>OX596287.1:28302411-28779637 GCA_951394225.1 Harpalus rufipes
TTTATCTCTCTCCATTGCAGTCTATAAGCGTGTGCGATAAGGATGGATATAACACGTTTGTCTTTCAAAAATTCATATTGTTTCGACTAAGTTAGGACATTCCACTTTAAAACGATGCTTGTTGTTGATAAAACTTTCGCTATAACGTAAGCTAATATATTAATTCAGATACATTACCTTGATTCATAGCCGTACGAATAACGTTATTTTCTGTCAGTATCACTGCCACTGACGTGTCAGAATCTTATTTTTCACATATTTGGTTTTACATTTGCTAATAAACTTACCAGTTGATTTATTTTTGAAATTTGAATGCTTTTATTGTAACATATATTTTTATAATAATAAAATAACAGAAGTATCTTACGTACCCTCATAAAAACTAAACAAACGACTGAATTTGTCAGAATGGGCGGAGCAAAAATCTGCATTCATACAATTCGTAGATTACCTTGATCGGACATCTTTCAAAAATTTTACTGTACTTAATAATAATTAACTAGAATTTATACAGAATACTCAAATCTGATGCGTAAAAGATGTGACGATGTATGTATTTATTTATTAAAACGCTACGAAATCTCTTTTCTTCATACAATTTTCAACGACGCTTCCACATTTTCCGGTGCGGAAAAATGAAAATATTAACTTCTGTATTCAGAAGGAAATTTGTGAAACATTCATGTCACATCCGTTGGTTTTATTCGCATGCTGTTCCCAAAAGTCGCGAAAGAAGTCGAGGAAATCTGTAAATGTTGCATCAACGCGCTGTTTATCTTCCCTAGAGATTGTTGGTTGGCCTAATTCTTCCGTACATGGAGGATAAATAAGTAAGGACGCCAAATTGTCAGAATTTCATAGATTGTTAGCTTAGCTTGTGAGATATTTATAAGTTTGTTTGATATTATATGCAGAACGGATCGCAATATACGAACGAATTCTTTGCTACTGACTATTTTACGAAATACAGGCTGCGGAAAACTGTTCAGTTTTGTTGGTGAATTAAAAAAAAGTCTGTTGTGGCCAACACAATACCTTCCGTCAATCCTGTGTATTATATACAAATTCCATACATAAATTTTCTTGTAAAATATCTTATATTTCCAGTAAAATTATTTCATAAACAAACAATGCAAATTTTACTTGATACTGATATCTTCTTCTTTAGCTTTTTGATTCGTTAGGGGTCGCTATTTTTTATTTTCATTTTCAGTTCCTTTTCTCTCAGTTATTCCGCAATACAGTCCTTCCACTCTTCATTTCTCCTCATGACATTTTCAAACCAATGTTATCATCTCTCTTGTATCTTTCTAGAAACTTGTAACACTAGAGTTATTTCCTTACCTATCTTTCCGTGTCTTCCCCAACATTTGCTTCAACATCCTCATCTCTGCCACATTAATTTACTTTTTATTGATACTGACATCTGTCAATCTGAATATATTAACAATTTTCATGATTAGCATAGCTGGCTGATTTATGAAATTAAATATCTTTATAATTCTAATAACACACACATCATCGTAAAAATGGTAAAATCGTATTATAGGGACTCTAAAACATGCTTATTCACTAAAAACTCATCATTGATTTTTTTTACCAAAGACAATACCTTCTTTACCAAAAGGTGACGGAAGGTAAAAATCTGATGTGGCCAGCACATTACCTTCCAACCTTGTATATAATGTACAAATTCCATACATAAATTTTCTTGCAAAAGAACCTATACTTTCAGTAAAATTATTTCATATACAAACTATGCAAAATACACTTGATACTGACATCTTCTCCTTCTTTAGCTTTTCCCATTCGTTACGGGTATAAAATTTATTCTAGGTATAAAAATATTTAACCGAACTTGGAAATACCAGCTCTAAATCTATAGAAGGTATAATATTTTTTTAAATGTGTCGGCTAGAGAATTTTATTCAAAGGATTTTTGTTAAAATACTTTCGGTTGTCCAATTGTTACCAGAATCATTCAACTCCCATTACTGTTAGATTGAGGAATCCGTAGTTACACAGGTCTTTAGTCTTATAGAATTTGACCTTAAAACGTGCTTACTCACTAAAATCTGGATATGCGATTTTTAGCATGATTCTAATACCTCTCTTAGTGAGAGGTAAAAATAACTAAACCCAAGTTTTATTTTATTAAATATCACCATGTCCACGAATGTAAATCAATGCATTTCAATCATCCCTTTTACGAACTATGAAGAAAACGACCGTTGTAAAATCAGTGTAACAACTCGCAACAATCAAAATTAAAGCTGGGATGGCTTGGAGTAAAAAATATATTAGATCAGTCGATTGCGATTCGCAGCGCATCCCAATAAAAGCTAATTTAACGTCCTCGCTCTAGCAATCCTGCACGATGCACACAAGCTGGTCCGATAAACGACCTACAGACGAAAAATAAATTTTTATTCATGTTACCGTTAAATTTTACGATTGTAAAAAACAAATCTCCCTACGAATATACCGGAATAAATTTAGATCGCCGGGATTCGAAAGATATTTGGACGTTGGGAAAGGTCCGTGCAGTTTTTGACCAATTTTAATTATCTAGTTTAAACATATGATACTCGTTGTTGACAATACTATCGCTGTAACGTAAGTATTCATTGCGTGCGAGTTATTTTCAGTTTATTATTAAATTAATATGAAACTCAAACACAAATTCTAACCGTGAGTAAAGTAAAGAAGAATTCTGGCAATTATTGTTTTTGTTTGCGAATATAATGAAAATTGATAATGCGGCATAATCTGTCATCTTTCTTTGTTTTTCTTTACTTGGGAATTTTATATTTTGTCGGGGATATTACACAACGCGATATATCATAATTTATCAACGTTGTTTATAATGTTCCTGCAAAGCTTATTTCAAGAGATTTTATATTCATAATTTATTGTAAATGAAGGATAAACTTGGGAATCTGCAAACTACAAAAATTGAGGTGAATTAATTAATTTATTTATTTATTTACAAAAGTGGCCATACAACAGGACAAGGGCCCAATAACAGTACAGTACAGTTATAATAAATAATACAATAAAAAATCTGATGTGGCCAGCACAATACCTTCCGTCAATCCTGTGTATTATGTATAAATTCCATACATAAATTTTCTTGCAAAAGAATATATTCTTTAAGTTATAATAACATTTAACTGATTTTTTCAAGAAAAACTGTTAAAATCTTCAAATGAGGGTACTTCCGGTTGACCAATTATAACCAAACTCTAAACAGGTCTGCATATGGTTGTAAGGAAGAGGAATTCTAGTATTGGAGATATCGTGCCCGAAAACGTGGTCACACACACACACACACATACACACACACACGCACACACGAACACACACATATACAGACATCATCGTAAAAATAGTAAAATCGTATTGTAAAGACCCTAAAACGTGCTTATTCAATGAAAACTCACCACCGATTTTTTTGACCAAAGACAATACCTTCCTTACCTAGAGGTGACGGAAGGTAAAAAGGTTGTATCATTTTGATATTTATATATAATTATCTAATGCTTCTTGATTTTATTTAATCCTTTATCCTTACGGAATTTCTCGTCCTTCACATTCTTATGCAGGGCACGCGTTCCGTTGGTCACTTACGGTCAAGTATTTACCGGAAGTAATGAAATCTTTTGTTTCTTTATTTTCTCTTAGGAGAAATGGCTTTATGAACAAAACAACAAAATAAATACCTACGTCATTACAAGGATGGTGCTCACTTTTTAATTATCTTAAAGGATGGCATAGCACACTCAGGGAATTTCTAAAGGACAATAGGATATTGACTTTTTAAAATGATTACTCTATTAAGCTGATACATTACGGCTCTTAGATTGTTTGCTAGACTTAGAAGATTTACACAAAAGGAACAATATAGTAGAGCAATAGCGAAAGAGTATCTTGGGTGAGCAGCCATTTTTGTTATTAATATTATTATATCGAAACTATACATAACTTAGTTATTAGAAATACATAATATTATTTGTACAGTGGGAGATCTGTGGACTCCAATCTCGTTGAATTCACAGATGCTGTGTACACTGACTTCAGCAAGGCATTTGACAAAATAAATCACTCCATTTCACATAGGAAGACCAAATATAAGATGAAAAGACTGTATTGTAGAAGACTTTAGAGAAAAGGAACTGAATGAGGACGACACACAAAACAAAAATGAGTGGAAGAAGAAAATAAAAAATAGCGACCCCTAACGAATGGGAAAAACTAAAGAAGAAGAAGAAGAAGATGTCAGTGTCAAGTGCAATTTGCATAGTTTGTTAATGAAATAACTTTACTGGAAATATGGGATCTTTTGCAAGAAAATTTATGTATGGGGCGCGTGCAGTAACATGACTTTGACCCGTGTCAAAATGACAGCAATTAATTATGTCCATAACTGACAAGTGTTCTAATTTTTCAATCAAAATTTCATAATTTTCTTATTTCATGTGGTTTGTTTGCTATCAGGAGTATGGAATTCAGTTGCCGATGCCGAGAAAGGGAATCACATAATACCAAAAATTTATAATCTTTTGCAAGAAAATTTATGTATGGAATTTGTACATAATACACAGGATTGACGAAAGGTATTGTGCTGGCCACATCAGATTTTTTAATAAAATTTGAATGCAACTTACTGCATGAACTTAAAAATGACACACAAATCTGACAATAAAAAAATGTTATCGTTCGTCTTTTATTTCATGGCTAAGTAGATTTCTTTATAAACTGCCTTCGTAGGTTTATACTTTTTAAGACCGCGTGATCTATCCCCGAATTAATCTTGTAAATTGTAAATCCTCTTTTCTCTTTACAAATGATACTTGTTCCTTGCGTCCTAAATAATTCGTGAAGCGTCAAATAACAATATGACAAATCTGGATCTCAGCGAATTACATCATTATTTACGGCACGTTGAAATGGCTCTGTTCCAAGTTACCTGCAATAGCGCTACAGGAAAACAGAAGCATATTGTACACTACAAATTGCAAGAGTTGCTACTGTGCAGTTATATAGGTGCAATACATATAAAATTGGATTGGATAGGATTAATTTAGTAAGGGTACTTGCGTAAATAATTTCATACATTTCAGAGATATCTTCAGCTACTTGAATTTTAAATAAATTGACGCTTAAAGAATCTTTAAGACATACTTATTGTTCATTTTCGTTTATTTTCTTGTGAAATATCATGTCTTTCGTCATTATTTACTTCTGTCAAAGTCTAGTCGCAGATTGTTTCTCTACCAGTCACGAACTTTAAACTTATCAGAATCATTTTTGTTTCTTTTCCATTCTCAGTACAGAAATTGTCGATTTGATCATGTCGCCTTTTCTGTTACCGAAAATGCTTTGTCAAGCTGGAATGCGAATCGGGAAAGATTTTATGGACGCACCAAGAAAAGAAAAGTTTTCTGAATAAATAATTTTTATGATTATAGACATTTGACTTTGGGAAAAGTTTGCGGCACTATAATTTTTTTTGGATGTCGAGGATTTATAAAGAATACAGATGCTTTGAAATTCTGAAAGTTTTATAGATTATAATCAGTTGTCTGAATTAACTATAGAGTTTATTTTATCAGTAAACATAGAGTAGTTTCATAACCATAGTTACAAAATGACAGCAAACACAGGGAATAGTTGTCTGAATTGTAAAACTGTCACATTTCAAAAAGGTTTTTACCTTCCGTCATCTTTAGGTAAGGAAGGTATTGTCTTTCGTCAAAAAATTCAATGATGAGTTTTTAGTGAATAAGCATATTTTAGGGTCCCTATAATACAATTTTACCATTTTTACGATGATGTATGTATGTTTGTGTGTCTGTCTTCAATACCACGATTCCAAAAATTATATTTTTTTCGTATTCCTCAAGTTTACATCCAGAAGGACAACTGATTATATTTTGGTTATAATTGGTGAACCGGAAGTAGCCTCATTTGAAGATTTAACAGTTAAATTTGATTTATTGACTTTTAACGTTATTATAACTTAAAGAATATATTATTCTCTATACGATTTGATTGCATTTATACTTCATATTCAATAGATATAGAGTTAAAGAATTTTAAAGAAATTAAATTTTATAAATCAACCAGGTATGCTAAACATGGAAACTACTAATATATTCATATAATTCAACCTGACAGATGTCAGTATAAATAAAAAGTAAATGAATGTGGCAGAGATGAGGATGTTGAAGTAGATGTTGGGAAAGATACGGACGGTAAGGAAATAACTCTAGTGTTACAAGTTTCTAGAAAGATACAAGAGAGATGATTACATTGGTTTGAAAATGTCATGAGGAGACATGACGAATATATTGGATGAAGAATGAATAGATTAGTAATAGAAGGTTGAAGAAACAGAGGAAGACCAAAGATAAGTTGGAACGACCCGCAAAACAGAAATGAATGGAAGAAGAAAATAAAAAATAACGACCCCCAACAAATAGGAAAAGCTAAAGAAGATGAAGATGTCAGTGTCAAGTGCAATTTGCATAGTGTGTTTATGAAATAATTTTACTGGAAATTTAGAATCTTTCGCAAGAAAATTTATGTATGGAATTTGTACATAATACACAGGATTGACGGAAGGTATTGTGCTGGCCACATCATCTTATCAGTTCTATCATTGGTTAGTAACTTTTGAACATCACAGGCAGAGTAATTTGGCGCCACTTCAAAAAGTATACTTTTCAATTGCTACTGCACTTAATGTATACAGAAATAGGAACAGAAAATAATATTTAATAATACTGTAGAATGTACTTATTTGAATTTCAGAAGAAAAAATCTGTTGTGGCCAGCACAATACCTCTCGCCACTTCCTTTTTTTGGTTACATAAGTATAGGGCGCGAACGGTAATGTTACATTTTTGGGCTTGACAAGCAAATGTGTGGGCCCGTTTCAGAATGATAATTAGTAATTATGTACATAGATGTCAAATGTTAGAATTTTTCATTAAAAATTTCAAGATTTTCTAAATTTACGTAGTTAATTTATCACCAGGAGTTTAAAGTTTACTTGTATGCCTTAGATATTTAACATTTAATTCTGCTCCACATGGAATTGGAAAATCACTAAATTTAGAATGAGAAATTATGATATTTGACATCTATATACATAATTACTAGCTATCATTCTGACATGGGCCCCCATATCTGCTTGTCAAGGCCAACAAAATCATATGACTGCTCGCTCCCTATTGTATTTAACATTTCTTGTATACCTACACTCTACACCAAAAATTCTACTTACGCATATATCTATTCCATATATATTTAGATTGTTTAATTTTAAATTCATTTTTGATGAAGAAATTTTGTCCTCTTCTAATTTTTCGAAATGTTTCCAATTCTATTAATACATTAAGAAATAATATAATGTATGTACTTCCCAGAAAAAGTCTTCAGTAATGTCTTCGGATTTCTGACACTGACATTATCTGTCAGTTACAAACAAATTAAATTTACAACTATTTTCCATGGCCATTCTTTCGGCTGTAAAATTTATTATAACAGATTATTTTACATACTATATTTCTTCTATCTCTAAATCTATAGAATATATTGTAAAATATTTAAATGTATCAGAAAGAGAATTTATTTTTCTTTAATATTATCAAGAAAAAATTTCAAAAAATATTATTTAAAAGATTTTTTTTCAAGAATCTTCTACTTCCGGTTGTCCAATTGTTACCAAAACCTTTTCATATCTTCCCATGAATGTCCGATTGGGAAATACGTAGTTAAAAAAATTTAAAGTCTTATAGTTTTTGAGTAACCGTCCTTCCAACATCCCACACACACACACACATACACACACACATCCACACACACACACACACACACAGACTTCATCGTAAAAATGATAAAATCGGATTGTAGGGACCTTAAAACGTGCTTATTCAATAAAATCTGGATATGCGATTTTTAGCATGAATGCAATACCTCTCTTAGCGAGAGGTAAAAAGATATGTTAATTTTTTTGCAATATTTCATTGAAAATATAAGCGGAACTAAGAACTATTATGAACCAGGGCCACATATGTAGAACTGATAGATGCAACAATAGTTTTCATATATCTATCTATTTTTTGTGGTGTATATCAATTTGATTTGGCATATATAAGCTAACAGAACAAACCGTACTTCATGTTTTATGAACAATCCATCATCAATAAATCCCTAAACAACTTGGAGTCTTTTAGTTGAAATTACTTTGTGTAGCGTACAAAAAATAACAAATAAGAAATAACACATAAATAAGTAAAACTTTATAAATATTCCATTTAAATTTGAAAAGTTGGAGAACTTAGCAAAGCAAAGGATTATCTTTTCAAATCAGTTCGCTGAGTTTGCAATTTATGGAGTTAAACACATTTAACTTCAGGAATGAATTCAAGAAAAAATATGGAAATTGTACTGTTGCTATTTTTATTTTCCATCATTTCATGCATAAGATATTACCGAAGATATATTAAGCACGGTGTGCGTTTATAATTTCATGTTATCTATTAGTTGAGAAATTTAAGTTCATAGTTGGTATAAGCGTGTAGATTACTTTACGTCGACAATTACATAGACGTAAACATATGCAGAAGCATAGACAATGTAGAGAATGTAGATAAAAAATCTGATGTGGCCAACACAATATCATAAAATTAAATTTAAAAAACCGGGTTCGATCCCGACGCCAAATATTTCGAATTTTAAATGGCACGAAAATGACACCTGTGGTGTACTCTCCACGCCAGCAATAAGTGCTCGTGAGGTGACACCTGGTAAACACCCGCACGGTACAAATATGTCATCATTATTACTGGCATCTGTATACAAAGCAGACTGGCTCACCCAGAAATGGGTAATATGCCGTGATGATATATATTTTTATTATCTTACCTATATTCCTACATACAGTAAAATTTTTGAAAGATACATTTATCTCTTTCTTTTGCAAAGGCTGTAAGAGTGTGTGATAAGGATGGACATAACACGCTTGTCTTTCAAAAATTCATATTGTTTCGACTAAGTTAGGACATTTATAAACGATGCTCGTTGTTGATAATACTTTCGCTGTAACGTAAGTTTATTTATTAATTCAGATACATTACCTGGATTCATAGCCGTACGTATAACGTTATATTCTGTCAGAGTCACTGACACTGACATTGTCTCAGTGTCTTATTTTTAACATATTTGGTTTTACATTTGCTTATAAACTTACAAGATGACTTATTTTTGAATTTTGAATGCTTTTCCTGTAATATATATTTTTATAATAATAAAATAACAGTAGTATCTTACGTACCCTCATAAAAATTAAGCAAACGACACTACTGAATTTGTCATGATGGGCGGAGCAAAAATCTGAATTCATACAATCCGTAGACAACCTTGATCGGGCATCTTTCAAAAATTTTACTGTATTTACTTATGCTGTAGAAGTTCCTTTCCATATAATTATTGTTCCATTTACTATTTTCTTTTTAAAACGTTACGAAATGATTCGTTTATTGATAGTGACATATATCTGTCAGTTACAAACATTTGAGATCTGAACTGTCTTATCATGGAGTTTAAAACGTAAATTTATCCATAATATATATACAAAAATTCAATAATCTTTAATTTTTATATAACATAAATCTCGAAAAAATAACATTTAAAGGTATTTTTCGAAGAAAAACTATTTTGAGATTCCAGTAAAGTGCCATTTCCGGTTATCTGATTTACACAAAATCTAATGGCTTCTTTCCATATAAAAGGTCAGGAATCGACATATTACTATAATGATTGTGAATAATGTAACGTTTATTTATATGGGTGAAGTGTAAAAATAAGAGAAATAATATTAATTAAAATAATACGTTTATTAAACGATAAATAACTAGGATAAATACTAAAAAGATAATAAAAATAACACTATGATTAAATAATTATAAACACTAAGATTATTTATTTAACCAATATTTATATCACTATATTTTATTTATATAACTACATTTATTTATGTTAACAACGCGTAGACTACTTATTTATATCACCAGCTTTATTTCTCGTTGCTTATCAGACTATATCTCTGCTGTCGTTCCGACGGTATTTACACAGCCCAGTGTCGTTCTGGAACCTTCCGCCGCCTCAATGATACCGAATACAAGGTCAACGGTGGAATTAACAAGTCTGAATGAGTATAGGTTTTCCCCGGGGGATTACGTCATCGCTCGGAATATTCTACCAGTAGCGGCGCTCGTATATCCTTAAGCCAGTGGCGTACGTTACAATAAAATAAATTTTAAAACTCGTCAAAGACGATATTACCGTTAAAGCTAAAGCTATGTTAATTATTGTATTAATAAGCAGATTCAATTAACTTTAAAATACAGTATCGTCAATTTAAAAAAAAATATGTTACATATATGTTGATTATAAACTTTAAGCCGGTGTACCTTTCAAGTAAGGATAAAATATCTTTTGCATTATTTATTAATAATTTTAGATAGGTGCTGAAATATTCATCTGGGTATTCTTTGTATAAAATTTTGATAAAATAGAGAGTAGTCCAACTATAAAGTTATATATTTACGCGGCGATAAAACGCGAATCGTTGGGCGTACGATACAAAGTAAAAGCATAGTATAAGTTCCAGCGATAATGTCGTATTTTATTATGAAAGAATGAAAATTTATGCTCTTTTTGAGTCAACACTTCCTTGCTGTTGAAAGTCCACTTTTAGTATGTCGTTAAAATTTCATTTCTTAACTTAACGAGAAAGAAATTTTACATGAATATTGGCAATTAAGTTGGTATTCTGAAAGAGTCTCTTTTCTCTCTATACATCAAAGAACATCAGATTAATTCGCTTTCATTGATATTTTAATATTCTCAGTGGAATATTTACAGAAGAAAACGTTTAACTTGACGAAATTATGGATATTATTACTCAAATCTTGTTTAGTTTAACAAATGAATTTATATTTTCAAGGCGTCAATCTCATTCATTAAATTATCAGAGATGGGCGTCTATGTCTACGAGTCGACAATGCATAGACAAAAAGTTATACGTAAACAATGTAGACAATGTAATAAAAGATTATGATTTATGATTGGGCAGAGTAAGCTTATGTACGATCCATTGTTGCCATATTAGGAATATTATTTGTATCATTTTTGGGATTTAATTTTTATTTTAAGGAAATTTTCGTGGTTATGATTTCAAGTTCCTTTTCAAATTATTTATATATCTTTTTACATACCTACGGTACATTATTTTTACCTCTCGCTAAGAGAGGTTGGAATCATGCTAAAAACCGCATATTCAGATGTTAGTAAATAAGCGCGTTTTAACATCCCTAGAATCCGATAATAACATTTTTATGATGATGTCTTTGTGTGTGTGTATGTGTCTGTGTGTATGAGGTTGTTGTATATGCAATTTCTCAAATTCTATAAGACTAAAGACCTGTGTAACTACGAATTCCTCAATCTAACAGTAATGGGGAAAGTTGAATAGATTCTGGTAACAATTGGACAACTGGAAGTAGTAGTATTTTAACAAAAATCTTCTAAATATTATTTGAAAATTAACAAAATTGTCTATCCCACACAATTAAATTTTTTATTATACCTTCTATAGATTTAAAAATATATAATTTATAAGATAATCTGTTGTAGTAAATCTTACAGCCTGCTAACAGCCCAAACATCTCCATGGTAACTACTTGAGAAATTAAAATGTCTGTATTTGACAGATAAATGTTACTAATGCCTGTGTCAAAAATTCAGTGATAGTACTGAAGGCTTTTTCTAGTAACGATATTTAATATTTCTTACTGTATTATTAATTATATATTTAAAATTATAGATATATTACATGAATCCTTCAGCAATACCGCCAATCCCGTTAATGAATTTGAAAAACCTCGAATATTTAGAAGAAATGGAGAAAACTTGCTCATAGAATGATTTTAAAATTGTAGAAAATACGTAAATATAAAGATAGGTGTAATTAGAATTTTTTGTGTACAAGAAATGTTAAATACAATACTTTTATATACCACAATGGAAAGGGTGCGAGAGGTATTGTGACAGCTACAATAGATTTTTTAGTATTTATAATTGAAAATCCAATTTTGGATGGTTCTAATCCCAGTCAACAGTTTGAAAGAAATCACACACTGATCTATAATATTTATGAGGTTAAAGTTTTATTATAAATTAATTACCATTTAAATGGAGCAAATTAATATAAAATACATCTAATTATTCTATAATTAACCTGAAAAACAACATTTAATTGTTGTAATCAACACAGATTATTGAAATTTCATGTTATTGCTTACTTCTTCCGAAAATTGTCTTATTTTGTCCATGTAATTAGGTACATCTAAAATATATGCAGACATTATACTACTATAAACACTTAATTTTTGTAATAGTGTCCTTCAGCAGTAAAATATTTCATTTTATATTCATTCTTTTTGAATACTAACAACTTGTAACTAATTTATTTTCTCATGATTGCATAGTCGACAGTCAACTATTAAATTGTCGACGTAAAGTAATCTTCACGCCCATCTCTGAAAATTGTTCAATATTTTAACTTTTAGTTGAACAAATGAAACAATTATATCCTCCTTCCTATTATATCTCCATCTTGTAGGTAAACAACCGTTTCCTTGGCAACATATGACAAACAAACTGAGTTGAAACAAACAGTAGTAGGTAGTAGACAAACAGGAGGGCAATGCAGAGGTGCAAACACTAGCAGCTCTGATGTTATTCCTGCTATTTAGCTGAAGCTGTTTGTTTTCCCACTTACTAATCTGTTCATTACGGCGCAGCCCTAAGAATTAACATTTTCCTCTAACGGGGGACGTGGATGGAATAGAAATAATAAGACTAGTCTACACTACAAGCACCCGACATGCTAGTCTTTGCAACTGAACAAAGAGGATTCTGAACTAAATTATATTATTGAAAGAAATTTTCAATGATGTGATCAACACATTATCTTCAGTTAGTATTATGTATTTTATACAAATGCCATACAGAAAGTTTCTTACAAAATATTCTATATTTTCAGTAAAATTACAACACAAACATACTGTCAATTACGCTTGACACTGACATCTGTCAATCAGAATTTTCTTAATATAGTATAGTTTGGTTAACATTATTTGGCGATTGACTCGACTTGCTAATGGAAAAGGCTGGTTCTTCTCAGCATGTATTAAGCCTAATTGTGTTCAAGAGTGGATTATAGTAATTTTTGCATTTCCTTCCTCGAGATTAGATTTCGGTTGTTTTAGCAACGTAATCTTTTCAATACAGTTGTTTCTCACAAAACTATTAAGTAAGAAAAATTTATAAATACCATTTTAGTTGTTCTCTAGAACGACATTTTAAACTCATTAGTTCAACAACATTGTCGCAGTGAACATTGAAAATGTTGCAATTATGATATTTGACATCTATGTATATAATTACTAGCTATCATTCTGACAGGGACCACCATATCTGCTTGTCAACACAACAAAGTCAGATGACTGCTCGCGCCCTATTGTATTTAACATTTTTTGTATACCAATACTCTACACTAACAATTCTATTTATATTCCTTACATTTAGATTGTTTAATTTTAAATTCATTCTATGAAGAAATTTTGTCCTACTCTTTTAATTTTTCGAGATGTTTCCAATTTATTGTCGGGAGTAACAGTATTTCAGAAGGGTATGTGTAATATACATATAATATTAAATATTTAACTATTAATACATTAAGAAATAATATAATGTATGTACTTCCCAGAAAAAGTCTTCAGTAATGTCTCCGGATTTCTGACACTGACATTTATCTGTCAGTTACAAACAATTTAAATTTTCAACTATTTTCCATAGCATTCTTTCGGTTGTAAAATTTATTACAACAGATTATTTTATATATTATATTTCTTTTATCTCTAAATCTATAAAATATATAATAACATATTTAAATGTATCAGAATATAATATTACCAAGATAAAATTTAAATAAATAATATTTAGAATTTTTTTTCAAAAATCTTCTATTTCCGGTTATCCAACTGTTACCAAAACCTTTCCAGATCTTCCCATGATTGTCCGATTGGGAAATACGTAGTTAAACAAATTTAAAGTCCTATAGTTTTTGAGTAATCGTCCTTCCAACATCCCACATACACACACACACACACACACATACACACACACATACATCCACACACACACACACACACACACACACACACACAGACATCATTGTAAAAATGTTAAAATCGGATTCTATGGACTTTAAATCGTGCTTATTCAATAACATCTGGATATGCGATTTTTAGCATGAATCCAATACCTCTCTTAGCGAGAGGTTAAAAATTATGAGTCATAGTTATTTACTAGTTTTCTTCCTCGTTGTCTCGAAGTATTTTTTTCCTATGGGGGTGATATGTAAACGACCCTTTAGCGTCTTGTTGGCTGGGGCGCGTGGCGGATGGACCGTGTAAACGGCTCTCTACTTAAACGCTCTTTATTTCGCCCCGGGAATTTGTAATTCGCTGTTGTTAAAACTAGAGTTAATTTCATGTGCAGCGTGCATATGAAATAGAAGTTTTCAGAGTTTCTCTATACGGAGATATTTATGTTTTGATGTATTAAATACTGGCTGTGTTAAAAGCGAGTTACGGCAGTTTGGTTTAGCTTTTTGTTTGCTGGGAAACTATTTAGTAATTGCGAGCATACAATTGCTCAGTTCAACTAAATACCAAAGTTTTAAATAATAAATATATATGATAAACTTATTAATCTATTTGTACGTGCAACTCTACACAGACAGATTTGAAAGTTGTACTTAGGAATGATTTAATAAATACAATAATACCACGTAGAATATAATGTACCAGATAGTCATTTCCACTGCTACACTAGGGGAATAGTGCGTTTATAGATTTCCTTAACGACGTGTTTTCTGGGAAGCACATACATATATATTATTTCTTATTTGTATTAATAGTTAAATATTTAAAATTATAGGGCGCGAGCAGTCATGTGACTTTATTGGCATCGACAAGTAGATATGGGGGCCCGTGTCAGAATGACAGCTAGTAATTATATACGTGGATGTCAAATGTCATAATTATTCATTCAAAATTTTAAGATTTTCTAAATTCACGTGGTTATTTTGTCACCAGGAGTGTGAAATTTACTTGTTGAGAAATTGCAAACCACATGGCATTGAAAAATCATGAAATTTGGAATGAATAATTATGACATACATAATTACAAGCAGTCATTCTGACACGGGCCCCCATATCTATTCTTTAAGGCCAACAAAATCACATGACTGCTTGCGCCCTATAGGTACATATACCCTTCAAAAATACTGTCAATCCCAGCAATGAATTGAAAATATTTCCAAAAATTAGAAGAGCAGGACAAAATTCCTTCATAGAATGAATTTAAAATTAAAAACTCTAAATAGAAGGAATAGATATAAGTAGAATTTTTGGTGTAGAATGTAGATATACAAGAAATGTTAAATACAATAGGGCGCAAGCAGTCATGTGACTTTATTGGCCTTGACAAGTAGATAAGGGGACCCGTGTCAGAATGATAGCTAGTAATTATATACATGTAACGTTTTATTTATATGAAGTGTAAAACTCAGACAAATATTATTAATTAAAATAATGCGTTTATTCAACGACAAATAAATATTAAAAAGATAATAAATATAACTAACACTATGATAAATAAATATTAACACTAATTTAAAGACTAAACACTAAGATTATTTATTTAAACAATTAACACTACTATTTATGTCACTAATTACATTTATTTATGTTCACTTCTCGTCGACTGTTTGTTTATATCACCAACTATTCATAACACGACGCTTATTTATGTTAGACTATTTCTTCGCTGTCATTAAGACGGTATTTATACAGCCCAGCGTCCTTCTAGAACCTTCCGGCGCCACAGTGATAACCGAGTACAAAAGAATTAGGGAAATTCCGGCGAAGGGATCACGTCATCGCTCTGGTATATTCTTTCAGTAGCGGCGCTCTATACTCTTCTCTCAGAGGCGCACGCCACATAGTCATATCTTCATTTCAAAAGAATGGCATAGTTAATGGGACGCTTACATTCAATGTAAAAGCAAATCAGTGACAGTTATGTGCCGCTTTGTCATAATTACAATATTTATAGTTTTATTGCTAGACCCTAGACTCAAATGTTTCACTCAACATTCTTAACAATATGATTGATTTGTCCATAGATTTGTTTGTTATAAAGTTTGAAAAATCCCTTAACAATCCCTCTAAGACTAAAATATATACCGTGAATTAATTAATTACCTTAGTAATCATATGCATAATTATCAGAATTACGCCTAACTATATCTAAGGCTGTATATAGTGGCTTCAGCTTTACACTACAAGCTATTTGCACAGTAAGGCAAATAGCTCTAAGTCTTAACCCAATTCCTGCAAGATCCTGCTACGGGCAGGAATTTGCAGGAGGGCGATTAGTGTTTGGACAACTAATTGATGAGAAAAAGTAAGTGTTTGACTAGGGAATTATTCTCAGAGTAAAGAAATGGTTGGAATGGAATTGATAGTTTGGAAGACTTTCTGGAGAGTCCTTCCAGGACAATTTTATTTACTGGAAGCTTCTCTCCGCCAGCTTGAAGAGTACGCATTTATTTCTTAGTTCTTGAAATGATTACAAATATTATTTGTTTACTGTATTTCGATTATCCTGTGCAAATTTAATAAGACAGGGGTAATTGAGACACCGTTCATTCGGTAAACATTGAACCCTTGTTCCGGCGTAGACACTGTTCATATATACGTAGACATTAGCAAAAAGATACACAGATCAACCACGTCAGTTCGTACGAACACCGTCCCACATCACTTGGCCCACCCTCTTAATTTTCATTGCCAATTTTTACCTCTCGCTAAGAGAGGTATTGTATTCGTGCTAATAATCGCATATCCAGAATGAATAAACACGTTTTAAGGTACCTACAATCCAATTTTAACATTTTTACGATGATGTCTGTGTGTGTATTTTGGAAGGACGATTTCTCAAAAACTATAAGACTTAATATCTGTTTAACTACGTATTCCTCAATCGGACATTGATGGGAAGAGTTGAAAAGGTTTTGGTAGCAATTGGACAACTGAAAGTAGCAGATTCTTAATGTACTTAGGGCCAATCTTACAATCTCTGGTTAAAATTTTAACTGTCAGGTAAATAAACAAAACAAAAACAATATGAACTATCAAATGACAAATTTATAATTGCTGTCAATAATCCGATTCAATATTGTTTATTTAACTGGCAGTTAAAATGTTAACCAGAGATTGTAAGATTGGGCCTAAATCTCACAGCCCAACTAATGGCATGGAAAGCAATTGACAAATGTTTGTAACTGACAGATAAATATTATTATTTCTTAATTGTATTAATAGTTAAATATTTAAAATTATAGGGCGCTAGCAGTCATGTGAGATTGTTAGCTTTGACAAGCAGATATGGGGACCCTTGTCAGAATGACGTAGATGTCAAATGTCATTATTATTTATACAAAATTTCAAGATTTTCTAAGTTCATATGGTTAATTTGTCACCAGGAGTGTGTAATTTACTTGTTGAGAAAAATAAACTACATGGTACTGAAAAATCATGAAATTTGGAATGAAAAATTACGACAGTTGACATATATGTACATAATTATAAGCAGTCATACTGACACGGGCCCCCATATCTATTCGTCAAGGACAACGAAGTCACATGACTGCACGCGTCCTATTGTATATAACATTTCTTGTATTCCTACAATCTACACTAAAAATTATACTTATATCTATTCTTTATATTTAGATCTTTCCATTTTAAATTCATTCAATGAAGAAATTTTGTCCTCTTGTAATTTTTCGAAATGTTTCCAATTCATTGTCGGAATTAACAGTATTTTTGATGGGTATATGTAATATACCTATAATTTTAAATATTTAATTATTAATACAATAAGAAATAATATAATGTATGTACTTCTCAGAAAAAATCTTCAGTAATGTCTCTAGATTTTTGACACAGATATTCATCTGTGTCCATGACATTATTTGAGCTGTGAGATTATTATATAACTTATATTTCTTTATCTCTAAATCTATAAAAGATTAATAAAATATTTATATGTATCAAATAAAGAATTTACTCTTATTTAATACAAGCAAGAACAATTTTTTAAAAAAAATAATATTTAGCAAGTTTAAGTTATAAATTTTAATATATATCTTCATGTCATCAGCGAAGAATAAATTTTTACCTTTAACCAAATTGCTCAAACCGTTAATAAATAGAACAAACAACAATGGACCTAAAACAGAGCCATGAGGAACTCCAGATGTTGGTGAGAAATAGTTTGAGCAGTGACCATTATATTTTACAAATGGGTTTTTTTCATAAAAATAGGATTTAAATAGATCAGTGAGCTTAGTTGATAAACCATAGTTATTTAATTTATGTAGCAAAACTTTGTGGTCAATCTTGAAAATTGAAGTAAAGCGGGTGTGCCAACTGATGTGAGATCGGGTTTGTACAGCTGGTATTGGAGTTATATCAACGTCAACTCCATATATACAAAAAGAAATGCAGTAAGGATGATTTGCTCGTGATGATATATTTATTTATGATAAGACGTTCCTAAGTAGGAGATATTTTTTGTAAATATGTTATGGAAGGCGCGAAGCTTTCTCTCTGCGGAATAAATTGGTGTTAACGGGATCTTTTCAAATAAAAGAGTAATATTTTTCACTTCTTTCCATTTCCTTTCCTTTTTATTACATAAGTGTTTTAGTATCTAATTTATTTGTGTTCCGGTTGCCAGGAAACACAGATTTATTCTTTATTTATTTCCTTCTTTGTTGTTTTTTCTTTGTTGCGAGAAAATAGAGTCGTCATTGTGCATTTTCTTAACACTTTCTTTTATAAATCAAATTTCGATATAATACTCTACGAAGGAAACATATATATTAGACTATACTGGATAAATAATACAGGAAGTACAAGTTAGTTTATCACATCCATCCCATTCTTCAAATTTATCAAATTAAAAATTAATAACACTTTATCACTTGTGCAGTAAAATTTTCATTAATCCATTCGATGAATCCCTCTCTGAGCGTTGATTGTAGGACGACGAGTTACGATGTAATTAGAACGAGGATAGACGCTTTGGAAATATTTAATTAAGTTTAGCCGAGTCTCTGTTTAGGAACAGAACAGGTAAGGGAAAGCATTACCAACCAAGGAAGGTAGAACAAGTCAGTCTTTCTTTATCATGATTTATCACAATATTTCTCATTACTCCGAAAAGAATTTCGACTTTGATTAAGAGATTTCCAACATAATTGAGTTTATAAAGAGGAGAGATTTTAAATATTTTGACTTTAAGGAGCATTTGCAGGAGCAATAACTCTCAACGAATAGTATCTTAAAACTAATACCTTCCGTCTCCTATAGCTAAGGAAGGTATTGTCTTTGGTCAAAAAAATCGATGGTGAGTTTTCAATGAAATCAAACTTACTGTTTTCACCTCTTGCTAAGAGAGGTATTGCATTCATGCTAAAAATCGTATATCCAGATTTTATTGAATAAGCACGTTTTAAGGTCCCTACAATCCGATTTTAACATTTTTACGATAATGTCTGTCTGTGAGTGTGTGTGTGTGGATGTATGTGTGTGTGTATGTATGTAGGATGTTGGAAGGACGATTACTCAAAAACTATAACACTTTAAATTTGTTTAACTACGTATTTCCGAATCGGAAAGAATGGCCATGGAAAATAGTTGAAAATTTAAATTGTTTGTAACTGACAGATAAATATCAGTGTCAGAAATCCGGAGACATTACTGAAGACTTTTTCTGGGAAGTACATTCATTTTATTATTTCTTAATGTATTAATAGTTAAATATTTAAAATTATAGGTATTACATATATCCTTCAAAAATACTATCAATCCTGACAATGAATTGGAAACATTTCGAAAAATTAGAAGAGGTCAAAATTTCTTCATAAAATGAATTTAAAATTAAACAATCTAAATATAAGGAATAGATATATGTAAGTAGAATTTTTGGTGTGGAGTGTAGGTATACAAGAAATGTTAAATACAATAGGGCGCGAGCAGTCATGTGACTTTGTTGGTCTTGACAAGCAGATATGGGGGCCCATGTCAGAATGATAGCTTGTAATTATGTATATAGATGTCAAGTATCAAAATTTCTCATTCTAAATTTAGTGATTTTCCAATTCCATGTGGTTTATTTTCCTCGACAAGTAAATTCCACACTCCTGGTGACAAATTAACTACGTGAATTTAGAAAATCTTGAAATTTTTAATGAAAAATTCTGACATTTGACATCTATGTACATAATTACTAATTATCATTCTGAAATGGGCCCCCACATATGCTTGTTAAGGCCAACAATGTAACATGACTGCTCGCGCCCTATTGTATTTAACATTTCTTGTATACCTACACTCTACACCAAAAAACGCTCATAAAATAGTTTGCAAAAATAATTCTGTATGGAATTTATACAAAATACGTAAAATTGACTGGCCACATCAGATTTTTAACAGACAAATTTCAAAGAAAATATCGATCCTTTTAATAACAATTCAATTATGCTAAAAGTACATGAGTTAAAATACAACAACCGCATAATTTCATTCTCCAAGCAAAGTATTTATTCTTCGTCCATTCTGCACTTTTAGCTCTATCGTGCACTATTTTTACCCTTCAAGAACAAAGAGTGTTGAAAAGAGCTATTCGTATTTGTTTACGTATTGGCAACTAGATTGATTTCTCTGTTTGGTAATTTTGTTCTATGTTCAGTTCTCCACAACTGTCGAAAGGAATGGAAAAGTGCACCGATTCTATTGGATATAAATGTGTTGCTATACTATCCTTAAAGGACCTGTAAGTCCTGTGACTTGGTGATTTATTTCAAAGAGATTTGAATAAATTGTGGGAAGGAATGAGGACTTTTCAAAGACAGCTTGGATATTTATTTTCAAGCAGGGCCTGTACTCATTGGAAGTGTCCAGATTTATTCTTATTGGCTGTAAAAGTAAATACTTAACGATTGAAAAAGAAAATTGGTCATTAAGTTGTAGCAAAGTACAGGAAAGTCTCATTAAAAACATTTTCTTTCGTTTGTAGGCGCGAGAGAAATTCTTAATTAAATCATTAACTTGAAGAGCTAATAAATTCCTTCTTAAAGCCCTTAAAAACAGGATTCTTTTGTAAGCGAAACAATAAACTTTCGCACCTTCATACAATATTAAAGATTAAGATATTAGGAAAACACTTGCTATGTTTCACAAGATTTCAGCATCTGTAACAACTTTTCTATTATTTTTCAGATTCTGGTCGAACCCAATTCGAAACGCGTTTGTGGTTACTAAATGGGTTCGGACAGTATCTGAAAAATCACTGAAAAGTACAATACCTCTCGCCACTTCCGCTTTTGGTTACGTAAGTATCGGGCGTGATTCTATTTATTCTATGAAGAAATTTTGTCCTCTTCTAATTTTTCGAAATGTTTCCAATTCATTGTCGCGATTGACAGTATATTTGAAGGGTATATGTAATATACCTATAATTTTAAATATTTAACTAGTATTACAATAAGAAACAATATAATGTATGTACTTCTCAAAAAAAATCTTCAGTAATGTCTTTGGATTTTTGGCACTGACAATAGATTATACTACATATTTCTTTATCTCTAAATTTATAAAAGATATAATAAAATATTTATATGTTTCAGAGAGAGAATTTACTCAAAAAAATTAAAAAAATAATATTCTATCTGCTACTTCCGGTTGTCCAATTATTACCAAAACCTTTTCAGGGTTGGGCTCACCACCGATAAACAAGCATTCGCACAGGTGTCATTTTTGAGACAAACTATAGTTAAATTACTCTCTAATAGATTAATGACTAACGGGTAGTTTTTTTTTGTAATAAAGAACAGTTTATAAACTCTGTGTTCAAACAAAATCCTTTTTCTTTTATGAACTATTTTTACAAGATCTTAAGAGTCCTTTCTTACCCGTTCAATTACGCTTCTTTTATTTTAAATTTTACAGACCATTAATATTAAAATTTCATTAATTACGTATTTTTAGAAGTTGCAACAAAGCGTAAACTGTGTTAAAACTTAATTTGGCATAAAAAAACTGATTACCTGACAGATTTAAACATTGATTGGTATATTTGTATGTATCAGATAGAGAATTTACTCTTCTTTAATAGAAGCAAGAAGATATTTTTAAGAATCTGCTACTTTTGGTTGTCCAATTATTACCAAAACCTTTTCAGCTTTTCCTAGTAATGTCCGTTTGAGAAATACGTAGTTAAACAGATATTAAGTATTACAGTTTTTGAGAAATCGTCCTTCCAACCTCCCCCCCCCCCCCCACACACACACAGACACACACACAGACATCATCGCAAATAATAAGTGAGAACCAGAACCTTTATTTAGTCTCTTTTGAGCTGTTCGTTCTATGTAAAATTTAAATTTGATCCTCTTAAAAAAATTTAATCACCTCGACCTTTTTTTCTTTTCTGCTACTTCAAGGCCCAATTCTCATTTCATCTGTGCGATAACAACGTTAGTCCTTATCCCGAGAATAATTAGAAGATGATTAAAGGGTCGCATGTGTCTCACTGAGAATTTTAGCACCATTAAAACTAGATGGCACTGTACCCCACATCTCCCAAGAAGTTAAGTTCGCACCCTCTCCAGTAATTGTCTTTCCCTGAGAAGGAAATTACTGAAAATGATATTCCCAGGCGGTTATCCATCTAGATACAAACCGCGTCCATCCTTGCTTGACCCGATAGATCATATAAGGTCAATGTTTCAATGGATAGCTCCTGGAAGACTTCTAATACAAAGCTAATCTTGGAGAAGTCTCATTTAGTAAAGTAACCCGTATTTCGTAGCTCTTATCTCGAGCGCTGTGATTTATTTTTACATTTTATTGGCACAAGCCAGTGGATAGTGCTGACGTTACTTCTGTTTTCATTAGTAGGTAAAAGAAGAATAATACTGTACTGGGAAAACTTTGGAAAAGAGTGGAAACAAAACTTTGTTGCAAAATTATTTACAGGAAGAAAAACGTTCCTTTAAGAATGGTCAGAATAAAATTTGTATACATATTTATTGCTTTAAATACTAATATATATTCCCAAAAAAAACGGGACACTTCAAATAAAGTTTTTATTGACTTGTAACAAACGAAATATGAGTTTATTTGTTATTTTTACCTTCCGTCACCTTTAGACGTATGGAAGGCATTGTCTTTGGTCAAAAAATTCGATAATGAGTTTCTAATGAATTTTGGGGTCCCTTAAATACGAATTTACTATTTTTACGATAATGTCTGTATGTGTGTGCGTGTGTGTGTGCGTCTGTGTGTGTGTGTGCGTCTTTGAGTGTGTGTATATTTTTTTCGTATTTCTCAAGTTTACATCCATATGCAAACAGATTTTCTTGAAAAAAGCAATTAAATATCATTTATTGACATTTAATGTTAAAGAATATATTATTCTCTATACGATTAGATTGCATTTTATACTTCATATTCAATAAATATAGTTAAAGAATTATAAAGATATTAAATTGCCTAAATTAGCCAGCTGTGCTAACCATGGAAACTGCTTATATATTCATGTAATTCAAATTAACAGATGTCAGTGTCAATGAAACGAAAATAAATATGGCAGAGACGAGTATGTTGAGATAGATGTTGGGGAAGACTCGGAAAGATAGGGTCAGTAATTGAGGAGAGATGAAGAAGATATTGGAAGAAGAATGAATAACTTAGTAGTAGAAGGTAGAAGACCAAAGATAAGATGGAAGGATTGTATTGCGGAAAACGAATGAGAACGACACGCAAAACAGAAAAGAGTGAAAGAATAAAATAAAAAAATAGTGCCCCTAACGAATGGGAAAAACAATAAGATGACAGTGTCAAGTCCAATTTTCATAGTTTGTTTATGAAATAATTTTACTGGAAATATAGGATTTATTGTAAGAAAATTTATGTATAGGTCGCGAGCAGTCACGTGACTTTGCTGACTTGGCAAGCAGATATGGGGGCCCGTATGAAAATGACAGTATTAATTATATCTATAACTGATAAATGTCATAATTTTTTCAGGAGTGTGGAATTCAGTTGCCGACAAAAGGAATAAACACCAAAAAATGTCATTTGTCAGTTATAAACATAATTAATAGCTGTCATTTTGACACGGGCCCCTATATCTGATTGCTAAGGTTAGCAGAGTCACGTGACTGCTCGCGCCCTATACATAAGATTGACGGAAGGTAATGTGCTGGCCACATCAGATTTTATTAATAAAGTTTGTTACAAATCGATAAAAACTTTTTTTAAGTATCCGTTTTTTTTGGTATCTATTATTAGCTTTTGTCGAGAGGAACAACGTTTCTTTATAAATTTTTTAAGTAAAATCACATCCCTATAATAACATTTTCACGCAACTGTACATCTTTTGTTTTATAATAGCAACCGAATACATTGTTTCATCTTCCTGCATTGATTTCAAAGGCTCCTGTATCAAAAAATTCCTGCGTGGGGCTGCCTCCCTTGTTATTTTACAGGTATCGGTTTCAAAACTTTTGAAACTTTACCCTGCGCCGTTGAATTTTTACAGAGCTTTCAGAGCAAGTGGCTTTTAAGCCAGATTCAGGGGGCGAGCTTTCGAAAGCGCAGCTTAACAAACTCATGTTTATTTTCTTCGTAAATTTAATTAAATAAGAACACTATGCATCAAGGGAAGGAAAAGTTGGTGTTGAATTACTTTCAGAATGATTTGACAACATTAAAGGAACTTACTATGAAGTTTAAAACCCTGCTATGTATCTATTATACAGAGTGATTCTCAATTTCAACTATAGTTGGAGGAAGAAATATTTGGAACTCATTATAGATTCTGCCAATTGGTCGTTATAAAGTTTTATGGACGGTAATGGTACTCGGAGGCAGGTAGAGTTTTCTGTCCTGGGCCGTACCCGAAATTTGCATTCAAGATGTACTTTTAAATCTGTATTAAAATAATAATTCGTTTTAAGTATATTTCTTCTGTCAATTTGTAAAGTAAAAAGAGATTAAAATATTATAAAATGTTTCCTAATTATGTACTTTTAAATCTGTATTCAAATAACAATGCGTTTAAAATACACTTTTTCTAACATCATTATTAAATACGGCCCATTTCTTACCCTAAAATTGATGCCTTCAAGTTCGAATAATTTATGAGTCCTGACCACAAACAAACCCAACCATCCATAAAAGATTGTAAACCCTGCATAAGTCAGTTCCAAATATTTCTTCCTCCAACTATACATGTTGCTATGGTATACAGTACGCAGCGGACGATAACGAAACATTTTTACCTTCCGTCACCTTTAGGTAAGGAAGGTATTGTCTTTGGTCAAAAATTTCAATGATGAGTTTTTAGTGAATAAGTACGTGTTAAGGTCCATATAATACGATTTTACCATTTTTACGATGATGTCTGTATATATGTGTGTCTGTGTACGTGTGACGAAAGTTTCGGATCGCATAACTTCAAAACCACGATTCCAAAAATTATAATTTTTTCGTGATTAGGTTTTGGTTATAATTGGTCAACCGGAAGTAGCCTCAATTGAAGATTTAAAGTTAAATTTATTGACAATTAACGTTATTATAACTTAAAGAATATATTATTCTCTACACGATTTGATTGCATTTTATACTTCATATTCAATTGATATAGAGTTAAAGAATTTTAAAGAAATTAAATTGTAGAAATCAGTCAGCTATGCTAAACATGGAAACTACTAACATATTCACATAATTCAAGTTGACATATGTCAAAGTAAATAAAAAGTAAATTAATGTGGCAGAGATGAGGATGTTGAAGTAGATGGGAAATAACTCTAATGTTACAAATTTCTAGAAAGATACAAGCGAGATGATTACATTGGTTTGAAAATGTCATGAGGAGAAATGAAGAATATATTGGATGAATTCTTAGTAATAGAAGGTTGAATAAACAGAGGAAGACCAAAGGAACTGAATGAGAACGACACGTAAAATGAAAGAAAATAAAAAATAGCGACCCCTAACGAATGGGGAAAGTTAAAGAAAATGAAGATGTTAGTGTCAAGTGCAATTTCCATAGTTTGTTATGGAGTTTTTAAATGAAAAATGTTCTATTTTATCCTTAGTTGTTCGACCGTTTCTGGATTATTCAATTTCTAAAGTACCTGCATATAAGTCTATAATTCAGTAGTGTTCTCACCGTGTATTCGAGAAAGCAATTACCCGAAACTACCCATCCATTAAAATATGAAAATCGCGTAAATAAACTAGCCTATCAAATTCGCTCGCTCAGCATTCGCCGCTGGAGTGTAGGTAATCCCGTAGCATACGCGATACAGTACAGGGACACGGTACTACGGCGGGGCATTGTGCCCCCTCGCCCGCCGTGCCGCACGCCTCTGCCAAGCGGTATTGAATTTCAATCTTGTGATGCCATTATACGCTCGGTCGTCTGCACCGAATCGAATTTATGGGAGAGTTGTGTCTCATTTATACAATACACACACAAATTTATATGATTCTTTATTTGGAATCGACGGAATTATGGTCATAGTATTATTAAAAAGTAATCGATAAAAATTAAATAAATAAAAAATAAATAAATAAATATTTCATCACGGCATATTACCCATTGCTGGGTGTGCCAATCTGCTTCATACACAGATATCGGTAATGAGGGAATATTTGTACCGTGCGGGCGCTTACCAGGCGTCACCTCACGGGCACTCATTGCTGGCGTGGAGAGTGCGCCACAAGGGTCAATTTTGTGCCATTAAAATGCGATGTAATTTTTGGCGTCGGTCGGGATCGAACCCGGGTCCCCAGATTCGCGACCAGACACTCAGGCACACAAAAAAATCAGTTGTGGTCAGTACAATAGTAAAATTATTTCATAAACTAGCTATGCAAATTGTACTTGACACTAACATCTTCTTCTTCTTTAGTCTTCCCGATTCGTTAGGGGTCGCTATTTTTTATTTTCTTCTTCCACTCATTTCTGCTTTACGTGTCGTTCTCATTCAGTTCCTTTTCTCTCAAGTCTTCCGCAATACAATTCTTCCATCTTATCTTTGGTCTTCCTCTATTTCTTCAACCTTCTATTACGAAGATTCTTCATCCAATATTCATTTCTCCTCATGACATTTTCAAACCAATGTAATCATCTCGCTTGTATCTTTCTAGAAACTTGTAACGCTAGAGTTATTTCCTTATCGTATCTTTCCGTGTCTTCCCCAACATCTACTACTACTAATGAGGGTAAATATATATTTTTCATTCCACCCTTGTAACGAATTCTGAAATATGCAGAAGGAACAGGAATAGAACATAAAAAGATAATTCTACCTCAACTTAGAAAAGTAACGGGAGTGGATACCGATCGATGCCAGTCGAGAAAAATTCCCGGCCTCAACGTTTCTATTTGTATTGAATGATTAAACACAAAGCCCTCGAAATAATAATTTCATTAGTACTATTGGAATCATTAATATCAATTGTAGTGTCATATCTAGCTAACTATAAATATATCTACACTCTAATCCCGTTGTTTCAAATGACAGATTGGACACAATGTCAATTATTAATTGTTTTATATTACATGAATTGAATTCTGTATTTCCATTTACTGGCTGTAGCTGCATATTGATAGACATATATTCATTTTGCACAATAATATTTTCAACAAAATAAATTGTTTCATATTTTTGCATTAAAGCCAGACGTATAATAGTTGGAACGGTTTATATTTTCAACAAATTATAAAACCTACGCAAATGGTTAGAAGTTTCTACAAAAACGGAATATGTTATTCCAGTATTCCGCTATTTAATATTGGCTTAAAGCGGCTTTATTAGTAATACCAGTTTCAATTCTATTAGATACTCTATCCTAGCAGTTTACAAAGTGTGTTCCGTGGGACCTAAGGGTTCCGGAGATGCCCGTAAGGGTTCTGCGAACAAAGAATAAATTTGGAAATTTAAATTATCAAAAAACATGCCACAACTATTGTTTCTTTTCAATCCAAATATGTTATACAAAGAAATTCTGCCGATACCTTACTGAGATTGTATGAAAATATCGGCTAAATAAATTGTACGTACATTAAATTTTTGGAAGATATCCGACCAAGGTTATGTACGAATTGTATGAATTCAGATTTTTGCTCCGCCCATTATAATAAATTCAGTAGTGTTGTTCGCTTAGTTTTTATGAGGGTACATACGATACTACTGTTATTTTATTGTTATAAAAATTACAATAAAAGCATTCAAAATTCACAAATAAGTCAACTGGTAAGTTTTTAGCAAATGTAAAACCAAATATGAGAAAAAGAAAATACTGACACAATGTCAGTGTCAGTGACTCTATGATGTATCTGAGTTATAAACTTACGTTACAGCGAAAGTATTATCAACAACGAGGATCGTTTTAAAGTGGAATGCCCTAATTTAGTCAAAAGAATATGAATTTTTGAAAGACAAGCGTGTTATATCTATCCTTATCGCACACGCTTATAGCCTTTACAAAGGAAAGAGATAAATGTATGCCAATTAATTCGTTCAGGATACACATGATTTTTTTTTTAATGTAAATATCTCTGCTGTGATGTGGATTAGGTGTTAACAATTACTCGAAAGTTCAATCAAACAGCATTTATTCTTACAAATATCGTTTGTTTATGGAATAATTTTATTGGAAATATAGAATCTTTTCAGAGAAAATTTATGTATGGAATTTGTACATACACAGGAATGACGGAAAGGCATAAACTTTCATTTAAAATGCTTTTTAAAAAATGTGAAACCACCTCATTACCCTTTTCCTATTGACAAAACCTGTGCGGTAAACGACAATTCAGAGCCTTCTATTATTAAAGACATCTTAAAAGTATTATTCCCTTTGTTTTTTTTATCTCTACCGTGCCGTCCTATGCAATTACCGCCCCCGTCTCAGGGCGGAAGACATTAACGCCATCCAGTGTTGAATTAATGAACGACTGATGGAACTTGACTACAAGTTTTTCCGACTTTGTTCCATCTTTTGTTCCTGCTGAATCGGCAGATTTTAATTGGTTTGTTATGTAAATGCCAATTGTTCGTGTGGTGCAGGTCTTAGGAAAAAATATATTCAATAGATTTGTTTTGTTATTATTTATTGTTTATTTTATCAGAGTCAATATTCTTTATAAATTTGTTTACTCTTATTATTTTTATTTATGTTTTAATTGAAAAAGTAATTAAAATGTCAATTACAATGTAAAAGTAATGTAATTTGAGTATATTTTGGTTAAAGTAAATGTAATTGTATTCAATTACTTTTTGAAAGTAATTTGCCCAGCTCTGTGTGTTACTAGTATTAAAATATTCCGATATAATCTTGTTGAGAGGTTTTAAAAAAGAAAAAAAAACATCAGGCACTTCCATCAAATGTGGAAATATTTGAGATTCTCGTGCTTATTGTATGAGATTCTTTCGACTTTTGCGCTCGTGTAACAACGCGTGGTATTGCAATGTGTTTATGGTTTTCCTGCAGATTTAGCAAGAGCACATCGCTGAGTTATGGCCAAGTCCTGCCTGTTCGGCTCCGAGTAAATGATTCGGATGAACGAAATTTGCTGCTGAGAGCAGCAGGATGAGAGCAGGATTATTTATGGACATTTGAATATGTGTAGGGGTGGAGAATATTATGTAAACAGGGATGTTTCTCTTACAGGATAAGATTGCTTCTTTATAGATTTTATAATAGAATATTTTATGGTTGTTCTCGTATTTTATAATAATTAATGATTTTAATTCTGAAAGTATGAGCAAAATTGTAACCTGCCGACACCACAATTACTTCAAATATCATTTAATTTAACTAATGACAACACTTACGTTAACAAAATATTGTTACACTTAAAGTTAACAATTATAATTCAGTGGCAAGGTAGCCAACTAAAATGACCACCGGTTGATCACCTCCTCCACAGGTTTTTTTCCTCGTTCGTTTTGAAGGCTGGATCCTTCCCCGGAATTTTGCGTCTTCCAGCACTAATCTAGTGGACTTCTCGGAGTCCGGTCCACGTCTAGGTTGGCTGCTGGATCTGCTTTCAACGAAACGTCTGGGACGTCCAGGGGTTTCTACCTTAGTTGTTTCCTCGCCAACCGTTAGCCTCTCTCTGCTAACCTACCCTTCCCATGAACCATTGCGGTCCGCCGTTTCCTCCATCTCTCTGCAGCCCACTACCTTGCCGACACACTGACATACAATATAAATAATTAAATAAAAGATTGGCGCCAGAAAAAAAATGAAAAACAACCCCCACTCCTGTAACGTCAAGTGACATACAGCATGTCATTCTAAGCCAATAGGAAAACAGTAAAATATTTAAAGAATATTTTGTGATGTTTTCAAATTTAATCCGAGTAAATGCGTTGATAAAATGAAAAAATAACATTTTAGTTGAAAGAAGTAAAATTCCTCTTTCATTTTACTGAAAACAATCTAAATATAATACAAACTAATTACTTGTATCTTCCATATCATTCTTTCGTTCTTATTCTTCTTATTTGAGTACATTATTACAAAGGAATCTAGTTACATTAAAATAGGAACTATAGTCGTTAAAAATAAAACATAAGCATTATTACTGCATGTTGTTGAAATATGAAAACAATTTTATAATTTTATGCTCCGTAACAAATGAATTTAATGTGAAATTTTTTATTTGATTTTCAAGGAAATTTATATTCAGAGTAACGAAGTTAATTAAATATATAATAATATTGAAAATAGTTGAATATTAATTTTTTTTTCTCTCTGTTACAGATGAAACGAAACTGCATACAAGGTAAGTTATCCAAATATCGTTATATATATACAGGATGTTAGAAATTAAGAATATTTTTTGGAAGAATATTTTTCTAAATCTTCTCTTGAAAAATGATCTATTAACAATGCTAATAAAAGGGACGTATTCTTTGCTTCACTTCCTTATGTCAAAAATGTCACGGACAAGATTGGTAGGATTAATCGTAAAAAAAACATGAAAAATTTGACACATATTTAGACAAGTAAAAGACGTCATCCCTCTTCAGTCATCAAGGATTTACCAGATTCCATGTGTCTGCGGAACACATTGGCCAGACTGGTAGAACTATTTCAACAAGATTGAATGAACAGCAGCGTTCGATCAGAGTGAACCAGCCAAAAAAATCTTCAGTTGCAGAGCATGCCCTGGAAGAATTCCACCGTGTAAAATTCAAAGAAACAAAAATACTAACGAGACCAACACACCTCAACAATAGGTTAATTAGAGAAGCCATTGAGATTTTCAAAACCGAGAATAATAATCTCAATCATTGTGACGGTTAAATCTTAGTTGGGCATGGCTTTCTATATTAAATGTTTTAATTTATCACCACGGTTACCTGTTGCTAATGTTTTTGTGATTATTTATTTATATATTTGTTGTTTTTTCCCTGAAAAGGGTAGCAGTTCATGCTGCCGAAACGTCGGTTTTTATAACAATAAACAGAACTAAAACTAAAAAGGCTGTATTTTAATTGAATAATAAGTTCTGAAAGATTTTTACCTTCCGTCACCTTTAGGTAAGGAAGGTATTGTCTTTGGTCAAAATATTTTTACGATGATGTCTGTATGTATGAGTGTATGTGTCTGTGTGTGACGAAAGTTTGGGATTGTATAACTTCAATACCACGATTCCAAAAATTATAATTTTTTCGTATTCCTCAGATTTACATCCAGAAGAACAAGTGATTAGATTTTGGTTATAACTGGTCAACTGGAAGTACTCTCATTTGAAGATTTTAACAGTTAAATATTTATTGATATTTAACGTTATAATAACTTAAAGAATATATTATCTCTATACGATTTGATTGCATTTTATACTTCATATTCAACAGGTATAGAGTTAAAGAATTATAAAGATATTTAATTTCATAAATCAGCCAGCTATGCTACCCATGTAAACTGCTAATATATTCAGATAATTCAAATTGACAGATGTCAGTATCAACGAAAAGTAAATGAATGTAGCAGGGGTGAGGATGTTGAGATAGATGTTGGGGAAAATACGGAAAGATACGGTAAGGGATGAAAGTATAAGGAAAATAAATCTAGTGTTAGAAATTTCTAGAAAGATACAAGAGAGACAATTATATTTGTTTGAACATGTCATATATAAGATGAGATGGAAGGACTGTATTGCGGCAGACTTGAGAGAAAAGGAACTGAATGAGGACGACACGCAAAACAAAAATGAGTGCAAGAATAAAATAAAATATAGCGACCCCCAACGAATGGGAAAAGCTAAAGAAGAAGATGTTAGTGTCAAGTGCATTTTGCATAATTTGTTTATGAAACAACTTTACTGGAAATTTAGAATCTTTTGCAAGATAATTTATGTATGGAATTTGTATATAATATATAGGATTGACGGAAGGTATTGTGCTGAGCACATCAGATTTTTTAGTAAATTGTTACATCATCCAATTTTTAGTGTTGAATTTACTCTTTTGTATATATTTTTTGTTTTTTTTGGGTGTTATAGACTCTAACAGAAGATGTGAATCAAATATCTAATAGAATTTAAGTTGTTATTTACTACGAATAATAAAAACGATGTAATTCAATGTTAAATAGCGGAATATTTATATAACATTAAGTTTTTGTAAGTATAGAATCTATGTTTTAAACCTAGTCGAAAAATATTTCTAAAAATTTGTCACCATTTGCGTAGATTTTATAATTTATTTGTTGGAAAGGTAAACAGGCCAAAACTATTATTAGCCTGGGTTGGTATGTAACGTAATATAGTTTAAATTAAAATATTACTTTACTAGCATATATAACTGACTCGTCTAGTTTATTATTTCATTCTATTTGTGGCTAAAAATCCGTAAAACGAGTCCCACAAACTTATCCACCATTTTTAAATGATAAATCTGCAAATAAGTGTCACTGCAGGAATAAATCCTGCTTAACTCTTGTAATATAAACAAACTTCCCTAGTAAACAAATCTACAATAACAAAATTTAATAAAAGCAGACACTATGTCGAGTTGACCGAGCTTGCGGTCGGTAAGCAAGTAAAGCACGGAGCTTTTTATGAAAGTTATATGGGATGGAATGAGCTGCTCTGCAGTTGCAGCTTTCGCTAAATTAAACATCTGTATTTACTCCGGCACTGCCGGCCGTCACATTCGCCACACATGCGCGCGGGCATAGTTTGCTAGATTAGAAATTAGGGGCGACATATATTAGCTCCTGCAACTCCTATTTGGAGCAGGGTTGCCAGTTTGGGCGATTTGTCGCCAATTGGGCTATCTTTTTTAACAATTTGCGACTGAAAAATTGCTATTTGCGACAGGCGACAATTTGGGCTATAAATGAAAAAAAAAATGCGATCAAAAATTTCTTTATTTAATTTTATGTTTTAGAAAAAGTCATAGTTTACATTTAAATTTTCCGCCTTAAGGATTTGTTGTTCTACACGCTTGTCGTGGTTTATCGTTCATTTCCTTAATTTAACGCTCGATCGGACCAATCCCGATTCCGTGTTTCATATGGTGCGGTTGGATTGTGATCATGTGACGTACAACTTGGTCTTCTTCTTCTTCTTGTATCGTTCATCGTTTTGCTGTTGCTTTGAGCCAACGTGTTAAGTTTTCTGTCAATTGTGAGCACTTCAAATTATAGGTAATAAAATAATTTTTTAACACATCTTTACTATATACTTGTATAATTATTGTCACAGGTTACAATTAGTGAAGGAAAATGGGTAAATTTGCGAAATACGCAAAGAAGTATAAACATGAATGGGAGTTCCTTCCTGAATTTAAGGGTTGGTTAACACCTGCTGCTTCCGATAATGCAAAGTGTTCAGCTTGTAAAGTCGAACTTCGGGCACATAAGACGGATTTAATCAAACACTCCAAAACAAAAAATCATGTGAAAAATATAACACGACTACACCCATCTGAACATAACCAAAAAAATTTGAATTCCTGTGGAATTGTTGTTAATATTACCAAACAGCAAAAAACTATTGATTTACAACTTGCATCATATATTGCCATGCACACATCTATAAGAAGTGTTGATCATTTATGTGAACTTCTACAGAAAGACAGCAAAGGGACAAGGTATGAAAATCTACGCATGCACCGTACAAAATGTACATTACTTTTTCGTAATGTAATGTCTCCAGCAATTAAACAAGGTCTCCTGGATGATATTGGTGATGCATATTATTCATTAGTAATAGACGAATCAACCGACGTCTCAGTTAATAAATATTTATGCATATGCATTCGGTATTTTAGTTATCATAAAAAACAGATTGTAACTGAATATTTAGGTTTTATTGATGTAATTCACACTACTGCAAACGATTTATATGATAAAATAACTTGTTATTTAAAAGAATGTAAACTTGATGTAAAAAAATTAATAGGTTTAGCAACAGATGGCGCTAATAACTTATGTGGTAAAAATAACTCTGTCTATACACGTCTTAAATCAGATGCTCCTCATTTACAATTAATTAAATGTGTATGCCATTCGATTCATATTTGCGCATCAAAAGCATCTGAAGAACTACCATCATCGTTAGATTATTTAGTTAGAGAAACTTATAATTGGTTTTGTCATAGTACAATCAGGCGAGCCAATTATAAAAGTATATTTGATTTGATTAACGTTGGGGAAGAAGAACCAAAAAAATTTAATCAAATAATTAAGTTATCTGCAACTAGATGGCTTTCAAGGTATAACTGTGTTGTTAGAATTCTAGAACAATGGCTTGAACTTAAAACGCATTTCTCTATAGTGTCTATTAAAGAGAAATGTTATATGTCTAAAACTCTAGAACAAATGTATAACGATGAATCAAATTATATGTATTTAATTTTTTTAAAACCCGTGTTAAAGGAATTAAATACATCAAATTTGATGTTTCAACACACAGATGCTGATATAGGTAAAGTATACGAAAATTTATTCACATTAGTAATAAATTTTGCTAGAAGAATACTGAAACCAATGTTTTTGTCAGGAAATTTGTCCGATATAAATATTATACAAAAAATTAAAAATAGTTTAGATAACGAACTAGCTTTTTTGGATTTAAATGCTATAGATTATGGTGTGTTATTCAAAAATGATTTGGATAAAAATACTACAATATCTAGCGAACAAAAAACAACTATAAAACTTCGATGCTTCAATTTTTTGAAAACGTTGTGTTACACTTTATTCAGTAAATTGCCAGAGAATATTTCTATTTTGCATAGTCTTAAAGAATTTCATCCTACTAATTGCTTAAACCCGACGCAACCTTTCCAAAATTTGCCAATCAGTTTTATTAAAATATCTAATATTGAGGATATAGAAAGTCAGTGGAGAAATTTGAAAAATATAAATTGGCGTGAAATTTGCAACGATGATTTATCTAATACTGTTATATTTTGGGTTACAGTGCTAAACTATGAAAATGCTGTAGGTGATAAAAATTTTAAAAATTTAGCGGAATTCGCCCTGTCGTTATTATCACTGCCATTAAGCAATGCTGTTGTAGAAAGAGTTTTTTCTACAATGAACATAATAAAAACTAAAATAAGAAATAGATTAAAACTTGAAACCCTGGACGCTATTTTGAGAATAAGAATTAATTTTAAAAATAATAATATGTGCTGTAAAAACTTCATACCAACAGATAAAATGTTTGAACTATTTAATAATTCTATTTACACAGACAGTAACAAAAAAGAATTAAATGAAAGTGATGAAAATGTAGATGAAGAAGTTTGTATTTTATATATGCCTTGAATTTTACAATTTTACTAACGGCCGTATTTAGAGGTAGCATGAACTACGGATTAAGGGTGATTAGCGAACAGTAGATTAGCAGTGTTTTAATTCAGTCTATCGTTTAACGATTATTTTTATTTCGGAGAAAAATACTGCAAATAAAAGTTGCGTACAATTATTGTTCCTATAACTGTTATTTAAGTACCAGTCAACTGTACGCTAATCATCCTTAATTACATGTTTATGTTACCAGCCATTTCAATCAAAGTGAAACTGGCAAAAAGTTCCTATTTTATATTAATTTTTGTGTGTGTTATATATGTTTTACATTGAGTGCAATGTTAAGCCGATGTCACATTTTCATTCTATGAATGATGGTGAATGAGAAAGAAGAATTGATTTTCCGTGAATGACAAAATTTTCACGGGTCACTATTTTTTCGTCATTCACAATCAGTCACAGCTAATTTCATTCGTAAAAGCACTATAAACAACTTCACTTTTTGTATACAGGCTGTTCATTTTTAAGTTATTTTATATGGGTATTTTAGTGATAAACTGAAAAAAAATCAATTAGTGGTTCTCAAAGTATGGATACTATTTTTTTTAAATTTTAAATAGAAACATATACTTTTTATTTGCTAATTCAATACTGCTCTTTATTCTAAATCCAACGATATACTATTTTCATACCCTTATATAACAAAATATTCGAAAAAAAATAATAATAAAATTTTGAATTCCCCAAACTATGATATTACTAAGCGTGCCATTTAATTGAAAGTAAAGTTCTTTTTTAAATATATTACTTTTTTCAGTAATGGCACTCTTATCAATATCATTTGGAGGGAATAAATTCAAAACAAAAGTTGGTATCCATAACCACTAGCTGAATTATTTTTTTTCTCTGCTAATTTAACCAATTTCGTAAATTTTATAGTTCTCGAGATGTAATGGTAGCCCCTTAAAAATGAACACCTGTATATTCGGTAAAAATTCATTTTCCATGCATCACTTCTTTTTTCTCATTCACCATCATTCGTATGAATGATAGTGCGACATCGGCATAGTCATACCGTCTAAGTATTAAAAATATGTATTGGATTATTTGTTGTGATATTTTCATGAAATACATTCATGTTTACACTTGATTTACTTGACTTTTACTAAATAAAAACTACCTATTATAATTATATTTTTTGCGATTTTTGGGCTACAATTTATTTTATTTTTAATGCGATTTTTGGGCTACAATTCATTTCACAGATGGCGACACTACTTTGAAAATAACTGGCAACCCTGATTTGGAGCATACGGCAGGAATTGTTTCTGCTCCATTGACCGATTCGTAATAGTCTGTTTTTAAAGTGAGAGAAGTAAATTGAATTTTTTCCCGTATTAGATATGCTTTTGGTTGCTCAACAATTTATTGTTTTGTCTGGGGTTAAATATTTTTCAGCCCGTTATCTCGCTTTTGTTTCGCATATTTTTTTGGACCTTATCTCGTTCTCGAGCGAGAGTCTCACGAGAGTCTCGCGAGAGTCTCGCTATAAAATAAGCGCTTGAACGTAAGTAAAGGAAGTATTGTAATCGCGAAAAATTTCGGTTTTCAGATTTCAGCGGAAATATCCATTTTGATGATCCCTGAATCCATTTTGACTAATTTCGTCGTGACGTCTGTACGTACGTACGTACGTCCGTACGTACGTATCTCGCATAACTCAAAAACGGTAAGCCGTAGAAAGTTGAAATTTTGTATTTAGGACTCCTATAACATCTAGTTGTGCACCTCCCTTTCTGGTTATTACACAATTTCCAGAAGTGGCACTTTACATGAAGCCTATAATAGATTTTAATGAAAAACTGTTTTAAAATATAATCCAAAACTTTTCAAATTTGGTATAAAAGACTTTTATGTCAATCGAAATAGCATAATAGATTTTGGTTAAAATAGGCTAACCGAAAGTGGTACATTACTTGAAGTTGTTAACAGTTTTTCTTGAATAAAATGATTTTATTTTGATTTTAGAAATAAATGCTTCAAATAAAAGTTTTAGAGAATTAATTTCTGCATCTAGCACATCAAGTATTATTAAATTAGCCCTTTGTATAAGCGAGATATGTAAATTTAAAAATTATTTTTTTGTAATAAAACTTGCTATGGATTAGGACAAAAAAATAAAATGTTCATGTCAAATTACGTTAAATACGTGCAATTTTATGATCCGTACAATAACAAATATTATATTTTTATTGTGAAATTAGTCATATTCATTGTTGTAATCAAATATTTCTTTGTTGTAATCAAAACTCTCTTTAAAAACTGCCTTTATGGTCGCTATATATCTTACTGTTTTGAAGTTAAAATTAATATTTTGTAATTTATTTATTAAAAAAATATGTATAGTTTAATAATCGTACAAGGAAGTCGTGTGGTGTCCACATCAGATTTTTTCACAGAATTTAATGATTCTCCTTCTCGGCAACTGCATTCCATACTGCTGATAACAAACAAACCACATGAAATAAGAAAATCATGAAATTTTAAATGAAAAATTATGACATTTGTCAGTTATGGACATAATTGCTGTCATTTTGACACGGGTCCCCAAATCTGCTTGCCAAAGTCACATCACTGCACGCGCCCTATACATTAATTTTCTTGCAAAAGATCTTATATTTCCAGTAAAATTATTTCATTAACAAACTATGTAAATTGCACTTGACACTGACATGTTCTTCTTCCTTAGTTTTTCCCATTTGTCAGGGGTCGCTATTTTTATTTTCTTCTTCCATTCATTTTTGTTTTGCGTGTCGTCCTCATTCAGTTCCTTTTCTCTCAAGTCGTCTGAAATACAGTCCTTCTATCTTATATGTGGTCTTCCTACGTTTCTTCTACCTTCTATTACTAATCTATTCATTTTTCTTCCAATATATTGAAGAGTTAAATAATTATAAAGATTAAGTTTCTGATGAAATCTAATGTTGATTCAGAAAGTAGCTAAACAAATTATTCAGGTGTCGTCAAAATTATAAACTTCTGTCACAGTTTAAACAAACTTCAATTAAATAAAGAATTTAATACAAAAAATGTGAGCCGTCGACAACCTAAGCTGACGAGGAGAGCTTCTGAATTTTCATTTAATTTTAAGCAGGAAAGAGTTGGAGAAATAATAACCAATTTTAGAGGAGAACGCTTCGTTCTCTTCTGCGTTGAGGAAGTTTTAAATGGCTATTTCGTACATAAACACAAAAGTTTATCATTTTAATTTGATTTATTTGGAGGCATTTCGTTTTTTCTCATTTGCCGGCTGCTGCAACTTTGCTAGTTAAGGATTTTGTATCTTTATAATGATTGTAGTTTTTAACTTTTAAGTATGCCATTTTTTCAACGTCATTGCTGGATACATATTTTACAAATATGATTCAAACAATAAAATTGATAGAATTTCAAAATAGACGATAGCTGTGGTGCATTTTTGACTGAAGACTCTCCAGGCCCTTAAAAAAATCTGTCTACCGTCTACTAAACTCTTTGTATAGTTAAAATATAGAATATACGACGGAAAATTGATCAAGTCACATTGGGCGATGGTAGTGAAGTGGACGATAACTTAAATAAATAAGTTATATTAGTCCAACCGCCTACTAACCGTGGATTAATTTTATTCTAGTACTCAATAGGGGCGTCTAAATCTACGGCTTTAAAAAAAATCTGTTGCGGCCAGCACAATACCTCTCGCCACTTCCTTTTTTTGGTTACATAAGTATAGGGCGCGAACAGTAATGTTACATTTTTGGGCTTGACAAGCAGATGTGTGGGCCCGTTTCAGAATGATAATTAGTACATAGATGTCAAATGTTAGAATTTTTCATTAAAAATTTCAAGATTTTCTAAATTTACGTAGTTAATTTATCACCAGGAGTTTAAAACTTACTTGTATGCCTTAGATAATTAACATTTAATTCTGCTCCACATAAAATTGGAAAATCACTAAATTTAGAATGAGAAATTATGATATTTGACATCTGTATACATAATTACTAGCTATCATTCTGACATGGGCCCCCATGCTTGTCAAGGCCAACAAAATCATATGACTGCTCGCGCCCTATTGTATTTAACATTTCTTGTATACCTACACTCTACACCAAAAATTCTACTTACGCATATATCTATTCCATATATATTTAGATTGTTTAATTTTAAATTCATTTTTGATGAAGAAATTTTGTCCTCTTCTAATTTTTCGTAATATTTCCAATTCTATTTATACATTAAGAAATAATATAATGTATGTACTTCCCAAAAAAAGTCTTCAGTAATGTCTTCGGATTTCTGACACTGACATTTATCTGTCAGTTACAAACAATTTAAATTTTCAACTATTTTCCATGGCCATTCTTTCGGCTGTAAAATTTATTATAACAGATTATTTTACATATTATATTTCTTTTATCTCTAAATCTATAGAATATATTATAAAATATTTAAATGTATCAGAAAGAGAATTTATTTTTCTTTAATATTAGCAAGAAAAAATTTCAAAAAATATTATTTAGAAGATTTTTTTTCAAGAATCTTCTACTTCCGGTTGTCCAATTGTTACCAAAACCTTTTCAGATCTTCCCATGAATGTCCGATTGGGAAATACGTAGTTAAAAAAATTTAAAGTCATACACACACACACACACACACATCCACACACACACAGACATCATCGTAAAAATGTTAAAATCGGATTGTAGGGACCTTAAAACGTGCTTATTCAATAAAATTTGGATATGCGATTTTTAGCATGAATGCAATACCTCTCTTAGCGAGAGGTAAAAATATTTATTGGAAATCATTGTTCTTTATGTATAAGTAATAGTGAGGTAAATATAATCGTTACTTGTTGGTAATTTCTCGACTGTGATGTGGATTAGGTCTTAACAATTACTCGAAAGTTCAGTCAAACAGCATTTATTCTTACTATACCAACATTTCGGTGCACTCTTCCACCTTCTCCAGGATAGTAAGATCTTACAGAATGTTACAATTCATGTACACAAAATACATTCGTTAATTCTGTTAATTTATTAAACATCGTACAAAAATTCAAAGAGCATACACACATATATTTGGTCTAAAAAACGACATCTTGTTTATTCATTAAAAACAATATCTTCCTTACCTAAAGATAACGGAAGGTAAAAATGAAAATAAAACTTGAAAACCTTTATTTCTTGACTTTTTGTGTCCACTGTTTTATATTAAATAAAGCGCCATATTTCATCCGCCGCGATGCTTAAGGTTACCAAAAATAGCTTCGTCTTTTACTTTCTCGAGTAAATGTCAGAATTTCACATTTGTGCTGTAGCTGACATGTTAGACATACACACGAGGGTGCCTTTATAAGAAATACATCAACCTTTAGAATTAGAAAGTATTAGTTCTTGATGTGGTAGTCAATCATAAACACACACACAGTCTATTTTATTTACAAATACAGGTGACACTGAAAAACGGGCCACTCAAAATAAGTTTTTTATTTATAATTGTTTTCTAATTATCTTGATATTTTTGTGGCTTAGTGGCTCACAAATCATAATATTTAAAATCAATAAAATAAATAAATATTTCATCACGGCATATTACCCATTGCTGGGTGTGCCAATCTGCTTTGTACAGATATCGGTAATGATGGAATATTTGTACGGTGTGGGCGCTTACCAGGCGTCACCTCATGGGCACCCATAGCTGGCGTGGAGAGTGCACCACAAGGGTCAATTTTGTGCCATTAAAATCCGATGTAATTTTTGGCGTCGGTCGGGATCGAACCCGGGTCTCCAAATTCGCGACCAGACACTCAGGCACACGGCCACGAATATTTGGTATGAAGCTATTCTCGTTTAGCCGGAAATGACATTAACTTTTATGTTTCAAATATGACATCCTATATATTTTTATATATTTGCAATCCACGTAAAATTACGGATTCAAATATATGCTTGGAGTGCACTTTATTGAAGAAATAAATTGCAGAAACGTAATAGAAAATTATAAATAATTAACCTGGTGAGCCATATTTGGTAGGCTGTGATAACAAATTGATCAATTTTTACTTTCCGTCACCTTCCCACAAGTTCAGCACAAATTAACAAATCCTTACATCCTTAGTATGTTTCTCCCCTTTTATTCTTAATATCAATCGTTAAACAAACGTCCCTTTCGTCGTTAACATGTCACTCCTCACAAAATTAATCTAAGGTTTAGCAACTCCTGAAAGCCCTTCACCTTTGAAGCCTTCAGCACTGAAAACTGAAAGTGTACGGATGTAATTATACTGAAGTTTGTTTGCGAGAATGATCATAGTCAGCGTGGAAGTGAAGAGCGATTGTTACTTCTACTGCGCGATCCAGGATCCAGCTTAATTAAAATACGAGAAATGTACTTGATATGCTCTTGACACTACTAGATATTAGTAAAGCTATGAAGGTAAAAGAGAAGTGTATGTCTGACGTCTGACGAGATTCTTGATGAAAGTTATTTTTTATTTATATTGATACATTCAAGTATTTTATTATATATTCTATAGATTTAGAGATATATAATATATTTATAAAATAATCTGTTGTAATAAATTTTACAGCCGAGAGAATAGAAAATAGTTGAAAATTTAAATTGTTTATAACTGACAGATAAATGTTAGTGTCAGAAATCTGAAGACTTTTTCTGGGAAGTACATACATTATATTATTTCTTAATGTATTAGTAGTTAAATATTTAATATTGTATACCCTTCAAATATACTGTTACTCCCAACAATGAATTGGAAACATCTCGAAAAATTAGGAGAGTAGGGCAAAATTTCTTCATTGAATGAATTTATTAGTATAAGTAGAATTTTTGGTGTAGAGTGTAGGTATACAAGAAATGTTAAATACATTAGGGAGCGAGCAGTCATGTGACTTTGTTGGCCTTGACAAGCAGTTATGGGGGCCCATGTCAGAATGATAGCTAGTAATTATGTATATATAATTTTTTATTCTAAATTTAGTGATTTTCCAATTCCATGTGGTTTATTTTCCTCGACAAGTAAATTCCACACTCCTGGTGACAAATTAACTACGTGAATTTAGAAAATCTTGAAATTTTTAATGAAAAATTCTGACATTTATGTACATAATTACTAATTATCATTCTGAAACGGACCCCCACATCTGTTCGCGCCCTATACTTATGTAACTAAAAAAGGAAGTGGCGAGAGGTATTGTGCTAGCCACAACAGATTTTTAATAATGTAACAATTAAAACTGTTTGCCATACTATAACAATACTAACACACATATCTTGTACCTCTTTGTTTGTATTCGTCTATGTTTAATATTCAAGTCCCCTTATATAAACTACTAGTAAAGTCAACTACAGTGTTCATTTGATTTGGAAATCATGTGTATAATTCTCTTCATTTCCTGCGGGGTGTGATTTATCTAAACACCTCCGGAACCGTTGCAGGAATGACCTTTGTTCCTGTCAACTGCGCGCAGGCATGAACCTGCATAATCCTGCAACGCCAATGCCGTAGGCCGCAGGCAGGCTCATTTCAATTTTAAATTAGAAATGACGATTAACCTCAAAAGCAGGAATTAATACGAAGGAAGCTTAATGGTGAAGAAGAATTAAAAATATGGAAATGGAAAATTTATATTTTGGGGATTAATTGGACGCCCGTGCAATCATGACCTACTGCTAAAAGTGCTTGCTATTAAAATAATTAATAGCGTTATATATATATATATATATATATATATATATATATATATATATATATATATATATTGATTGATAATCCTTAATCTATAATTAACATGGATTAAATATCCATATTTAATGATACGAAAGATCGAGCAATATTTAACGCCTGGATAAATGATAATAAATCTTTAGTAGGTGTCTATATTTAGGTGTTATATCGTCATTTGTTATTTGTTGCCAGCATTATATGTACGGTGTGTGTTAATTAATAAAAATTAAAGGACGAGAGGCATTATTTCGGCCACTTCAGATTTGTTATTTGTGTTTAATGTATTCCCATATTGACATAACAAACCACACAAACATTCCGACAAATCTCGTTCTCGTAATTCAATGCGAAACCATTAGCATCTGATTAGACCTAGTTCTACATCTGCTTTACATTTATTCGCGTTGTACGTCTTGCTGTTGTATATTCCTACGCCGGCTGTAAGGCACTAAGTCTCGCCCAGATTAAACTGGCTGATAATATTCCTTGTTTATTAGCCCGTCCGAATCAACAGGGATATATTTAACACGCAGCATTACCCTAGCATTATTTATGAGCTAAGAATTGGAACGATGACAGAACGACTAAATTAATCATAGAGTAATGAGGAGGCCGTAAATAAATTATGATTATAAGGAAGGGATATACAGTATGGTGTCTGTGTATGCTGATTGTTATTACATGTATATTGTATTGCCTTGGACGAAGAGAACATCAAATACCACATATACTGAAAGAAGTATTAGACAACTCCTACAATACTATAGAATACATCAATTGTAATTAATGTAATCGTTTCAATCAAAATGTAAACTCCCTATGTAATAGTGTTAATACTCTCAAGGTGAAACACTTATTCTTTAAATAAAAAAATCTGATGTGGCCAGCACAATACCTTCCGTCAATCCTGTGTATTATGTACAAATTCCATACACAAATTTTCTTGCGATAGATTCTAAATTTTTGGTATTAAGTGATTCTCTTTCTCGGCAACGGAATTCCATACTCCTGATAACAAACAAACCACATGAAATAAGAAAATCATGAAGTTTTGAATGAAAAATTATAACACTTGTCAGTTATGGACATAATTAATTGCTGTCATTTTGATACGGGTCCCCATATCTGCTTGCCAAAGGCAGCAAAGTCATGTCACTGCACGCGCCCTATACATAATTTTTTGCAAAAGATCCTATATTTCCAGTAAAGTTATTTCATAAACAAACTATGCAAATTGCAATTGACACTGACATCTTCTTCTTCTTTAGTTTTCCCATTCGTTAGGAAGTCGCTATTTTTTATTTTCTTCTTCCACGAATTTTTGTGTTGCGTGTCGTCCTCATTCAGTTCCTTTTCTCTCAAGTCTTCTGCAATACAGTCTTTTCATCTTATATTTGGTCTTCCTATGTTTCTTCCACCTTATATTAATATATTCATCTCTCCTCATAACATGTTCAAACCAATGTAATCGTCTCTCTTATATCTAGAAACTTCTAACACTAGAGTTACTTCCCTTATTCTTTCATTGATATACATTTTATTGATACTGACATCTGTCAATTTGAATTACCTAAATATATTAGCAGTTTCCATGGTTAAGTTAGCATAGCTGGCTGAATTATGAAATTTATATCAAATTTATTATCTTTATTCTTCTTTAACTCTATATCTGTTGAATATCAAATATGAAATGCAATCAAACGGCGGTCACACACACACATACATACGAACACACACACACACATACAGACATCATCGTAAAAATAGTAAAATCGTATTGTAAAGACCCTAAAACGTGCTTATTCAATGAAAACTCACCACCGAATTTTTTGACCAAAGACAATACCTTCCTTACCTATAGGTGACGGAAGGTAAAAAAAGTTTGAGAAGAATTCAAGCTAAATTTGGGCCGAACTGTGAGTGCTGAGGATATGGTTACTATCTGTCATAATTATCGCTATCTCTTTTCTATCCACTCTGCACTATCTGGAGACTTCCCTAATGCACTTATCCGATTTGCCTGTTCATCATGATCGGTCTAACTGACCTAACTGACCCGTTGCGTATGATAGTGACGCGTATTCGCGTCGTTCCACAACAGCTAACGTAATTAGACTCATCGGCTCCACATGGAACTCGGACTATAGAGCGATTCTCTTGTCGCATACACACTGATAATTAATTCACTGTCGGTCAATACTCAACGGATATTGCAGCTGATTACACGGACTTCGAATACGAATAGGCAGAAGTGTGATTTAGAATGGGTCGCGTCACTTCAAGACTCTCGAACCTGTTGTGGAAAGAGCGATTTAAAAATTGGGATCGGTCACTTAACTTATACTCGGTCTTTCAGTCAAGGTTTAAACCAGAAATTTGGTTTAAGTTCAGATTCAGGGTTTAAACCGTTTTTACCTTCCGTCACCTCTAGGTAAGGAAGGTATTGTCTTTGGTCAAAAAATTCGATGGTGGGTTTTCATTGAATAAGCACGTTTTAGGGTCTTTACAATACGATTTCACTATTTTTACGATGATGTCTGTATGTGTGTGTGTTCGTGTGTGTGTGTGACCGCGGTTTCGGCGGCGATATCTCCAATACTAGAATTCCAAAAATTACAATTCTTACGTATTCCTTTTCCTTACAACCATATGCAGACTTGATTAGATTTTGGTTATAATTGGTCAACCAAAAGTATCCTTACTTGAAGATTTTAACAGTTTTTCTTGAAAAACTCAGTTAAATATTATTATAACTCAAAAAAATATTATTCTCTATACGATTTGATTGCATTTTATATTTCCTATTCAACAGATATATAGTTAAAGAATTATAAAGATAATAAATTTCATAAATCAGCCAGCTATGCTATGCATGTTTAACATGGGAAATCAGTTTTTCCTTGCGCAAAAGTTCCCAAATTATTTTAGACAAAAATACTTCAAATACATGTTATAGAGAATTAAATTCTACACCAGAGTTAGTAATCAATTTTAATTTTTTTTTAAGATTGCTGATTTATAGCGATAGCCATGCAACTCAAAAAAAATTGTCCACCATTTTATAATCTGCATCTTTTCTTCGTGAGAAAACTGTTCCATACTTTCAAAGAAATATGTTATTGAACGAAAATCACAAAACACAAACATTTTTTGACAGTTAAGATGGCATACAATTGTTTGTAATTTTGTTTGAATTCCATGGCTACCGCTATAAATTAGCTATCTCCAGAATCATTTGAAATTGGTTTTCGGTTGCAGAATTTTTTCTCTACAACATTTATTTGAAGTGTTTTTGTCTAAAATAATTTGGGAACTTTTGCGCAAGGAAAAACTGATTTCCCATGTTAAACGCCTATGGCCGTGTCTTCCTCAACATCTATCTCAACATCCTCATCTTTGCCACATTCATTTACTTCTCATTGATACTGACATATGTCAATTTGAATTATCTGAATATATTAGCAGTTCCCATGGTTAGCATAGCTGGCTGATTTATTAAATTTAATTTCTTTAAAATTCTTTAACTCTATATCTATTGAATATGAAGTATATTCTTTAAAATATAATAACATCGTGGTATTGAAGTTATTCGATCCGAAATTTTCGCAAAAACCACAATAATACTATACTAGAATTTTTATTACATGTGGGATTACATCCGTCGCTTACGATCCCGATTGTAACATGAAATATTCTCTGTCTTCAATATTACCGCATCTGTACATCAAAGTACCTGACAATCCTGCAATCCTCCATTTTGAAATTTGATCATTTCATCAGCCTGATCCTAATGCTTTCTGTTTCTGAATGCTACAACCATAGCAGTGTATAGAGACCTAGTACGGTACGTGGGATGTTATTAATGACGATGAATACGCCGAACGAGCCAGGTGATTATACATGCGATATTAATGTACTCAACCCAAATGATCAATCGTAATCCTTCGAATAATGCAAGCAAAAATCCGCTAGGAGATTAGAGGGGTACGCGAATGGATCGCACGTATAGGGATTAGATTCAGTATATGCCTGATCATATTATTATGGGTATATGTATAGAAGTAATTCTATGAATTGATAGACTATGGATTGAATTTATGCTAAATCATTCTACGAGCTCATAATAATTCGGCCGGTTTACATTTTGTTTCGACTAGTTTAAAATATAATTATTGGCGAATTTCTCGAAAGTTCAGTCATCACATTTCTTTCAATTTCTTGACGGGATTTCTGATGGGTATATGTATATAGCTATAATTTTACATATTTAATTGTTATTATTGTTATACAACGAGAAATAGTAAACATCAACATTACAGAAAAAATGTTCAATAATGTCAGCCAAACTTCTTCATTTAACGTAAAAGCATAATTTGACGTTTTACTATGTTGCCAAAAAAGAATATCTAAGATTTATTTTCAGCCAAAATCTACATAAAACCATATTCGTACTAACAAATTCTGAACCGGTTCTTATCCACTGTCATGTGTTTAGTTAAAATAAACATAAAGTCAAGTTTTAGAAATTTATTACTACTGATTATTTTATATATTATTTTTTATCTCAATATATAGAAGATAAAATAAAATTTTAAAATGTATCGAATAGAGAATTTTACGTTTTTTAATACTAATAATAAAAAAATTCAAAAAAATAATATTTAGAATTTTTTTTTACTTTTAGTTTTCCAATTGGTACCAAAACCTATTCAACTCATTCCATTAATGGTAGATTGAGGAATCCGTAGTCAAAAAGGTCTTTAGTCTTATAGAATTTGAGAAATCGTATCTCCAACAACCTCACACACACACACACATCCACACACACACAGGCATCATTGTAAAAATGTTAAAATAGGATTCTATGGACCAAATCGTGCTTATTCAATAAAATCTGGATATACGATTTTTAGCATGAATCCAAACCTCTCTTAGCGAGAGGTAAAAATTGAGTGACTTTGTTTTAAGCAACTTTTCTAATTTGTTATTGCAAAGAGCCTCCCCATAACTTATGTCCTCGCAATGCCGTTGTTGCTACCCTAACAATCGTCTCTCCATCATCGTAGCAATTAGTGAAATTCGCAGAGCCCAGAGCTAATGACTTTAACAATACAGCAATTAGTTCTGTAACTACCTGTCAAACAACTACAACTAACTGTGCATACCGAACCAGCCAATTACAGCCGAGATAACAACACGAGCTGGTGACAGCGGCCACTAGGATAAGGCCTTACTGGCACCCTCGGTGCGGATTTGTTTAAGATAATGGCTGCAATTGCGAACGGATTAGTATGTCATCGACTAAGATTGGGAAGCAAAGCAAATTTAATGTGAAACTCGAATAAAAAATCTGTTGTGGCCAGCACTATACCTCTCGCCACTTCCGTTTTTGGTACAGGGCGCGAGAAGTCATGTGACATATTTGGCCTTGACATAATATGGGAGCCCGTTTCAGAATGATATGTACATAGATTTGTACCTTAAAACATGCTTAATCATGAAAATCTGGATATGCGATTTTTAGCATGAATCCAATACCTCTCTTAGCGAGAGGTAAAAATATAAACCATATATGTTATATACTCAAATCTCAAGCACTCCAGCCTCATCATTAAGACCGCCCTCCATACCCTCCTACCCCCTAACACTCCCTCATCCAAAGCCATCTTCAAACATCATTTTCATCTCCATACAGCTTCTCGTCTATGTGTGAACATGAACATCACATCTACCTTCGTAGGTTCGCTACGAATACAACTCACAGTTCGCAGTAGAAACGGCGTAACCACTGCATTGGTATTTGCGGTACGCCGATGAATTTGATTTACTAGTATAGCTACGCGGTACATAGAAACACGTGCCTGCCCTAGATGTTACTAATGTAAAGTAGATACTGCCTAGGAGTAATGCAATCAACAGAGAAATAGAGACAAGAGTTTGGGACAGAGAATTGTATAGTGAATACATGTTCACTTTGAAAAATAGTTGTTTACCTCCCGCTACCTTTGGTAAGGGAGGTATAGGGATTGTGCTAAAAATCGCATATCGGGATTTTGGTACCACGTTTTAAGGTCTCTAAAATCCAATTTTAACATTTTCACGATGATGTCTGTGTGTGTGCGTGTGTAGATCCTCTTACTATCGTTCAGGAAATTTTGAAACCTTGTAATTCTACCTTACTCTTATATGGAAAGATGCCATTAGATTTTGGAGTAAATCAGATAACCGAAAATGGCACTTTACTAGGAGCTCAAAATAGTTTTTCTTTGAAAAATACCTTTAAATGTTATTTTTCGAGATTTATGATATATAAAAATTAAAGATTATTAAATTTTTTACCGGGTTGAAATAATACTTTTTCTATATATTTTATGGATAAATTTATAAAACTATCTATAATTTTAATCCCGGAGCCTACTTTTTAAATATAAGCCGTTTGTCGGCTCCGGTGGCTCAATGGTTAGAGCAACGCTTCTTAGTCATGAGTGCGCTCGAGGTTCTGGGTTCGAATCCCACTAAGGCATGGATGTTTGTGTATGTGAACCCACTCTGTAATTGAGATTTAATCCTATTGAGGGGTTTTTTAAAAATAATAATAATAATAAAATAACTCATACACATGGTTACACAATTCAGATCTCAAATGTTTGTAAATGACAGATATTATGTCACTGTCAATGAACTAATTTTTCAGTAATGCTGGATAAGGATAGTAAAACTTGCCTGTCACTTAATTAATACGTAAATCACTGTGATAATCAAAATAATTCTGTGTTAATTATATTGTCTGTTTTTCCTGTCCAAGTTCTTCGTTCATCGCGTCGTTCTGTGTCGTTGGAACTGGCCGCCGTTGACCGCAGATGCGGTGAATCTGCAGTTCGGTGTAGCCGGGAGTAACTGCATAATTAGCGAGTTCCTCCAGTCCAATCAATGGCTGCTAATGAGCCGGCGATTGTCCACTTACACACTCAGCAACACCAATTCATTTCATTACGTTCTACTCCATTTGCTGCCAATTGATTTGATTGAAATTTTGGGATCGGAATCGGGAATATTGAGGAGGATACAGTTTAATAAAGATGGGGGGTAGTCAATAGGAATGAGATTTCAAATGAAATATTCTAACCATAATAATTGGAAGAATAGTATATTCTACAATAGGTTTTCACGGCTTGACTTGATATAAGTAATAGTAATTGAAAGTCAAGTCAAATAGTTACAATTTCAAGCACTTGAAAAATCAAGTAGTAGTCATTTTTCAATTACTTGAAAAAATCAAATAGTTCTCCTAAGGTGGCTTCCATTTTTCCTCTAATTTTAAATATCCATGCTAATTAAAAATAATAAATGTACTTGCTTATAACAATCCAAATACAAATGATAATGAATTATACATTAATGACGTACTCCTACGCAATTATTTAAATTGTGCGATTGTGTTTTTACAAAACGCATGTATTGTTGCCATGACTACGAAAGGGTTGTTTCACAGGCCATGGCCCTCTATGCAGAACAAACAGGAATACTGGCATATAATGAACATGACAATTAATCAATCATTGTCAACCAATCATTAATTAACGGTTGGTTTTGAAGCCGAATCGAATTAATTAAAGATTCGTAAATGAGGGCATTATCCTATTTCTAAAAGTCTTAAACGATGCATTGAATATTAAATATATATATGCTCAACATTCATATTTATAATATAATTAATAATATATGTAAGATAAGTTTTCCGGAAAATTTTGTATGGACCATATTATGGTATTTACTTTTTATTTATACTGACATCTGTCAATTTGAATTATATGTATATATTAGTAGTTTCCATGTTTAGCATAGCTGGCTGATTTATAAAATTTAATTTCTTTTAAATTCTTTAACTCTATATCTATTGAATATGAAGTATAAAATGTAATCAAATCGTATAGAGAATAATATATCCTTTAAGTTATAATAACGTTAAATGTCAATAAAACAAATTTAACTGTTAAATCTTCAATTGAAGCTACTTCCGGTTCACCAAATAACCAAAATCTAATCAGTTGTTCTTCTGGATGTAAACTTGAGGAATAGGAAAAAAATATAATTTTTGGAATCGTGGTATTGAAGTTATGCGATCCGATACTTTTGTCATACACACACACACACATACATACAGACATCATCGTAAAAATGGTAAAATCGTATTATAGGGACCCTAAAACATGCTTATTCACTAAAAACTCATCATTGAAGTTTTTGACCAAAGATAATACCTTCCTTACCTAAAGGTGACGGGTGTAAAAATTGAGGCCCCCAAAACGAATTAGACTTCTAACCCAAGCATTTATTTCTGAGTACATCCCTGAGTTATTGACTTATCTCCATGGCAATTTCTCGTGCAAATGAACAGTGACAACAATCGCTGCAGTGATGTCTTCGATCGGATTTCGGGATTATTTCATTAGGCGAACACGGGATTCATATTAGACATTGGATATATTACCATAATGCAACCTAACGTTACAGAGCAAACACTCATATGGATATACCCAGATTATGCACTAAGATCAATACAATAGGTGAAATACATACCATCATTTTCTGGTATCAATATACCTATTTCCCTTTAGGTTCAAGAAAAGTTGTACCTATACTCATTTTCGGGTGGCAAATATACTTTTATTATTTATTTATTACCTACTTGAAAGAAATACTATTAAAATTTTCAAATTAGGGTACTTCTAGTTAACACAGACACACATACCTACATACAGACATCATCGTAAAAATGGTAAAATCATATTATATGCTGATTCACTAGAAACTCATCATTGATTTTTTTGACCAAAGACAATAGTTTCCTTACCAATAGGTGACGGAAGGTAAAATGTATTAAGTAATTGCTTATCAATGTTTATTTATAATCCGTAAAATCCAGTAAATTAATTTTCTAATATTTAAACATGACCTTGAGTTAAATAAACTTACAAAAAATCTGTAAAAGGAATTTAGAAATTTGTTTCTTTTTTCTCAAATAATTGTTTTTGCCATAAGTATTATTTAGAATTCAACTTGATTAAACGTCGAAATATAAGAAAATATAAGGTCATTTCAACCCTTTCCGCCTTCCCCCGGATTACACCACCCACCCAAACCAACCCTCATCTGTGACAAGTGAAGAGGACCTTCCCTAGTACGTTTATATACGCCTCCATATCCTCACTTGCTATTGTGTTTACCGACAAGGTTTTCCACTTTGCATGGCCAATATTAGGACTCCAGTTCCACCTGGAACGATAGGGGTAGTGACGTCAGAATCAAGGGGCGATGGCGAGGGGGGTGTTAAGTGCTGTGAAATTGACGGAGGTGTTACTGTGTTACTGTTTGATTTGGAACTAATAGTCAGCTGAAGTGAAGCGCCAATGTTCTATTGGTTTATTTATCAAGTAGTCTACAATAATCAGGAAGAGATTTTGTTGGTCTTGCTTTTGTTACCTTAAGGGTAGTATGAAAGGATTATATAATTCAACATAATTGTTTTGCATGAAACAATAATCATATCTGCAAATTTCTACCATCATAAATCAGCCAGCTATGCTATCCATTGAAACTGTTAATATATTCAAATAATTCAAATTGACTGATGTCAATAACAATGAAAAGTAAATGAATGTGGCAGAGATGAGGATGTTAAAGTAGATGTTGGGGAAGACACGGAGAGATACGGTAAGGAAATAACAAGTTTCTAGAAAGATACAAGAGAGACGATTACATTGGTTTGAACATGTCATGAGGAGAGATGAAGAATATATTGGAAGAAGATTGAATAGCTTAGTAATAGAAGGTTGAAGAAACTAAAACCCAAAGATAAGATGGAAGGACTGTATTGCGGAAGGCTTGAGAGAAAAGGAACTGAATAAGAACGACACGCAAAACAGAAATGAGTGAAAAAAAAAATATATAAAATAGCGACCCCTAACGAATGGGAAAAACTAGAGAAAAAGATGTTAGTGTCAAGTACAATTTGCATAGTTTGTTTATGAAATAATTTTACTGGAAATTTAGAATCTTTTGCTAGAAAATTTATGTATGGAATTTGTACATAATACACAGGATTGACGGAAGGTATTGTGTTGGCCACATCAGATTTTTTATTGTTTTGAGAGGTATTATCCACCCTAGAATCCGCGACCTTTATTTTTTAAAACAGGGGTTATATTTTAATGGACCCAGGAAATATCTCGCTTATTTATTAAGTTAGTAATTTCTTTCATATAACATGATTTATACAGCAATATGTAAGCTACTTGATGACGGATGTACAACTTTGAAATTTCAAATAGAACATACTATATTTTTTACAAATTTGAAAAGTACATCAAATTTGCTTTACAATCATGTAAAATAATCCATATGTTACATTATTAAAAAGTAAAATGGCGGGCACTTTTTTATACACTTAGTCGAAAAGAGAATAGTGAGCCATGACTATATTAAGTGTTCCTTATTTTTATTTTCTGTATTATTATGACAAAAAAATATTATTTCCTTTAATAATAATAGTTACAATTGTTTTAGTTCATTGTTTTATTTCAAGCCACAGTCATGGCTCACTATTCTCTTTTTGACTGGGTGTATAAAAAAGTGCCCGTCATTTTACTTTTAATAATGTAATATATGGATTATTTTACATGATTGTAAAGCAAATTTGATGTACTTTTCAAACTTGTAAAAATATAGTATGTTCCATTTGAAATTTCAAAGTTGATTTAATTACTAATAAACCGGAAGTGGTATCATGAATGTACATCCGTCATCAAATAGCTTACATGTTGCTGTATAAATCATGTTATATGAAAGAAATTACTAACTATATATAAGCGAGATATTTGCTGGGTCCATTAAAATATAACACTTCTGTATAAGCATCAGAATATTAATAGTGCCAAAACTTTTGTGACATACACAGAAATTATGAACGGTACTACTCCCAAAATTCCCTATCAATCAATGAATTAAGTTACAATACATCTGCATTATAAAGCCTTGTATCTCTTCATCCATTTCCAATTGAACCATGAAATATTCCAAGCGACCACTCCATTTGCATTTGGGGCTGTCATAGCCATAGCAGAGATGTTCTCCCTTCCACCAATAATTTATTTATACCTCCTAAGAGCAGTATCATGTCAGTTAAATTTTTTATCTCCATTAAACTCTGCCTACGACACGAAACAATTTGGGGTGGTATTTTTTGCCTCAAGATAGAGTCATGTATATATTCATAACATTAGAGCCGGAAAATTTGCATTTTGTAAATTTTGACCAAGATAAAATATGGCGAGAATTTGATACTTTGCATAATTGCATTATTTGGTTTCTCAAGGGGGGTGATAGAGAACTGTCCAGGGAGGGATGATGTTTCAACCCTTACTGATTCATCCTCAGACAAACAAAAATATTTAAAAATATATCATATTAAACATATAATCATCCACCAATCAAATTTGAATTTTGAAATTTTCCCTAAGTCGCTAAGAAACTATAAACAATATTGCCAAAGTTGGATAATAAAATAATGAGAGACGAGCAAATATAAGTACAAAAATTTTAAGAAATAAATAAAAAATACTAATATGTCATTTATGTACTCCAAAAATGGTCATACATTTATTTTTTATATATAAAAACTCCTCATCTAATTTTTATTTCCGTGAAAAAGCTCCAAAAGAGCTTTTACAGCTGACAATAATCCTGAAACGAGTTTCATGCTCAATTATACTATTATAAACAAAAATATGCTTGACTATGTATTTAAGTTTAATATCGGCGGTAAATTTGTTAATCATCCCTGATTGCCAGTTGAAGAATGCAGACACAAAAACAACATAGTTGAGAACTACAAGGAATTTCAGATATTCAAGAAATACGGCGCTCAGATTTAAAGTTTGGAAAGATATGCGAACTATGCGAGATAATTAACCTGTTAAAAATATTTCACCCTATCTGTAGTTCATCGTTAAATTATTCAGCCATTTTCTTCATTTCACCCGCGGGGAAATATTCAGAATTTGAATATGACTTTTGTAGGAAAATATTATTGTTGATTTGTAATAAGTTATGTAACAAAAATTTTGGAAACTACACATTCCACAACTAAAAATTATGTTGGAATTATTATTATTCCATCAAACCGTGTGGAATAATTCCGTACACTGTTTGGAATAATTCCGCACGGCTTTCGACGAATCACAATCTATTTAGCCGCATATTAACGCGGTATATCAAATATCTTGGTTCGGTTGCTATGGTTATGATTATTTGTTTTATATTTATTTATTTCTGTATTCGCGTTTGACGTTTTAAAGCTTTGAACATTTTTAGAGTTGTGTGTGTGTGTGTGTATGTGTGTGTGTGTTTGTGTGTGTGTGTGTGTGTTTGTGTGTGTGTGTGTGTGTGTGTGTGTGTGTGTGTGTGTGTGGATGTATATATGTGTGTATTTCTCAATCGGACATTACTGGGAAGAGCTGAAAAGGTTTTGGTAATATTTGAACAACTGGAAGTAGCAGATTCTTAAATAAAATCTAAGTATTATTTTTTGAAAATTTTTATTCTTGCTAGTATTAAAGAAGAGTAAATTCTCTATCTGATACATATCAATATTCTATTATATCTTTTATAGATTTAGAGAGAAAGAAATATAAGGTATATATTAATCTATTGTAATAAATCTCACAGCCCAAATAATGTCATGGAAACCAATTCAAAATTAAAATGTTTGTATCTGACAGATAAATGTAAATCCGGAGACATTACTGAAGATTTTTTCTGGGAATACATTATATTATTTCTTATTGTATTAATAGTTAAATATTTAAAAGTATAGGTATATTACAAATACCCTTCAAAAATACTGTCAATCCCGACAATGAATTGGAAACATTTCGAAAAATTAGAAGACGGACAAAATTTCTTCATAGAATGAATTTAAAATTAAACAATCTAAAAAATTTGATGAAGAGTGTAGGTATACAAGAATTGTGTGGAATTGGTGCATAATACATAGGATTGACGAAAGGTAATGTGCTGGCCACATCAGATTTTTTTTGTAATAAAATGAAATGTTTAGATAAAATTTTGGACTATTATTTGTAAATATAAATGTAAAAAATATATTTATTTTTATTTTATTTGTACAAATAAACAATATTTATATCTTATATACTGGTTTCAACTTTCGCGTTAATGAATATTTAATGAGCTCTCGCTGTCTCTTTTTGTTGCTACAGGTCCGTGACGGTTTATAGACCACGCCGTCAGTTCAGTAGTGTTCTTGGTAATGTTTATATGTTTTGCTCGTTGATATTATTGATTTAAATATTGAAAATAGGTAAATTTAACGTGTATTAGTGTTAGTTTTAAAGTTTGAAAAAAACTTTTCATGATTTGATGTGAATTTGCAACAGACACAAACGGTTTTATGATATTTGGCGAACAGGTGTTTTTGATATAATGTTGTGAGTGAAATAAACAATTTTGGAGAGGACTAAATGTTAAATGGAAAGCAGAATCCTGGAAACTTGGACAGCGACTTCCAAAAAGTAAGTGATAGTATTTATTTATTATTTTAAGTAGGCATATTTGCGGTACACCTACTGCGTGTCTGACTATTTTCCAATTTTCCTGTAAATCATCGTATTGGGTTGGCCCATCAACAAAAGCATTTGTAATAACTGTATCTATATTCTCTATGTCTTTTAATTCATTTCATTTTTGGAGCTGTTTCAATTTGTGCGTTTGGCAAACTCTTAAGTATTTAAAAAGTAATAATTCTAGCACTCGGCCAGCAATAAAAAGAATTTATAGCGCGTAAAGTTCGCGCGCATTTCCATACCGCGTTTATGACATCCAGAAGATTATATACAACGACTGTTTGCGTCCCAGAAACGGAGACGGGGTTGTTGCTGTTTTGCTTTCTGCCATATCATAAGCTAATGATTTTTATGACTGTTTTCATTTTTGTTTTATCTTTATTTCTTTCCGGGAAGGCAGGAATGTTTTGAGTTATGGACATTGAATTCATTTATTAAATTTTTTAAGAGTTGTACACTCGACATACCAAAGAATGATACAAGTTTATAATTGCCGTGAAACAATTATTCATTTCGGATTCCCCTTTAACTTTTTACCTTCCGTCACCTCTAGGTGTTTGGTCAAAAAATTCGGTGGTGAGTTTTCATTGAATAAGCACGTTTTAGTCTTTACAATACGATTTTACTATTTTTACGATGATGTCTGTATGTGTGTATGTGTGTTCGTGTGTGTGTGTGTGTGTGTGTGTATGTGTGTGTGTGTGTGTGTGTGTGTGACCGTGGTTTCGTGCACGATATCTACTAGAATTCCAAAAATTACAATTATTGCGTATTCCTCTTCCTTACAACCATATGCAGATTTGATTAGATTTTGGTTATAATTGGTCAACCGGAAGTATCCTCATTTGAAAATTTTAACACTTTTTCTTGAAAAACTCAGTTAAATTTTATTATAACTTAAAGAATGTATTATTCTCTCTACTTTTGATGGCAGATGTAAATATTTTTTTATAAAGTCAAGCTTATAAATTACTACTAGTGTATTAATTAAAAACCTGGCCACAGGTGTTTAACATGGGAAATCAGTTTTTCCTTGCGCAAAAGGTCCTAATTTATTTTTGACAAAAAATCTTCAAATAAATGTTGTGGAGAATTAAATTCTGTGCCCGAATTAGTAATAAAATATTTTTTTTAACATTTCATAACCGAGAAAATCAATTTTATTTTTTTCTGAAGATAGCTGATTTTTAGTGGTAGCCATGGTACTCAAACTATATTACGAACAATTATTGTTTACCATCTTAACAGCGGTAATAATAAATAATTTCCTATTTCCAGATTAGGTATTCGGAGAATATCTCTTAACCCTGTGTTAAAATGACGTTTATGAAGAGTTTATTCTTGAGTTAAGTCTTATTCCATGTTTATTACTATACATTAGTGGGTTAAGCTCGTGATGAACTAGGAATAGCTATTCTTATGTTAAAAAGAAGCTATTCTGAACTTAACCCTTGTTTATTATTACTGCTGTAACTGTCAAAAAAGTGTGTGTTTTGTGATTTTCGTTCAATAAAATATTTTTTTGAAAGTATGGAACAGTTTTGTCATGAAGAAAAGCTTCAGATTATAAAATGGTGGACAAATTTTGTTTGAGTGTCCGATTATTTTCCAATTTTCTATAATAATAAAGTAGGTAATAATGTTTCATAAGTTTTGCGACAAATATCAACAATTTTATCTTCCATCACCTTTAGGTAAAAACGATATTGTCTTCGGTCAAAAAATCGGTTTCGATTTTACTATTTTTACGATGATGTCTGTATGTGTGTGTGTGTGTGGGTGCGTCTGTGTGCGTGTGTCTGTGTTTGACGATAATTTCGGCCAGAATAACTCCAATAAGTATAAGTGAAACTAAAAACCGTGTAAATTTATCCCTTCTTTTAAATTATAGGGCATACGCAAGGTTGTACATATCAGTCTGATAATAGAGTTCTCATTGAATTAATAGCCTGAAAAATGTATATGTAAAACAGGGAGGGAAAGTTTGGTGCATTTTGGCAGATAGAGGATTTTATTACGATCTGCCGTCAACAGAGTTTGCATTTAAATTAAGCCCAATGATTAACGCAAGCTTTTGCTGTTGTTTTAGGACTGAAATCTAGTTTCAACACAAAAGCACAGCTTCACGCACAGCTTTTCAGAATAAATTGTTAAAATTAGCCAGTCAATTAGAGCGTTTGAGTGGCGTCATTTCGCACTATACCAGCGCAGCGAGCGAGCGGTAATCACAATCACGTTTGGGTAACGCGCTTAAGACCATTATTTTAATACAACTCATACATATTTATACGCGGAACTTATTAACTAGATATTAACTACATACGGTATAAAATTGCTCATTACAATATTTTATAGCAGGGAAATATAGTTATAAAGATTCAAATTGCTTTACTGACCACTAAATTGTTATTATATTTAAATATGTATGACATCCTAACAGAAAATATACGGGATAGATTAAAAAGTTCTCGACCTAATGCGAGGTTTTTACCTTCCGTCACCTATAAGTAAGGAAGGTACTGTCTTTGGTCAAAAAATTCGATGGTGAGTTTTTAATGAATAAGAATGTCCCTACAATACCCTAATTGGAAGATTTTAACAGTTTTTCTGTTAAATATCATTTTTTGTCCATTTATGTTATTATAAATAAAAGAATATGTTATTCTCTATTCGATTTAATTATATTTTTTCTTCATATTAAATGAATTTGGAGATAAAGAATTATAAAAAAATATCTTTATCTTGCAACCTAATGCTGTTAAAAGCTGCACCATAGAAACAGAATATTTAAATATTACTAATTAACAGCACAATACCTTCCGTCAATCCTGTATATTATGTATAAATTCCATCCATAAATTTTCTTGCAAAAGATACTAAATTTCCAGTAAAATTAATTCATAAACAAACTATGCAAATCCTCATTTCTGTTTTGCTTGTCGTTCTCATTCAGTTCCTTTTCTCTCAAATCTTCCGTAATACAGTCCTTCCATCTTATCTTTGGTCTTCCTTTCTTTCTTCAACCTTCTATTTATTACTAAGCATTCATCCAATATATTCTTCATTTCTCCTCATGACATTTTCAAACCATCTCGCTTATATCTTTCTAGAAACTTGTAACACCAGAGTTATTTCCCTGCCTATCTTTCCGTGTCTCTCCAACATCTACTTCAACATACTCATCTCTGCCACATTAATTTACTTTTTATTTATACTGAATATATTAGTACTTTCCATGTTTAGCATAGCTGGCTGATTTATAAAATTTAATTTCTTTAAAATTCTTTAACTCTATGTCTATTGAATATGAATTATAAAATGCAATCAAACCGTATACAGAATAATATATTCTTTAAGTATAATAACGTTAATTGTCAATAAATCATACTTAACTGTTAAAATCTTCAAATGAGGCTACTTCCGTGTGACCAATTATAACCAAAATCTAATCACTTATTCTTCTGGATGTAAACTTGAGAAATATGAATAAAAAAAATATAATTTTTGGAATCGTGGTATTCAAGTTATGCGATCCGAAACTTTCGTCACATACACACATACACACACACACACATACATACAGACATCATTGTAAAAATGGTAAAATCATATTATAGGGACTCTAAAACATGTTTATTCACTAAAAACTCATCATTGAATTTTTGACCAAAGACAATACCTTCCTTACCTAAAGTTGTTGAAATTTGTGCTAAAACTTTTAGGACATACGTTAATTGGAATATTTTGAATTTTTCAACTTGCTGCTAAGCGTTTTTAACGGTACATTACCATAGTAGATATATCTTCTGTTTATGAAGAGAACTACCACTTACCACTTTCAAAGTTCCCTTGCTCATTGGTCCATTGTTTGATAAACGTCTCTCTTGAACCTTGATATTATTGACAGGTCTGAACTTGTGGATAAGTGACCGTGTATCGCGCATTATCCTTGCCGTGAGTAGCCGGAAATCTCTAGCCAGGGGTAAGGAAACTTCCGGCGAACAGTGCTTGACCCGAACCTAGCCATCTTGGATTATGCAAAGCGGACTAGTTGAAGGAACTATCAAACATTTGCTTCGCCCGAGGGCCAGATTATAAGAGCCATTTAGGGAAGGGAGTGTTGAAGTTTTGATTAAACTATAAAGCAATAAAGATCGACTAATAAAAGTGATATTGTAGAGGCATTATTGCCAAAGCGTAAAGACGCACTATCAGGATATTAATTTTGATCCTAAATTAATTATTTTAGAGATTTATTTCTTCATTCCTCATAACCAGAAAACAGACTATAAAAATCGTCTACTACTTTTTTACCTCTCGCTAAGAGAGGTATCGGATTCATGTTAAATATCGCATATCCGCAAATAATGTCGTGAAAGCCAACTGACATAAATGTCAGTATCAAAAATCCAAACACATTACTGAAGATTTTTTTGTACATATATACATTATATTATTTCTTATTGTATTAATTCAAAAATACTGTCAATTCCGACAATGAATTGAAAACATGTCAACAAATTAGAAGAGTAGGAGAAAATTTCGTCATAGAATGAATTTAAAATTAAAAAATTTAAATATATAGAATAAGTAGAAATTTTGGTGTAGAGTGTAGGTGTACAAGAAATGTTAAATACAATAGGGCGCAAGCAGTCATATAACTTTGTTGACCTTGACAAGCAGATATGGGGGCCTCAATTAGTAACTATGTACATAGATGTCAAATATCATAATTTTTCATTTAAATTTAGTGATTTTCTAATTCCATATGGTTTATTTTCCTCGACAAGTAAATTCCACACTCCTGGTGACAAATTAATTACTTAAATTTAGGAAAATCTTGAAAATTTTAATGTAAAATTCTGACATTTGACATCTATGTACATAGGTACTAATTAGGGTAAAGGCCAACAATAGCACATGACTGCTCCCGCCCTATACTTATGTAACCAAAAACGGAAGTGGCGAGAGGTATTGTGCTGGTCACAACAGATTTTTTTTCTTGTGAATTATTTTCTTCAATCTATTTTTCTTCCTTCTTATATTAACTGCCAATAATTCTAAGTAAATACTTTATGACTTGGTCCTTACTCGAACGAAGAAACCCCCATGGCATTGTCCTTATAACTCAGCCCAATACTATACGTTAGAAGGACCTGTACCAATTCATTTCGTCCTAGAGAATTTATGTATTATCCTGCGTACGAAATATCTCTGTAAGCGAGAGAGCGTTTACGGATAAATCCTAGAAGCAGGATGAAATTCAAAGATATACGCCATTGCAACAAAAAATAGAAATAATTATTAACATGTAGGTGTTTTTTTATGTGAAAAATAAGATACTGACACGGAAAATAACGTTATTCGTGCGGCTATGTATCAAGGTAATAAATAAACTTACGTTACAGCGATAGTATTGTCAATAATGAACATCGTTTATAATGTCCTAATTTGGTGTATGGAGAATGTATGGTTAGGAATAATGTTATTAAGAGAGGTGGTGTGAGTCAGTTGAGATGGTTTGGTCATGTGGAAAGAATGGCGAAGTTGAGGGTTTTCGATTGCGTGGCCGACCAGTGTGTAAGTGGGTGGATGTGATTGGTAGGGTGTTTAAAGAGAGAAAGTTTCTAAGTGGGAAAAGAAGAATGTATGAATGCGATTATGAGTGTGACCGAGGCGAAAGAAGTGTGGTTAGACAGGAATGTGTGGCGAATGATGATTCGTAACTATTATTGTGATCTGGATGCGGTATTTCGCTACCGAAAATCAGTCACTTTAATATGTTGTCCCACTAAGTGGGACGTGCGTGATTTTATGTATGCATATATGTATGTATGTCGTTAGTCGAAACAATATGAACTTTTGAAAGACAAGCGTGTTATATCCATCCTTATCGCACACGCTTGTAGTCTTCACAACTGTACACTTCTCCATCTTCTTCTGATATTTTTTACAAACTTTTTGCTTCGTAATTATTTCGTAATGTTGCATCTTTCGACTAAGTTTATACTTGGCTGTATATCTTTCTTCCTTTTATAATTTGACGATGGCTGATGACGGAGAATTTCCGAAACCGATTCCCAATTACTAAATAAAATAAAAATTTAACTATACTTTTATTTTCTACATTTATAAAATAAGTAGTTGTTCATCACAAATTGGAATTGTAATGTAGTTCCAACAATTCCTTCTCATTTCCTGCAGAATTTGAAACGTTATATAGCTCGGTCAAGTTCTATCGATAACATATTATCCTCTGGTGTCCTATTCGCTCTCTCGTACTATATCTCATTATTATAGATTTGAGAAAAGTTCCATACTTCCAATACATATTCTAAAAGGTGTCTGGAAGCTGCTTGCTATACGTCTCTGGAGAAATAGATATGCATGCAAGTTCAACAGTCTCGGAATGAAAATATAATCAAATAAGCCTTGTTTTGCGCTTTCAAATGTCAAACAACCAGACGATTCAGTTTACATGTTGCCATGGTTATTTTGTTTGTTACGTTTTGTTTTAGAGGGAAAATTTCAAATTGGAAAAAATGAAACAGTATTATTATGTTATTATTCATTTCTTCATTATTATTAGGTATTAGTTATGGATATAATTAATAGCTGTCATTTTGTCACGAGCCCCATATCTGATTACCAAGGCCAACAAAGTCACATGAGTGCTCACGCCCTAATGTATTTAACATATCTTGTATACCTACACTCTACACCAAAAATTCTACTTATATCTATTCCTTATATTTCGATTTTTTTAATTTAAATTCATTCTATGCAGAAATTTTGTCCTACTCTTCTAATTTTTCGAAATGTTTCCAATTCATTGTCAGGAGTAACAGTATTTCTGAAGGATATGTGTAATATAGCTCTAATATTAAATATTTAACTATTAATATATTAATTATTAATATATGTACTTCCCAGAAAAAGTCTTCAGTAATGTATCCGGATTTCTGACACTGACATTTATCTGTCAATTACAGACAATTATAATTTTCAACTATTTTCCATTGCATACTTTCGGCTGTAATGTTTATTGCAACAGATTATTTTATGTATTATATTTCTTTTAACTCTAAATCTATAAAATATACAACAAAATATTTAACGGTATCAGTTAAAAAAAATAATTTTCTTTCATATTAAAAAAAATTCAAAAAATAATATTTAGAAGATTTTTTTTCAAAAATCTTCTACTTTCGGTTGTCCAATTGTTACCAAAACCTTTTCTGATCTTCCCATGAATGTCCGATTGGGAAATACGTGGTTAAACAAATATAAAGTTTTATAGTTTTTGAGTAATCGTCCTCCCACATACACACACACACGCACACACACACACAGACATCATTGTAAAAATGTTAAAATCGGATTGTAGGGACCTTAAAACGTGCTTATTCAATAAAATCTGGATATGCGATATTTAGCATGAATCTAATACCTCTCTTAGCGAGAGGTAAAAATATATTTTTCAATTCATCCTCTTATTTACCTTGATGATAACTGTACAGTTAAAGAGGAGGAAAATTACTTTATATCCATAAATGATAAATTTATTGTAATTAAAAATGCCGACACTTTTCCCTGCGTGTGTTAGCTAATTCCATAGTTGATATCGTTCCATCAAGTAAGCTCTTATGAATAATTTCTATTTTTCATTGTGTGTTATGCATTTCCTCCATTACATTTCATATGATTGTTGGTAGCACCAGCCACGTAGCCAGGGGAGGGGCTCGAGGGGCTGAAGCCCCCCCCCCCGAAATTCTTATAAATTTCATTTACATCTATCCAAAGGTATCTATCATAATATCTAAATTTGAAAAAGTGAAATTTCACTTTTCCGTAGTACACGACTTATAACTGTTTGAAACAGTGAATATTCACTACGAGAAAGTGAATATTAGCTTTTTGAAAACGTGAATTTTCACTTTGGAAAAAAGTCAATTTTCTTAACACGCGCGGGATAAAGCCCACTTTTCCAGCCCTTCGGGCTGCAAAAATGGCCTTCTCCCGCGTTTGTCACGAAAAATTACGTTCGTTACACGACGGAAAAGTCGATTCCTCACAAGTGTCATTTAGAACTCAGCTTCGCCTCGCTCCAAAAGTACACTCGTTTCGGAATACGAACTTTGCCGTCCTAGTAACGAAAATACCGACATTATGGCTGGGAGAAAGATCAGAAGATTACTTTTGTAGTTGCGGCTTTTTAAAAGTTAAATTTTAAAAACGGTAAAAATCTGTGTTTCTGAAATACTGTTTCATGTTATAAGAGCTCCTTCTCCAATAAAGTTCTCGATACAAATTTGATAGAGGAAAATTAATTAATCCCTCCCCACCATTTCCTAAAATCTCGAAGCCCCCCCCGAGAAAAAATCCTGGCTACGGGCCTGGGTAGCACACGATATATATTTGCAGTTTAATTTAGTTTTCATGCACAAATGCAATTGTGTTAGTATTTTTGTTAGAATTGCAGCTCTTCAGGCCAGTCCGTAATTTCAGCATATTAACTTGACAGCTACTATTTACATAATATCGTAGGATTATATTCCTGAAAAGCAATTTCAGGCGTCTAAATGCACAATGAATAAAAATAAAATTTATGAAACATGACTGCGACACTTTGAAATAACTGAATGGAACGGACGGAAAATAGAGAATTAAATAGGATTTTACAAAAACTATTTTAATATATATTTAACATTTCTATTATTTAAAAATCAACTGATTCGTCATATTCCATGTATCAAGGACTTGATCACATCTTTGAATCCTAATTTTAACATTTATATTATTTATATCATGATTCTGGCTGTTGTACCCATTTGTAATTTCGTCTCATGTTTCTTCTTTATCTTTATTTAAAACCGCATTGGAGAGGTATAGTACATATACCCTTCAAAAATACTGTCAATCCCGACAATGAATTGGAAACAAATATAAAGAATAGATATAAATAGAATTTTTGGTGTAGAATATAGGTATACAAGAAATGTTAAATACAATAGGGTGCGAGCAGTCATGTGACTTTGTTGGCCTTGACAATCAGAATGATAGATAGTAATTAAGTACATAGATACCAAATATTATAAATTTTCATTCTAGATTTAGTGATGTTCCAATTCCATGTCGTTTATTTTCCTCGACAAGTAAATTGCACACTCCGGGGGTCTATTCTAATTGAAGCGACACTGTAGTCTCGCTATGTCGTCACTGTTAGTGACGTCATATGATGACGTACAAGCTACGTCACTATTTAGTAACTTTTAATTCATTTAGTGAATTTTAATATTACACGCTTGGTACCAAGTAAGTAAAGCAGTGTCTACTAGATGGCATTGCTGTAGTTTAAAGCGCTCATTTTGAATTTCAATACAGTTTCACTTGTGATCTATTGCCGGTTCTCCCTCTTTTGAGTCGGGTGTTATACATTTTATTCTTATTTTCTTTATTTCTAAAATTTTTGTTATTTGTTTATTGTTATTTTATTATTAAAATAAGTTTTACTGGTTTTTCTTTTTAGAGTAATATAAATTTAATTTAGTTCTTTTAGTATAATACGTTATTTTTCAATATTTTTAGGTTAGAATAAATGTATAAATTAATTGTAACTTTTTATGTATTTAGTTTTTGTTTAAATTTAATTATGTCTCAAAAACGAGAAAGAGAAGAGAGGGTAAATAGAGATCTAAAGGGAACTTTGCTTCATTTTATGATCATAAGGATTTTGCTCGCGGAAAATTTTTAGGGGCAGATGGGCGACTAAATTGGAAGTTACTGAGAGCGGTTAACATTTCTTTTATGAAAAAATCAAGTACTTACTCTTAAATAGGCAGGAATTCGATTTCTATAACTGCCATAATTTAAATGTGGGTTTAAAATATTTACCATGTACAAAGAAACTTCTTTACCCAGTCTAAAATTTTCAAGAAATTCAATTTCGGGCAATTGGAACGGATTATGTGCATCCCAAAATAATCTTCGAGCAATTCTAGCCTCTTCTCTTCTCTCTTTTACTTCAGCAGTACGCACAATAAAACACGAAAAGCCACTGTTTAAAAACAAAACACTCAGTTCTTAGTTAGCGAGAGTCGAAAAGAAGTAGCGATAGCTACTTTGGTGTCGAATACCGTAGCGATGGCAAGTGACGTCATATTACGTCATCATCGCAATTCAGTGGTAGGGACAGTACGTCATCATCGCATTTCGGTAGTAGGGACATTACGTCATCATTGCAGAATGGTAGTGGGGTAGCGATATCACACGCTTAGCGAGTCGCTAACTGAATTAGAATAGACCTCCTGGTGACAAATTTACTATTATAATTTCAGTTAGAAATGACGTATTTCCCAACATCTAAAAGGTTAGGAATCGACATATTACTATACTGATTGTGAATAAATATTTTTTGTCGTAATGTGACCATTTTTTTTTGAAATCCAAACATGAGGGTTCCAGTAGTTCTATGATTTATTAACGTCCGTTTTTATATATCCTCTAGTACAGTGGGAAGGCCAGTAAATGAGATAGAGTATTTGTCTCTGTCAGACGAGGGCAAATTGATAAAAATTGTTTCTTGGTATCAGGTGATACATCTTCATTACACAGTCGAACCTGCGTTCTACTCCAGAGTTGTACATTGACACTTCTTCACTTATAACAATTAACATCTTCATCGTATATATCAACAACTAGAAATTGACTTTGATAAATGGTTCTTAGCGAAATATCGCAATCTGCGGTATAAGAGAAATTGCTTTCTCTTGAAACTAATACAATGATCAATCATATATTTTTAGAAAAAAAATCTGTTGTGGCCAGCACAATACCTCTCGCCACTTACGTTTTTGGTTACATATGTATAGGGTGCGAACAGTCATGTTACATTGTTGGCCTTGACAAACAGATATGGGAGTTCGTTTCAGAATGATAATAATTATGTACGTAGATGTCAAATGTTAGAATGTTTCATTAAAAATTTCAATATTTTCTAAATTCACGTAGTTGATTTGTCACCAGGAGTGTGGAATTGGCGAGGAAAATAAACTACATGGGATCGGAAAATCACTAAATTTAAAATGAGAAATTGTTTGACTTCTATGTACATAATTACTAGCTATCATTCTAACACCGGGCACTATATCTGCTTGTCAAGACCAACAAAATCACATGACTGCTCGCGCCCTATTGTATTTAACATTTCTTGTATACCTACATTCTACACCAAAAATTATACTTATATCTATTCCATATATTTAGATTTTTTAAATTCATTCTATGAAGAAATTTTGTCCTACTCTTCTAATTTTTCGAGATGTTTTCAATTCATTGTCGGGATTAACAGTATTTCTGAAGGGTATGTGTAATATACCTATAATATTAAATATTTAACTATTAATACATTAAGAAATAATATAAATAAAGTCTTCAGTAATGTCCCCGGATTTCTGGCACTGACATTTATCTGTCATCTTAAATTTTCAACTATTTTCCATAGCATTCTTTTAGTTGTAAAATTTATTACAGCAGATTATTTTATATATTATATTTATTTTATCTCTAAATCTATAGAATATATAATAAAATATTTAAATGTATCAGATAGAGAATTTAATTTTCTTCAATATTACCAAGAAAAATTTTCAAAAAATAATATTTAAAATATTATTTTTCAAGAATCTTGTACTTTCGGTTCACCAATGTTACCAAAACCTTTTCAGATCATCCCATGAATGTCCGATATGGGTAGTAAAACAAATATTAAGTCTTATAGTTTTGAAGTAATAGTCCTTCCAACGTGTCACACACATACACACACACACAAACATCATCGTAAAAATGTTACAATCGGATTGTAGGGACCTTAAAACCTGCTTAATCAATAAAATCTGGATATGTGATTTTTAGCATGAATCCAATACCTCTCTTAGCGAGAGGTAAAAAACATTTTGTCGACCGGTAGATTCGAACCGGTCACACTACGTAGAGTCCAACCGTTCTATCCTTCATTAATAAATTAAAAAGCGCTTTTCCATTAACGTATTACTTGTGCGTCACATAAAAATACGCCTCTCTGTAAAGGATTACTCCTCGTTTGTAAATACAGCCCCGTATATAATGCATCAGCTAATCCTACTCTTGCCCCACTACATATTTTATAGATTTTTTAATGTAATTTTTTATTGGACTTTATCTCGTTCGTTGTAAATCTAATTAAAAGTTAATTTTAATCCCTGCGCGCCTGCCGACCAGGGACTTATTAAAAGTTGGTCAAGTTTATTACTTAATATTCCTAGCTCGTAAAGCACGGTTTATTTTGTATTTCAGCACGTGATAATAGAGATAGATGCAATTATAATTTCATTATTGCCGGATCGAAGGACGGAACGGGCATTTATCAAAGTCAGCAGTTGATGGATGGACGGTGTTATGAATTAGACCAACGACAATAATAAGATATTATCACTTGTTACCTATATTATATATTGACAATACCAAAAACAATATGACCTATATTGCAAACAGTATCTATAGATTATTTATGGGTCAGGGGTAGGGTTGCCACCTTTTAAAAACTGAAATGGAGGTCATAAAGAATCATAAAAAATATGAACACGAAGTTATAATAAACAATTTTATGGGCGTATAGTATAGACCAAAATAAGTGAAAAAAATCTGATGTGGCCAACAAACAAACCATGCAAAGACATTGACTTCTTCTTCTTTTATTCTAGCTTTTAGCATTCGTTAGGGATCGTTTTTTTATGTTCTTCTTCCACTAATTTTTGTTTTGCATGTCGTTCTCATTCAGTTCCTTTTCTTTCAAGTCTTCCGCAATACAGTCATTCCATCTTATCTTTGGTCTTCCTCTGTTTTATCAACCTTCTATTACTGAGCTATTCATACTTCTTCCAACATATTCTACATCTTTCCTCATGACATGTTCAAACCAATGAAATCGTCTCTCTTGTATCTTTCTAGAAACTTGTAACACTAGAGTTATTTCTTTATCGTATCTTTTCGTGTCCCCCAACATCTACTTCAACATCCTCATCACTGCCACATGCATTTACTTTTTATTGGTACTGACATCTGTCATTTTGAATTATCTGAATATATTATCAACTTTCGTGGTTAGCATACTTAGCTGTCTGATTTATGAAATGTAATATCTTGATAATTCATAACTCTATATTGAATTTAAAATACAAAATGCAATCGAATCGTATAGAGAATATAATTCCTTAGTCACGTGACATGTTTTCCGCCAATCAACATTCAGAATCTCCCTAGCTACGCGTTTATCACAGCGATGATAAAAAACAAGGAAATTATCACCGTATTTATAGTCGTTACTAAGGGATTTGTTTTCTTTATTAATGACATTGACAGTTAATTTTGAGTATAAGAAGATTATTATGAGTCTGGACTCGTATTAATCATATGCCAAGCATTACAAAACTTTTATTGTAATGAATAAAGGTAGTTTTTTCAGTCTAATAATTCCATTCATTATACCGTATGGCTCCTAGTTGTCTGCTACTCTTTATTGAAATAATTCAGCTATAATCCCTCCCATTTCCCTCCCCCTAAAACCTCCCTCACCTGGTTTTTAATTATCGCTGTCCATTTTTCCCGCTGCTCTGCCACAAATAGAAAAACTGAAACTCCCGTTGCTGTTTGAATAGAACTATTTTCGCTGACAACGGCTGTAAAAAATGTCAGTTTTTTCGTAGCTAGAGAATTGAACCTGTGTTCGCGTACGACTTTATTAAAAATTCAACAGGGTTCCCCTCCACAGATCAGGGGACAAAGCCACATCAGAAAGTTTATTTTTATTCGTAGCTTTTCACTGCGAATTAAAATTTCATGGCGGAGAAACTTTGCGCCGACGACTTTTGATGTTGTTAGATGTAAGAGTGTTAACTGGGTAATTTTGGATGGGTGCGAAATCCACTGGGATATGACAAATAAAGAAAAATTCTTAAAGTTCAAAGAGGAAAACGAACAATCGTCTGGGTTTCGTGGCTTGGTAAAAGAAGACTCAACAATTACTTCAAAAACAAAATGTTGTTACACTTAAAGTTAACAATTATAATTCTGTGTGTGTGGCAAGGTAGCAAACTAAAATGGCCACCGGTTGATCACCTCCTCCACACGATTTTTTCCTCGTTCGTTTTGAAGGATGGATTCCTTCTCCAGAATTTGGCGTTTTCCAGCACCAATCTAGTCGGTCCATTTCTAGGTTGACTGTTGGGTCTGCTTCCAACGAAACGTCTGGGACGTCCTTAGGCCTTCGATCTTAGTTATTTCCTCGCCAACCGTCAGCCTCTCTCTGCTAACCATCCGGATCACGCCCTTCCCATGAACCATTGCGGCCCGCCGTTTCCGCTATCTCTCTGCAGCCCACTACCTTGCCGACACAATAACATACAACTATATCACCAAATATTGTTAAATTTGTTGTTCTTTACTACCCTTTATTTGGGCTTGTTTTTCACATATTTGGTTTTATATTGGCTAATAAATTTACCAGTTGACTTATTTTTGAATTTTGAATGCGTTTATTGTAACATATATTTTTATAATAATAAAATAACAGTAGTATCTTACGTACCCTCATAAAAACTAAGCAAACTACACTACTGAATTTGTCAGAATGGGCGGAGCAAAAATCTGAATTCATACAATTCGTAGATGTCCTTGTTCGGACATCTTTCAAAATTTTTACTGTAGATCTTATAGCATCAGTGAGTCAATATATTGTTAATGCTACTTATGAAATACTTTAGTTGAATGGCAAGATCCTCTCACAATTTTGAAAAATATACATCTCGACTTTATTTTCGTTTTTGCGAATTCAGTTCCTCTTTTTATCGTTCGCCATCAAAGGAATTAAATAAATATTTATCTAAGGGAAAACTTGGTCAATATCTCTTGTTGTCTGTTGAAGTGGAAGGAACACTAATTGCCGACCAATTATGCCTAACGAGATACGGAATAATAAAAATCACCAATAACGGTTCGAGTAAATACGACTCCTAATTATCTACTTAATTTCGGCTCAGACTAGAACGTATCACTCGAGAAATTGGAGCAATTATCAACTACAAAGGAGGTCTTTGCTTCAAAAGAGATGGGAATTTCATACCTTGCCGATTCTACCCTAAATTTAAACCAAAGTGTTAGTATTTGAAAGGAGTAAATTGGTGAAATTGGTGAGTTTGTATATTTGGGTAGCATGATGTCGAGGGATGGTCGAATTGATCGAGAGATAGAAAGGAGAGTGAGTGCAGGATGTAAGGTAATGGGTGCTCTGGGTACGTTTGTCCAAAACGTTAACGTATCAAGGGATGCTCGGTTAAGTGTATATAATGGGGTGCTAGTGCCTGCTTTGATGTATGGAAGTGAATGCTGGGCATGGACGGGAAAGCATAAAAAGAGACTGCCGTGGAAATGAGGTATTTACGTGGTGTATGTGGGTATGTCAGACGGGATCGCGTGACGAATAATTCAGTATATGTTGTTAAGAGAGTTGGTGTGAGTCAGTTGAGATGGTTTGGGCATGTGGAGAGAATGGCGAATGAACGGCTTGTTAAGCGTATATATCTTGGTGAAGTTGAGTGTTTTCGATTGCGTGGCTGACCAGTGTGTAAGTGGATGGATGTGTTGGTAGGGTGCTTAAAAAGAGAAAATTTCCAAGTATGAAGAGAAGAAGAGCATGTATGAATGCGATTATGTGTGTGGCCGAGGCGAAAGAAGTCTGCTGAGATAGAAATGTGTGGCGGAGGATGATTGTTTCCTAACTATTATTGTGATCCGGATGCGGTATTTCACCAGCGAAAATCGGTCACTTTAATATGTTGAGGAGTAAGGGGTTGTTGTGTGATGTTGATGTTGTTCTTATTGTTATCGGGTTTGTGCGAACCCGCTAAGTGGGACACGCGTGATTTTATGTATGCATAATAGTCCTAATAGCGATCCTTGTGGTACTCCAGATGTAGGAATAAAATACTGAGACTGGAATTCATTATATTTAACAAATTGAAGCAAATAAATTAAATTTAAGTTAATACCAATTGTAATTTTTGCAACAATATATCCTGATTGATTTGGTCAAAAGCTTCATGAAAGACAGTATAGATTACATCTATTATTGTCTTTCTATTATCCAATTTCTGTATATTTGTTATTGATCTTTACTGATCTATCCTGTGGTTCGTCCAGCTTTATTATCCCGCTCGAGTGACCCTAGTGAACCGAACTACATAACCCGGATCACATACAGTGAACCAGAAGAAGGAAATCTTGTAGGTGCTTTGATTTTCCTTTGCGTCGCACAATCTCTAGATAATTGTACAAGATTCTTTGTCCAATAACAAAGATGCAGAGACCACGGAGAAGATAAAAGTGGACATAGGTGGATTCTGAGGTACATTTAAGTCGATTATATAATTGAAGGAAAACTTTTGTTAGTGAATTTAAAAGATTTAATAAAAACTGTAGCCAGGGTAGGTTGTCGTAATATGTTGCACATTTATCAATGATATAGTCATCTGTGTATGTTATTCCAAAATACTTCTTTACGAAAATGATTTGAAATTGTTTAAAAAAATTAATTCAGTCTCTCACTTCCAAAATACAAAATGACTTAGATAGCTTATTATATTAGTACGGTCTTATGAATGTAGAATCAATAGCACCTCTACATAAATGGCATTATTGATATGCCCAGTACATTGGAAAATCTATATTTTAATGTTCCACGTTTATGTTCTACACAAAATATTACTTTTTATATCCCTATGTGTATTAGGAATTGTAACACGAGGGGGGTGAAACGGATGGTCGACCACCACTTGATTAAGGAGGAGGAACACACACACACACACTTGCACTTATCTTTGATGATTGATGAACACTTACATTATGGACACAGACATTATTTGATATTTAACTTTTTTTATTTACACATATTTACATTTACATTAAACTTAACTAAGCACATTAAAACATAAACTGTTACATTATTACATTGTAACTCAGCAGGCCGGCCAAAAACAAAAACACAGACTGCATGTCACGTCGACATGAATATCTAAGACAGACTACTTAAAACAAAGCGTTACTTTTGTGAGAGGATTATCTTAGGGGGCAGGCTGAAGTCTTGTCATATGGCACCCATGTGTCTCGCTCACGTATGCTTAATAATTTAAAGACTTAATTGCAACAAATAACTGTCAAAGGTCTCTAACAGCTAGACAAAACAGTTAGTTAATAGAAAAATTATCAAAGTATGTCACCTAGTATTCACATGTATAAATTATTCAATTTAATATGTTCGAAAATTAATTTCTTTCATGATAACTTACAATCATGTAAAAGAAAAGCAGCACGGTTATATTCAGTTAAAATTTATTTTTCATGCTTTTTGAAAAATCCTGCGCCTTAATTGGTTTAATTTGGGGTTTCCTACAAAATGTACATCTAAAAATTTCGATAGATCTCGCCTTGGTACGTTAGGAGGATTGTTTTCGCGGGCTAGAAATGATATATTTTTGCCTTCAATTTCCAAATTAGTTCTGTTACCGTACAATCCTCATCTTCAAATTTCTTTGAAACATAATTAATATCATTAACGTGACGCCCGAGGAAATGATCCCTTGCTGTTCTGGCAAGCATAACATGATAAAGAAACTTGGCAATAAGATAAAAGAATACACAAATTAATTACATTTTCGTTTGCTAAACAACATTAGACAACAAACAACATTCACGATCAAAAATTATTTCGGTTTAAATTGTCTTGAAAATCTTGAGGATTTCGTGTCTACTATGAGAAAAGCATGGTCGTAGTTCTAAGGTTTGTGCTAGCTCCTATGTTCTGCTGACGAATCAGAAATATAATGCTGGTGTAATGTGGTGGATTAACCCACCTCATCCTGCTGATCGATAGGGGTAGCACAGATATTGGGAAATACAGGATAATCAGAAAGATAGGACAATATATATATCTGGGGTTTTTGAAAAGGGTTGCTTGGGAATTACGAGTATGAAAATATTTAAATTATTGCTATTTAGAATTTAATTTTTATTAAGCTAGAAGCTTCCATTTCGTTTGCTCTATTACATTCAGTCTCCTTTAGGTAAGGAAGGTATTGTCTTTGGTCAAAAAAATCGGTGGTGAGTTTTACTATTATTGGAGAAAGCATTTGTGTGTCGTTCAAAATTCTAAATAATTTTGGCGTCGGTCTGGATCGAACCCGGTTCCCCACTCAGATACACAGCCATGAGATCCCAGTAATTCGAAATGTATTAAAGCGTTTATTTTATAAGTAAACATAGACTGAAATAATTTTAAATTATAAATTAAAGAAACAAGAAATTATTTATTTATGTTTATACACTTAAGAACTACATTAAACGCAACGCTCTAATTTTTTTATGATTTTGCCTAATGCCTAATTTGTTTTAATTTGGTGTTATTTGTTGCAGGATCACGAAGGCTTCACGATCAGATCGAACAACGGATTTGGAAAAGGTAGACAATCTTTTAAATATATATTAATTACTGTAGCAAAAGGAAAAATCCTGGTCTAGTTAATCTTCACGTAAAAATGGCATTATGTAATACTGCATTTGATTAAAATTGCCTTATGAACAGATTATATACCGTGTGTAGAATAGCATATTCTACAACAAATAATGGAATGGCCCATATTCCACACGAGCAAAACTTTGTGGCCCGAGCCACAGGCGAAGACTATGGTTTGCGATTGTGGATTATGCCATTCCAAACGTATTGTAGACTATACTTTCTCTAACAAGATTTTGGAAAGCCAGTCCATATATTGCTTATAATAACTCCATTCATATTTTTCTTTTAATTTATTTGGTAATAACTGACTTCCTGTATCATCAGCAAGTTCCCTTATTTCTGGTGACGTACATTCCATATCTATATCTTCATTTTCACTTGATATGTTTTTCTACAAAATGCCTTCAGTTAATTTTTTAAATAATATATTATTATTTAGATAAACTTATTACTCTGGACAACTCCAAAAACCTGTAAAACTTAACAAAAAACTCTAAAAATGTTCAAAACTTTAAATCGTCAAACCCTAATACGGAAATAAATAAATATAAAACAAATAGTCATAACCATAGCAACCGAACCAAGATATTTGATATACCGCGCTAATATGCGGCGAAATACATTGTGATTCGTCGAAAGCCGTGCGGAATTATTCCAAACGGCGTGCGGAATTATTCCACACGGTTTGTTGGAATAATATCAATTCCAACATAATTTTTAGTTGTGGAATGTGTAGTTTACAAAATAATGTTGGAGAAACTACTTTAATTATGAGCGTCATCAAAAATCAAACACTTTTTAATGCGCAATTCCTGTCTTGCGTAGATAATACAATATGTTATGTTTCACTCATTCCGTCTCTCGGTTAGTACAGTACCGGATACATATTCCATTACGTAGTGATATTCTGCGAATATTTACCCTTTACTCAGCTAATGAATTAATACACTTTGAGGGTAGTTTTTGTCTTGTCAATGTTTATCTGTTTGATTCTCTAGTATCTACGGCATACATTCCTGCTTTGTAATATGTGAGTCTGTTTGCAGCTAGTACAGTATAATGCGCGTCCATTTTCTAAATAACCCCCTAAGGGGACGTGCTGCTTTACCGCGGCATTTAATTAGCTGTCCATAAGGGATGATGCATATGTCCAGCGCGAGAAATATTGAGAGGGTATATGTTCAAGGAGCCTTAATATGTAGATTTCGTTAATCATCAAATTTATACTGGTACTACAAAATGCTTTGAAATACAGGTGTTCCTTTTGTAGTGGTGCACTATTGCTATCTCGAAAACCATAAGAGGTACGAGTTCAGATAAATTAGCAAACAATAAGACTATTAAAATGAGCAGAACAAGAATTATTTTAAACGGCAACCTATTTTTTTTTTTTCTTTTGCGATTCAGTATTTTTTTTCTGAATTCAACAGCCCAACCCCAAATGTATTCGTATTCTCTGAAAAAAATATATTAACAGCAAGCAGAAATATTTTTTTAGATTACAATAGTTAAGCCTATATTTGGGATTTTTTTACCTTCCGTCACCTCTAGGTAAGGAAGGTATTGTCTTTGGTCAAAAAATTCGATGGTGAGTTTTCATTGGATAAGCACGTTTTAGGGTCTTTACAATACGATTTTACTATTTTTACGATGATGTCTGTATGTGTGTGCGTGTGTTCGTATGTGCGTGTGTGTGTATGTGTGTGTGTGTGTGTGTGTGTGTATGTGATCGATCGATGGAAATCGATTGATTAGGGCCTAATATAGTCAGATGTACTGAATTTTAGTGAATACAAGGTTTTGGGGGCCCTCCGTGGTTCTCTCGCTAGTATACTATATTAAATTTTATTTTTTTTAGTAACATTATTTGCAAAGTTATATTTATTTATTAAAGTACCACTAAACAATTATATTAAAAATAAGATTAAATAAACTTCTAGATGCTATGATTATTAGTCCAATTCAACAAATTTTGATATGGTGTATTAATAGATTGTATACATTGCTTATAATAAAACTTCTTTGGTTTAATAATAATTTATTTGCAAATAAACCATTGTCTGCATGTGACAAATGTTTTCGTCTTTAATAATTCGCAAATAATTTTTATTAAAGTAATAAAATTTAAAATGGCGATTAATTGAGTATATTTTTTGTTACCTTTACCTTCAGTTTTATAGATAATACTAACATAAATATTGTATTATTTACTGTTGGAACAAAAAAAATGAGACTTGTCTGTTCACATATATTAGCCCGTAGATTATTGTTAAAATGATTAATTTAGGTAATAACATTATATTTAAATCCAGTACACTTTATTAATACATAAAATAAATAAAGAAATGCACAAATATGTCGACCGGCCGAAATATTGAGTTTGGGCTCGTATGTCCAATGCTTAATAATAATAATAATACAGAGTCAAATATGTACTAACGCAATAAAATGGTTCATCATCTCTAACATAAATATTTGGTTTTATGATTTTGCTTTTTCATATTCTGTATGCGAACAAAAATGTTCTCTGGGTACCATACATATCAAAGAAAATATTGATATTTTATTGGTTACATAAACAAAACTAAACAAAAATTCAACTACTCATGAACTCTCCCTCTAACTCTCTTCATCCCTAAATAAACTACTCTTTAGAACTTTAGCAAAGCCTTCTATCGTCCTATCAAAATGCAAACAATAGCCGTCAAAACACAAGACGCGACAGACAGCGAAACAACGGAACGGGGGACAAAGAACAAGAACGAATCGCAAGGAACAGCTGCGAACAAAACACTGTGATCAGACACATCACAAAACAATGACGCAGAGAGAGGCAGACAGGGGTGATATGCTAAACAATAACACAAATGCGGAAAGGGTAGGAAATTAACCAAAGTTATTTGTGGACTTATTATACAGTACCGTACGAAAATATGGATACAACGAAATAAAAAATTATATCTGGAATTTAATAATTAACTTTTTGTGTTTGACTTTGTTTATCTATAAATTACATTTCCGGTTTGATTTACGACTCGTTACTAGGCGACATGTAGTTATAATAATAATTTTTGCCAAAACCCTATTCTGCTAATATGTTTGTCAGTAGCAATCGTTATTTTTATTTCAAAAACGAAGCTACAAATCTGTTGTAGCCAACACAGGATCTCTCGCCTTTCCATTTTGTTACGTAAGTAACGAATTTAACCTTACAGACAAATAATTTAAATATTTGTATCTCCGGGAAATTCTTCAAATTCATTGACGGCGTATTCATATTAGTGGTACTTCTTAAGGATAAATGTAATATTAATATATCTATAATTTAAATATTTAACTATTAATACAATAACAAATAATATAATGTATGTACTTCCCAGAAAATTTCTTCAGCAATATCTTTGGATTTTTGACACTGACATATTTCTTTATCTCTCAATCTATAAAAGATGTACGTAAAGAAATATTTATATGTATCAGATGGAGAATCTACACTTATTTAATACAAGATTTTTTGTAAGAATCTGCTACTTTCGGTTGTCCAATTATTACCAAAACCTTTCGAGCTCTTCCCAGTAATGTTGAGCAATACGTAGTTAAACAGATATTAAGTATTATAGTTTTTGAGAAATCGTCTTTCCAAACATTCTCTCTCTCACACACACACACACACACACACACACATACACACACATACACACATACATCGTATTATAGGGACCCTAAAACATGCTTATTCACTGAAAACTCATCATTGAATTTTTTGACCAAAGACAATACCTTCCTTACCTAAAGGTGACGGAAGGTAAAAATCAGTCCCATGTATATTTGATTCACTCTCGTCCATAGCTTTATTGTCGCTTCCCTAATTTTGTCGGTGTGGTCTATAGTTTTAAGTTTATATTTAAACTTAGTCAACACTTATGTGCCTGAGTGTCTGGTCGCGAATCTGGGGACCCGGGTTCGATCCCGATCGACGCCAAAAATTACATCGAATTTTAATGGCACAAAATTAACTCTTGTGGCGCACTCTCCACGCCAACATTGAGCGCCCGCACGGTACAAATATTCCATCATTACCGATATCTGTGTAAGAAGCAGATTGGCACACCCAGCAATGGGTAATATGCCGTGATGAAATATTTAGTTATTTTATTTATAATTTGTTGCCTTGGCTTTTATATGACCTTTACATACGTCCATCAAATATACTCTGAGTTTATTATTAAACCTTCTAATTTATTCCTGCTATTATTGCTCCCCTTCAGTTTTATGAAGGCGCAGACGTTGACATCCAAACCGAGTGGTAAAACTGACAGGGCGTTGACAGGTGTGACATCCCAACGCATTGCATGTCAACTTTATTTTCCACTCTTTGTTATACACTCTACAGCGCAGACATACACGAGACATGTATGTCATACGGCCCCAGGACATTGCAATGTACAGTACATTGATTATTTTATACGGGAAGCGAATCAAGCACAAAAGAGTGCGAAATTTCAAGTAGAAAATTGAGAGACAAACGTGGTGTGTTTTCGGTTGGACAACACGGGCACGTAAACTAACTTGGAGAGTGCAAGACAAATTCAAGATAAAGGGGTTTAAGCTCTAGTCACGTTTGACCCTACAACCAGTAAGATCAATTGATCATGGCCCTGTTTCAGTTTTTTATACGCATGTCCCACTTAGTGGGTTAGCACAAATCCAAAAAAAAAAATCTGATGTGGTCAGCACATAACCTCTCGCCGTATATTTTACCTGGCTGTATGCATAAAGCAAAGATTATTTTTATAAATACAAATAATATATTCATATAAATCTATGACGTATAAACTTCTTTATTATTCAATAATAGCATATCTCAACATGAAGATATTTTACCATAAATTATGTTACAATAAATTACAAAGTAGAGTTTACCATATATAAATATTAGGCTGGTAACAGCAATTTTCAATTCGAACAACTTTGTTTACTTTCTCTTCATATTCTTCTAGTAAAAACATTAATTTTGGGCGGTCTAAAATGTATATATCTGGATTGTGCATCTATTCTTATATATCTTCTTTTACATTTTATTTTTTCATACTTGTTATATCTAAATAACCTTAATTCCCTTTAATAAAGTGACGGATAGATTGCACTCCGATTTTGTCAATATTTACAACTTACTTGAGAAGAATTTGATAGCTTTTTCGCAATTCAAAGTTACTCTAGTCTACAGTACTGGTGTACATTGTCCCATAATGTTTGAAACAAATTTAAGTCCTTCAACCTAGACTTGTCATCTCCATAATAGTCACAGATCAAGAACTAAGGGATTCTCCAAGTACATTTTTAATTCATTACTCATTATTTCTGACACTGACATTTATCTGTCAGTTACAAATAATTTAAATTATCAACTATTTTTCATGGCATTCTTTCGGCTGTCAAATTTATTACAACAGATTATTTTATATATTATACTTCTTTTATCTCTAAATCTATGGAATATATAATAAAATATTTAAATGTATCAGATAGAGAATTTAATTTGCTTTAATATTACCACGAAAAATTTTCAAAAAATAATATTTAGAAGATTTTTTTTCAAGAATCTTCTACTTCCGGTTGTCCAATTATTACCAAAACCTTTTCAGATCTTCCCATGAATGTCCGATTGGGAAATACGTTGTTAAACAAATTTTAAGTCTTATAGTTTTTGAGTAACCGTCCTTCCAACATCCCACACACACACATACACACACACACACACACATCCACACACACACACACACACAGACATCATCGTAAAAATGTTAAAATCGGATTGTAGGGACCTTAAAACGTGCTTATTCAATAAAATCTGGATATGCGATTTTTAGCATGAATGCAATACCTCTCTTAGCGAGAGGTAAAAATAATAATAACATCAAGGTATATTACATATATGATCGGCGGGATAGCACAGCGGTAGAGTGCTAGCCTCTGGACTCGTAGGTTCGAATCCGGGACAGGTCGAATTTTTCTCGACTGATCTTGATCGGTATCTACTCCCGTTACCTTTCCAAGTTGGGATACAATTAACTTGGCAATGACTAAGCTATCTAGCACCGGCTGGTGGTTGTAACAAGGGCTTGCTCGGGTGGGCAACACACATGACATCTACGTAAGAAACTTCGTGGCAATTGTAAAAATTAATAAAAATAGATGTGTGTGAGACCATTCTAGGGATATAATCTGTAAGGGTTGAAAATCCCGAAACAAATACATACACATACACATACAAGGTATATTACATATATCCTTCATAAATAATGTCAGTCTCGACAATGAATTAGAAACATTTCGAAAAAGTAGGACAAAATTTCTTCACAGAATGAATTTAAAATTAAACAATCCAAACATAAGGAATAGATATAAGTAGAATTTTTGGTGTAGAGTGTAGTTATACAAGAAATATTATATACAATAGGCAGCAAGCAATCATATGACTTTGTTGGCCTTGACAAGCAGATAGGGGGCCCGTGTCAGAATGATAGCTAATAATTATGTACATATTATCATTCTAAATTTAGTGATTTTCCAATTCCATATAGTTTATTTTCCTCGTCAAGTAAATTCCACACTTTTCATGATAAATTAACTACGTGAATTTAGAAAATCTTGAAAGTAATGAAAAATTCTGATTTTGACGTCTATATACAGTAAAATTTTTGAAAGATGTCCGATCAAGGTCATGTGTATCATGAACGAATTAACAAATTGGCATATATTTATCTGTTTCCTTTGCAAAGGCTATAAGCTTGTGCGATAAGGATGGATATAACACGCTTGTCTTTCGAAAATTGATATTGTTTCAACTAAGTTAGGACGTTCCACTTCAAAACGATGCTCGTTGTTGATAATACTGTAACGTAAGTTTATTTATTAATTCAGATACATTACCTTAATTCATAGTCGTACGAATAACGTTATTTAGTGTGAGAGCCACTGACACTGATATTGTGTCAGTATCTTATTTTTGACATATTTGGTTTTACATTTGCTAATAAACTTACCAGTTGACTTATTTTTGAATTTTGAATGCTTTTACTGTAACATATATTTTTATAATAATAAAATAACAGTAGTATCTTATGTACCCTCATAATAACTAAGCAAACGACACTACTGAATTTGTCATAATGTGCGGAGCAAAAATCTGAATTCATACAATTCGTAGACGACCTTAATCGGGCATCTTTCAAAAATTTTACTGTACAAAATTTCCCCATATCTGCTTGACAAGGCCAACAATGTCATATGATTGCTCGCGCCCTACACTTATGTAACCAGAAACGGAAGTGGCGAGAGGTAACAGATTTTTTATAATACTATAAATACTTCTTGCTAATAGTTAATATTCAATTACCAATATATTTATGCTGTAATTCAGTTGTTATAATCAATATGGAAGATTATCAAGTCTCATATATGTTTAAAAAGTCTCTCCCTTTTTTGCTTTTCATTTCAACCTGAAACCATTTTCCATCATCTTCCACCACATGTAATATTACTCCGGTTTTGTACGAGTACATATGGCATATTCCACCCCCGAATCAATATTTCATAAGAATTCAATTATTTCCATACCTACGTAGTCTCACATGTATTCAATAAGAGTCTCTTTGATCCTAGATCTTATTTTACGAAATCACTAGCTTCGCAACCTTCCAGACATCCTGGAAAGAATCAAGCATCCCGCTCCAGTCTGGAGTTCTGGAAGGATCACATACCCGATTGATCGCTCAGCAGGAAACGAACCAAGCATGATTGAGTCGCGAGACGAATAATATTAGACGGGATGTCATAGAAAAATAATGGGACAATGCGAATGATTGGAATATTGTTTTTTAATAACTAGAAAATACAGAACGTAGTTCTATTAGAGATATCGTTTTACTTGTGACGTGGTTAAAATTTGACTTAATATCGTTTCTGAAAATTGATTTAGATAGTTTATTTAAAAAAACATTTCTGTATTTGGATATGGTTTATTTAAAAATTAACATCCGAAATTTGACTAAGTTATCTAATAATTAATTTTTGGAATTTGACACTATAAGAGTTTATTTCTAAATTTTGACTTAGTTTAATTAAGATTAAACATACAAATTTTGACCTAGTTTTATTTTTGTACTTTTATTTAGTTTATATAAAAAAATATTTCTGGAATTTGACTTAGTTTATTTAAAAATTAACATCCTGAATTTGACTTGGTTTAATTTTAGAAATTTGTCTTAGTTTATTTAAAAGTTCATTTCTAATATTTGACTTGGTTTATTTCAAATTAAACATTCAAATTTTGACTTAGTTTATTAAAAATTAGCATCCTGAATTTGACTTGGTTTAATTTTATAAATTTGACTTAGTTTATCTAAAAGTTCATTTCTAAAATTTGACTTGGTTTATTTAATATTAAACGTTCAAATTTTAACTGTTACCTATATGAAAATTCATTTCTGGAATTTGACTTAGTTTATTAAAATTAATAATTTGACTTGGTTTATTTAAAGTTAAACATTCAAATTTTGACTTAGTTTCACTACTATTTTGACCTAGTTTATATAAAGAAATCATTTCTGGAACTTGACTTAGTTTATTATAAATTAACATCCTGAATTTGACTTAGTTTAATTTTAGAAATTTGGCTTAGTTTATCTAAAAGTTTATTTCTTGAATTTGACTTGGTTTATTTAGAATTAAACATTCAAATTTTGACTTCGTTTCATATCTCTATTTCGACTTAGTTTATATAATAATTCATTTCTGAAATTTACCTTGGTTTATTAAAAATTAACATCCTAAATTTGACTTAGTTTAATTTTAGAAATTTAACTTAGTTTATCTAAAGGTTCATTTCTAGAATTTGACTTAGTTTCTTTTTCGTATTTTGACTTAATTTATATATAAATTCATTTCTATAATTCGACCTAATTTAATTAAAATTATACATTCTTACTTTGACTTAGTTTTATGCCCATATTTTGACCTAGTTTATATAAAAATTCATTCTTGAAATTAGTTTGCTTAAAAATTAACATTTTGAATTTGACTCAGTTTAATTTTAAGAATTTGACTTAGTTTATCTAAAAGTGCATTTCTAGAACTTTCTTAGAATTGAACTATAAGATATTTTCTGAAATTTGAGTTTGTTTTTAAAGGATTATTTGTGGAGTTTATGAAATATGCAATATCTCTATTGATTTTATATGAAATCCTTTTTGATATAGAAATTTAAATATGTTTTACATTCTGCATTTAATAAAGTTTGCTGTATTTATTTATAAAATAACAAAGTGTAACATTATCTTTTAATATCCGAGCGTTAAAATAAATTAAAACAACCTAATTCTGTTCCCCGTTGTGTACTTAGCGTTGAAGTAAAATAAAAACTTAGTTTATCATGAGCGGGAAATGAATGGATCTTATTAAAAGAATAATTAAAAATGTTGTAATACCTCGAGTGCTCAGGGCTGCTATATAATGAAGTAAAGAGTTACTCATTCTTTGAAGTGAAGTAATTTCCTCAATGCAGGGATAATTAATTTTTAATTTCTAAATTAATAATAATGCAGATGCCAGGCTTATATGAAAACAGAATCTTCTAACGTGAAAAAATTGCAAACACAAAAACAGTTTTTGTTTACATTCACGCTAATGTTCTCATTTCTCCACTCATCTGATTATAAGTGCTAGTACGAGTTGAAGTTCGTCCTCATTTTTGTCTTCCCAACCTTCATTTTGAACTTTTCAAGATATGAGCCCAAAAACTTTCTATGGGGCGAGCCTGGGGAAGGTTATGGGATTGTGCCAATTTTGATTACGCGCTGCATAATAAGAGGACGCAAGGTCTGACCAGAGGATAAAATCCAAGAGTATCTATTATGGCTATTATCAAGTACCAGTGTAATGTAGGAAGAGTATATAAAATTTTAAAAAGAAATAAATACAGAGCGTTAAATTTAAATAGTCCAATATTTACATCTTGGAGACCATGAAAGACGTCTTGAGTTTTGTCATTTGTTGTTAAATGAAGGTTTTAAAGTTTATTATCTGGACAGATGAATCATATTTTTCAAATAATGGCATGTTTAATGCAATAAATAATCATTACTGGAGTACTGAGAACCCTATAATTGTGCCTGCGAGAGGATTTCAAAGAAAATTTAGTGTTAACATTTGGTATGCTATTTTGAAAGATAAAATATTTTTTCTAAGTCTATATAGAAAGTAGCCATTTGCGATCTCTTTTGTAAACGCAAAATGTCACTTTGCTGCTCTAGCGCGACAAAGTAGAAAAAACGCTCGCAGTCCAAATTTCTAACTATACAATGTTGAGAAATGTCACTTGTCTACATTCTTAATGGAAACGTTTAGTCAGGAACTAATGGCACTGTAGTGACACATTTACCACCTTTACAAATCAATCTGACATATAACTGCTCTGTCGGTATGTTACATAACAAAAAAAAATGCCGCACTGTTGTGAACATAAAATAGGGCATTCATTTACAAAAACGAAAAAATAAAATGTTTAGAGTAGATTGAAGCAATAGGTCAAGAAGAATGGGAAATAACGATAAGTTAAAATTAAATATAAAAGACGTTTTTTTCTTTATATTAATCCTTATTAATTGAGTAGTAGTGTAAGTACAAAGTGTACATTTTATTATTTTGTGTTATGGTGGACGACCATTATGCTCATTAAAATAGTCTTATAAAATAGAAATTGTTTGCTAATTTAAACGACTTCGTAGCTCTTATAGTTCTCGAGGTTGCAATAATGGACAAAATAAAATGAACACTCTTCTGGAGGAAAAATGTTGTAGCGTGAATTTTAAACCGTCACACCAAAATACTATTTTTGTTTGAAATAATGTAAATATACATTTTGAACTACTTTGTTGATAATTGTGTTTTTGGTACCCTGACTTCATTATAAAGTTCTCTGTCCATAATCCCTAAATCATAGCCTTTTTCAGTGGATAAAACGACTCAACCAAACACAATTTCGCGGAGAAATATTTAATATCAAAGCGAAGGTATGTCTGTTCTGAATAATTGACTCGCTGTCTCACTCGTTTAGTAGGGGAAGGTTGTCACCCTCTCTCTCGCTCTCATGTGGGGTTGACTGTCAAGGGTGACAATTCCATTTGCTGGCCGAACGACGCTTGACACCTGAGGGATGTGAAACAAAGAACTCGTGACGGGGGGATGTTTTGTCTATGGGGATAAAATAGTTTCTGACGTATTTCACTATTGTTGAGTAGAATGCAAGAGCTATTAATAATTTAATGGATGTATATGTCCTTTATTATAAAATATACGGTCAATACAGATATACATAGTGTGGCTATAATGTTTTAGGACTTCTCTCATAAATAAGACATAACCCGTTGTATCATTAATTTTTACCTTCCGTCATCCTTAGGTAAGAAAGGTATTGCCTTTGGTCAAAAAATTCAATGATGAGTTTTTAGTGAATAAGTACGTTTTAGGGTCCCTACTATCTGATTTTACCATTTTTACGATGATGTCTGTATGTTAAGTCATGATAGTATCAAAAGAGCTTGAAACAATAAATTTGTTGATAATTCCCAAAAAATAGAGCAAGTAAACAAGTTCCAATATTTAGGAGTCTAAATTGAAATAATGGATTAAAAGAAGCTATCAGAATGTCGTATTTTTTCATTCAAAATTTCATTTTTTCTGTTGTATGATTTTTTCTCAACTATCCAATTCCACACTCCTGATAACAAATATACCACATGAAATAACAAAATCTTGATATTTTGAATGAAAAATTATGACATTTGTCAGTTATGGACATAATTAATAGCCGTGTCTGGTCGCGAATCTGGGGACCCGGGTTCGATCCCGACCCGACGCCAAAAATTACATCGCGTTTTAATGGCACAAAATTGACCCCTGTGGCTCACTCTCCACGCCAGCAATGAGTGCCCGTGAGGTGACGCCTGATAAGCGCCCACACGGTACAAATATTCCATCATTACCGATATCTGTGTACGAAGCAGATTGGCACACCCAGCAATGGGTAATATGCCGTGATGAAATATTTATTTATTTTATTAATAGCTGTCATTTTGATACGAATATCCATATCTGCTTGCCAAAGTCAGAAAAGTCACGTGACTGCTCGCGCCGTACACATATTTCCAGTAAATTTATTTCATAAACAAACTATGCAAATTGCACTTCACACTTACATCTACTTCTATAGCTTTCCCATTCGTTAGGGGTCGCTATGTTTATTTTCTTCTTCCATTCATTTCTGTTTTGCGGGTCGTCCTCATTCGGCATCTTGTATTTGGTCTTCTATGTTTCTTCCACCTTCTATTACAATATATTTTTCATCTCTCCTCATGACATGTTCAAATCAATGTAATCGTCTCTCTTATATCTTTCTAGAAACTATTTATATTTAAGGGTAGTTTTCATGAAACTAACATTTTTGGTACCACTGGAACACTGGCAATTTTATCTATTACACAATTATTTTCATTAAAAAAGCTAATTTTTGCACGATCAGTTTTTTTTTAAACTTTACCGATAGGGTTTGCAAGGCAGTAAGTTTTGTTTACAAATTACTGATCAGTAAGTGATGTGACTGATCGGTAAGTGATGTGACTACCTACCGATCTGGAGGCGGTGAAAATTACATAAATAAAAAATAAATGTACAATTTTTAAAGCTTTAACGATAAGAAAAAACGATCATAGCTTACTTAAAAATGACAACTATTTATTTCATATCAAGTTATTTATTCATTACTTATAATTTTACAGGCCATGTCTAGATAAGAACTAGCAAGAATTCAAGCAAAATTGTAGAAAACTTCCTGACTAAAATCTCAGCAAAGACAACAAAAACTAAAGCAATACTTGTGTCGTTATCTGGTGAATCCTTCCGGTAATTCCCTCCTAGAAATATTTGTGTGCCTCACGTACTTTTAACACCTCCATTGGCTCTTCCATTAAACTTAGTGGACCTGTAATTTGTTCATTTATTTGTGCTGGGAAGTTTTCCAATCAGTCCGGATAAAGCCTAAACGATATAATCTCCTCCGGAGCAAGTTGGCGGTGCAAGTCAGTGCCGTAGAATTTACTGTACTTGCAGGAGCACTGAAGCAGTCGAGTAGGGCTAATGCACCCGGCTTACACTTTGCATAAGGCAGATTTAACACGTGATTTGAGGTAATAGGGAAGTTTGCTCTCAATCATATTAGGGGAATTTGTTTGGGATGAGATGACTAATCAAGCAAACTTTGGATCTAAAGACGAGATGATTTACACTTCAATAGAGACTACTTTCAGCACATCATGGGGTGAATGTGTTTTATTTTTATCTACCGCTACCCTTGGTAAAGGGAGGTATAAGAATCGTACTAATAATCGCATATAGAGATTTTGTTAAATGAGCACATTTGAGCAGATTTTAACACTTTCACGATGATGTTTATGGGTGTGTGGATGTGTGTTTATGTATGTGTGTATGTGGATCCTTTTTACGCTCTAACTCAAATACTATCATTTTTACCTCCCGCTACCCTTTGTAAGGGAGGTATAGGGATCGTGCTAAAAATCGCATATCGAGATTTTGGTAAATGACCACGTTTTAAGGTCCCTACAATCCAATTTTAACATTTTCACGATGATGTCTGTGTGTATGTGTGTATCCTCTTTACGCTCTAACTCAAATCTTCTAATATGGAAAGAAACCATTAGATTCTAGTGTCAGTCGGACAACCGGAAATAGCAGTTTACTTGAAGCTCAAAAAATACCTTTAAATGTTATTTTTTCGCCATTTGTTATTATAAAACTTAAAGATTATTTCATTTTCTACAGGTTTGCATTGATACATTTTCTATATATTTTATGGATAAATTTATAAAGTAATATAAAAATTATATCTCGGAGCTTATGCACATAACTCAGCTTAAATGTATGTAACTGACAGATAAATGTCACTGTCAAAAAAATAATCGTTTCAAATTAATAACAGTAACGTTTTCAAAAGATAATTGTAAATATAACAATACAGTAGAACCCCGGTTAACCGAACTCGGGTCAACCGAAACCCGGGTTAACCCAAACAATTCTAAGTATAATTATCAGTTCCACTTACTGTCCGGCTCCTTCATTCCACAGGCGGGCTGTAGCGATGAGGAGCTGGCACGGGGTTCGCAAATGAATAGTAGAGTGGAACGTAGGTTTTTTTGTGTGTGTCTTTACGTATTGTTGTGAGATGGCATCTAAGGGGAAGCGTGTTGTGATTTCTATTGCGGATAAATTAGCTGCTATCAAAGAAATTGAAAACTTAGGTACATACTGTACTATATCTAAAAACTGTAACTACATATGTATGTTATGTAATGTACATTGTTTCAAAATAATTCATTTCCCCTACACACCCATTTTAGTACATATGTAGGCTATTTTTAGATGCTAATGGGTTAACCGAAAAAATCGTTATCCGGAACGGCTGCGCCCCCTTTATTTCGGTTAACCGGGGTTCTACTGTAGTTACATGGAAAGGAACTTAATATACGTAATTTCAAATTAATAATAATAACGTTTTAAAACAAAAATTGTACATAGAACAATAGTTATATTGAAAGGAACTTAAGATACATAATTTCTAGTATTAGTAAATATGCAGGTATGTATTTGAATAAGAAAATAAATAAATATATTATCACGGCATATTACCCAGTGCTGGGTGTGCTAATCTGCTTTGTACACAGATGATGATGACATATTTATATCGTGCGGGCGTTTACCATACGTCATCTTACGGTTACTCATTTTTGTCGTAGAGAGTGCATCATAGGGGTTAGTTATGTGCCATTTAAAATTTGAAATATTTGATAGTAGGAATTGAATCCGTTTCCTCAGATTCACGACCAGACACTCAGGCACGCGGCCATGAGACCCCATAGGTATATGTATTTAAATTAATAAAAATTAAAGGCGGGAGGTTTTGTGTTGGTCACAACAGATTTTTAAAATTTTGAAACCCTGCATGTTATATTACCAGATGTTGGGACTCGGTCATTCAGAAGCAGGGAGACTATACTGACAGATAATAAAAATATACAAATGAATAAACTAACAATTGTATGCAATATTTATTATAAACCCTCGTATATTTTGTGTAATCTGTACCCTACTATTAATGAAAACTTTTCTCGTACGCCAATGTAGAAATCCTTGCACTGCTTCCTTTTAAGTTGGAAAATTGTAAGGTGTTCACGTCCGATATAAACATTACAAAATACTCAGCACTCCTTAAGGATTAAGCTGGATATAAATAGAGTCCTTGCAATGCTAGCCACAGCACACCGTCCACAGCCAACTTCTTTTTATTCTACAGAAATTAAACTTAACGAACACTTCAAAGCCATACTTGTCCGCCTCTTCTTGAATGCGAATTAGAAGCGGACGAAGACTTTTTTTATTTTCATGCAGTTGGTAGGAAAGATATTAAAAGGTTTAGGATTAGTGCAAGCAGAGATTTTTATCCCGAAGGAACAAGGATTTTACGAGGATATATTTGTATCTGTAGATACAAACTACAAATTAGACTAACAGTTTGATAATAATATCGAAAAGTGAGACAGAGTTGATTGATAGACATCAGGATTGGATTCTTCGTTTCTAAAAGGAAGCGTTCGTCATTTCGTTCGTATTCGTATTCGCGTTCGTTTTCATGTTAGTAGTCACAGTAGTCTGTGTTTCAAAAACAATATTGGATATGTCATTGTCAGTGTCAACTGTATTGCAGCATTTATTCACATCATTTACAAGTTAAAAAAATATTTATTAATCGTTAATAAATATGTGATAAAAGTGAACTCTTAACTTGTAAGTGATCTGAATAAATGTGACAATGCAATTGACACTGACACTGACATATATAATATTATTTTTGAAACACAGACTACTATCACTAGTAACATGAAAACGAAAGCGAATATAATTACGGACGCTCAAGAATAAGGGCGCTGGTGTGTGTTACCACGGTAACCTAATCCGGCTCGAAAGCCGTGATAAGGAAAGATGCTTAAAATTTGAGACCAGTTTTGAATAACCATAAAAAGTAAATATGTAATCAAATACAATCCATTTATCTAAATTTTTACATCTCGTCAAGAGAGGTATTGGATTCATGCATCTATATCCAGATTTTTATGATTAAGCACGTTTTAAGGTCCATACCATTTTATTTTAATATTTTTACGATGATGTCTGTATGTGTGTGGGACGATTTCTCAAAAACTAAATACTGGTCGCGAATCTGGGGAACTTGGTTCGATCCCGACCGACGCCAAATATTTCAAATTTTAAATGGCACAAAATTGACCCGTGTGGTGCACTTTCCACCCCAGCAATGAGTGCCTGGTACACGCCCGCACGTTACAAATATATCATCATCATTATCGAAATCTGTAAAGCAGATTGGCACACCCAGCATTGGGTAATATACCATGATGACATATTTATTTATTTATTTATAATACTTCATATCTGTTTACGTATTTCTCGGACATTACTGGGAAGAGCTGAAAGGGTTTGGTAATAACTGGACAACCGGAAGTAGCAGATTCTTAAAAAAATTCTCTATCTGATACATATAAATATTTTATTATATCTTTTATAGATTTAGAGATAAAGAAATATAGCTGTAATAAATCTCACAGCCCAAATAATGTCATGGAAATCAATTGAAAAATAAATATGTTTGTAACTGACAGATAAATGTCAGTAACTAAAACTAATACAATTACCCCTTAACCTTAAAATTATAAAATAAGCTATGTTTAAATTTAAGCTGAGTAGTTAAGATTACTCAACATGTAAACCATGCCAGAGGTTCTTACAACTCTAATCTTAGACTCCTCCTATTATTAAGATAAATGTCAGTGTCAGAAATCCGAAGACATTACTGAAGATTTTTTCTGTGAAGTACATACCTACATATTCTTACACAAACAACTTAGAAAAGTAGCTTTACTGTATTTCTAAATGTCAAATATAAATCAATGTTTCTATCGCTTAATAGATTGGTCTTGAAAAATGCCCAGTCTCAAATTTTAAGCATAATCCCTTAATATTGAATTTGTCAAAATTTCGTGTCTCAATAATTCGAAAATAATAATCACCTATCGAAAATTATTAACGCAAAAAGTGAACAATTGTTTATTCCATGGCTGATATGACTGACACGTGTCGTGATTTTTGTGGCAGGTTGTGACACGTCTGTTGTAATTTGGCATTTGTTTGGACGGAGCAGGAAAAATAACTCTACGCTGAATCAATATGTGCTGAAAGGATCTGGCATAATACGCAGCTGTACATGTTAATGTTACTACTGTTTAGTTAATAAATTGTTGGGTTCATTTTGTCACTCGACAAGGGGGAATTGTCGGAATTAGTTTATGGAATAAATAAATAAACCCAATGCGCATTTATTTCAATTTAATTAAATATGTTACAGGGATACAGAGTCATTTATAAATGCTACTTTTGCTAACATGGACAGCCGTATTTATTGCCTTTGCACATTCGAAATAAGCCAACAAACACAAACAATAGAATTTGGATTTAACAGTAGGGACAATGTTCAGAGTTTTGTTAGCATTTCTATTTAAATTTGTTGATCACTAGACTCGAAGCTGTGGTGAAAGATGTTGAAACATGGATGGGTGACGGGTGAACACCGTGCGGTAATATTTGGTTGTTATGCCATATATATATCAAATTCCTTGCCGTTCTGAAATAGTAATATAACATTTTATTCTTGTGGTAAATTTTTTATTTACGTTAAAAAATGTTTCATTCGTGCTGCATTCCGGTGTAAATTCTCACTGATGCTTTTAGGTGTAAAAAGTGTGGGTTTCTGGCGTATAAAATATTCAGTGTGGGCCGTCTAGAGCGCATGTTTCCTGTAATGAAGCTCATAAAAAGCGCTTAGCTGCCGGCCTTCGAGAAGCAAAGCACGGCGGAAGGAAATTCGTCACTCATTCCCTTCCAAACCTACCCTTACAGAACTTTTAACACGGGAGATTTAGACAGAAATGCACACACACATTCAGACATCGTAAAAATAGTAACATCGTTTTGTAGAGACCCTAAACCGTGCTTATTCATTGAAAACTCGCTACCGAATTTTTTGACCAAAGACAGTACCTTCCTTACCTAGAGGTGACGGAAGGTAAATAGGGGTGATGCTTAAAATGTGAGACTAGTTTTGAATGGGCATAAAAGGCAAACACATAGTTAAATACAAACCATTTTGTTGTGGTTCATTGTGAGAAATAAATACCTTCCTTACCTAAAGGTGACGGAAGGTATTGTCTTTGGTCAAAAAAATTCAATGATGAGTTTTTAGTGAATAAGCATGTTTTAGGGTCCATATAATACGATTTTACCATTTTTACGATGATGTCTGTATGTATTCATGATAACATATTTGTATTGTGCGGGCGTTTACCACTAGGGTTAATTTTGTGCCATTTAAAATTCGAATTATTTGGCGTTGATCGGGGTCGAATCGTATTCCCCAGATTCGCGACCTGACATTAGGCACGCGGCAACGAGACCCCATAGGTAAATGGCGGGAGGTATGGTGTTGGTCACATCAGATATTTATGTATTATTTTATTACTTCCTTGTACGTAAGTAAAGGAAGTATTGTAATCGCGAAAAATTTCGGTTTTCAGATTTCAGCGGAAATATCCATTTTGATCATCCCTGAATCCATTTTGACTAATTTCGTCGTGACGTCTGTACGTACGTACGTACGTACGTATCTCGCATAACTCAAAAACGGTAAGCCGTAGAAAGTTGAAATTTTGTATTTAGGACTCCTATAACATCTAGTTGTGCACCTCCCTTTCTGGTTATTACACAATTTCCAGAAGTGGCACTTTACATGAAGCCTATAATAGATTTTAATGAAAAACTGTTTTAAAATATAATCCAAAACTTTTCAAATTTGGTATACAAGACTTTTATGTCAATCTAAATAACATAATATTTTGGTTAAAATAGGCTAACCGGAAGTGGTACATTACTTGAAGTTGTTAACAGTTTTTCTTGAATAAAATGATTTTATTTTGATTTTAGAAATAAATGCTTCAAATAAAAGTTTTACAGAATTAATTTCTGCGTCTAGCACATCAAGTATTATTAAATTAGCCCTTTGTATAAGCGAGATATGTAAATTTAAAAATTATATCCTTTTTTGTTTTTGTAATAAAGCTTGCTATGGATTAGGACAAAAACATAAAAAAATGTTCATGTCAAATTACGTTAAATACGTGCAATTTTATGATTCGTACAATAACAAATATTATATTTTTATTGTGAAATTAGTCATACTCATTGTTGTAATCAAATATTTCTTTGTTGTAATCAAAACTCTCTTTAAAAAGAACCGGGTTAGATTATGGTTGCTATATATCTTACTGTTTTGAAGTTAAAATTAATATTTTGTAATTTATTTATTAAAAAAATATGTATAGTTTAATAATCTTACAAGGAAGTCGTGTGGTGTCCACATCAGATTTTTGTGTTATATGTTATAGATATAGAGACTGAAGAAGGTGCAAGTATACACCGAAACGTCGGTATAGTAAGAATAAATGTTTGTAAAAATTGTACATATTTATGAATGCGTCCTTTTTCAAAATACCAGGGTTATATGAAAGCCGAATTAATATAGAAATTTTTATCATTTATTTGATTCCTTCTCTCACAAAACTTGTCCCGTGTCGTATTACAAATAACGATTCCTCGCCTTGACACATTTTTACCTTCGCCCTTTCACAGAAGAGGAAACTGTTAGTATGTAATTAGGACTAAAATCTCCGGACTGGAACAAATTTAAAAACCCTTCCAAATGAAATCTAAAAAGTCCATTTATTTTTGGTGTGGTTTGGATAGAAGGGTTTATGCATACATTTATCAGTCTGCAAAATCAGTAAGTTCATGAACCTACTTGCCCTCGGCTTTGCTAAAGGCCACGTACCACAACCACTCGCATTTTGACACAGGTTTGAGAGAATCCTACCCTTTCTGAATCTGACAAAAAAAAGAAAAAAAATCTGTTGTGGCCAGCACAATACCTCCCGTCATTTATCTATGGGGTCTCGTTGCCGCGTGCCTAATGTCTGGCCGTGAATCTGGGGAATCCGATTCGATCCCGATCAACGCCAAATAATTCGAATTTTAAACGCCCACACAATACAAATATGTCATCATCATTACCGAAATGTGTTTACAAATCAGATTAATTAATTTATTTAAATACATACCTTGTACCTACATAAGTAGTATCGTCCATTTAATTTTTTTCTGAAAACTAATGTTACATATGTTAGACTCTGAAGAAAAGTGTGCACCGAAACGTCTATATTGTAAGAATAAATACCGGTTGACTGAAATTTCGATTAATTGTTACCACATTATCTACCCTATAATACTTTTTCGTTTTTTTTTTTAAATATCTCCAACCGGTATAGTTAGTATATTATATTAAATTAATATTTATTTATTGTTACAGATATTTACATCTGTGGACATGGACAAACAATACTGCAGAAAATGGTAAGTAGTATTACCTATTTTTATATTTTTTTGTCGATTTTGAATTACTTATTTTAAAGATTATGTCATTCCAAACGTGTTGTAGACTATACTTTCTCTAAAAAGATTTTAGTTGATTGATAATAACAATATATTATAATATACCATTAAATATTTTTTTGACGCCAGTCCATAAATTGCTTATAATAACTCCATTCATTCTTTTGATTTATTTGGTAATAAGTGACTCCCTGTATCATCAGCAAGGTCCCTTATTTCTGGTGACGTACATTCCATATCTATATCTTCATTTCCACTTTATATGTTTTTCTACAAAATGACTTCAATTAATTTTCTAAGTAATATATTATTATTACTCTGGACAATTCCAAAAACCTGTAAAACTTAACAAAAAACTCTAAAAATGTTCTAAACTTAAAACGTCAAACGCGAATACAGAAATAAATATAAAACAAAGAGTCATAACCATAGCAACCGAACCAAGATATTTGATTTACCGCGCTAATATGCGGCTAAATAGATTGTGATTCGTCGAAAGCCGTGCGGAATTATTCCAAACTGCGTACGGAATTATTCCACACGGTTTGTTGGAATAATAATAATTCCAACATAATTTTTAGTTGTGGAATGTGTAATTTCCAACATTTGTTGTTTATTTTGTCTCAATTCCATGGCTTTTGTTATTTTTAATGTAATTTCCGACATTTTCAAACCTAATTTCTGCCGGTACTACAACAAAATTAATTATGCCTATTGATACAGATACAGAATTAAATTCTATGTTCGGCTGTGCCGCTCACCATCCTGTATATCATTTATAATATTCAAACTTTTGTATCTAAAATTCTACTCCTGAATACATATACTCCTCTAACTTTCTCGCAATTGTTTAAAAATCTATTGACTGGAGAAACTACTTAACTCATTGAATAAGTTCTATTGAATTGTAATAGTTGGTATACTATGGCACGGTGGCATTGTTTAGACATAATATAGCGTTTGAGGCGAATACCACCGCCGACTACGAATTCTATGCCAATGCTAGAACGCTCTCAATACACATTGTTTCGACGACAGAGAATTATAGAGGTGAGAATTACTATTTATCAAATGGGGGAATGTACAGGAATATCAGGAAGGAGTAAATATCCTTGTAGTATAGGTTTATTACTAAACATTTTTACCTCTCGCTAAGAGAGGCATTGGATTCATGCTATAAATCGCATATCCAGATTTTAATGATTAAGCACATTTTAAGGTCCCTACAATCCGATTTTAATATTTTTATGATAATGTCTGTTTGTGTGTGTGTGTATGTATGTGTGTGTCCGGGATGGTTGGAAGGACGATTTCTCAAAAACTATAATACTTAATATCTGTTTAACTACTTATTTCTTATTCGGACATTACTGGAAAGAGCTGAAAAGTTTAAAATGTGTATAACTGACAGATAAATGCCAGTGTCAAATATCAGGAGATATTATTGAAGTACATATTATTTGTTATTGTATTAATTAATCCCGACAATGAATTGGAAACATTGTAAAAAATTAGAAGAGTAGGACAAAATTTCTAGATTGAATGAATTTAAAATTTAAAAATCTAAATATAAAGAATCGATGTAAGTAGAATTTTTGGTGTTGAGTGTAGGTATACAAGAAATGTTAAATACAATAGGGCGCGAGCAGTCATGTGACTTTGTTGGCCTTGACAAGCAGATATGGGGACCCGTGTCAGAATGATTATGAATTATGTACATAGATGTCAAATATCATAATTTTTCATTCTAAATTTAGTGATTTTCCAATTCCATGTGGTTTAAATTCCACACTGCTGGTGAAAAATTAACTACGTAAATTTAGAAAATCTTGAAATTTTTAATGAAATCTATGTACATAATTAGTAATTGTCATTCTGACACGGGCCACCATATCTGCTTGTCAAGGCCAACAATGTCACATGACTACTCGCGCCCTATATTAATGTAACCAATAACGGAAGTGGCGAGAAATATTGTGCTGGCCACAACAGATTTTTTACATAGCGAAAGATATATTGCCCGAATTTGGGCATTGTCTAAAAACAGCTACAAAACGTTGTGGTTTTATCTAAACTTACAAAGTCTGATATTTTCTGAACGATAGTTTTTGAGTTAGAACGTAAAGAGGATCCACACACACACACACACGCACACACACACGCACACACACACATACTCACACAAATACACACACAGACATCATCGTGAATAAGTTAAAATTGGATTCTAGGGACTTTGAAATGTGGTCATTTACTCAAATCTCGATGTGCGATTTTTAGCACGATCCCTATAAGTAGCGGGAGGTAAAAAAGTACGTAGAATCAAAGAGTGTATTCGGTATGTATCCCCACCCATTTTTAGGTAGTAACAATATACCCATTTAAGGGTTAAATTATAACTTTAATTTTATCAAAAATCAATTCCTTGGGTCAAAATTCATTCACTCATTTTTGTTAAAACATTCAAATTAATACATTGTTATTTGAACTACTTATGAATCATGTGGTTCTCTCATCCAGAAATTCATTGTTTGACAAATTACTTGATAGAAATTAGTCCAGTAGAACTAGAGAAACTTGTTATAGAAGACCCGTTAATATAATAACTTAAACTCATTCTATTTCATCTTGTTCCTACACTTGCTTGCCACCATTTCAATTATGTTTAACATATGAAACACAAGACACATTTGCAAAGTTGTGCGTTCCCTCAGGACTCAAAACTCCTGCTCGTACAAGTGGAGCAGTCATTTAAATCAGGACGCCATAATTCCTTAATTGAATTTCTTTGTTGTTTAACAGCTAGCTGGGAAATTTAATTACATCGCCCCTATACCTTCGCAGATGATTCGAAACATGTTTAGTTTGCGCTAAGCCCATGTCAAATTTGGATGTGATGTTGCTGCGGGCCGTAAGAAAGATGGGGTATTAATACAGATTCAGGATCTTAAATAGGACTTAGAGGAAATTGAATGCCAAAAAAATTAATATATCATGGTCTTTATACTGGCGGTTAGAACATAGGGATTTAGTATAGGACTTTTATATAATTTCCTGCTTTCCTGTTCATTTTATGGAAAAAAAAGTTGTTCAGAATTAAAAGGTGCATGCAAAACCGTTTTCACTAGGGTTTGCCTTTGCTGCTCATGTTATTTTTCAAATTCTAATTTATATATATATATATATATATATATATATATATATATATATATATATATATTATAAATAAAAATTTTGTGTATTGTAACGGCAGTAGTAAGTATAAAAATGTAGAAAATTACACCAAAAATATATAATTATATTTTTTTCGTATTCCTCAAGTTTAAATCCAGAAGAACAACTGATTAGATTTTGGTTATAATTGGTCAACCGGAAGTAGTCTCATTTGAAGATTTAACAGTTAAATTTGATTTATTGACATTTAACGTTATTATAACTTAAAGAATATATTATTCTCTATACGATTTGATTACAATTTATACTTCATATTCAATAGATACAGAGTTAAAGAATTTTAAAGAAATTAAATTTTATAATTCAGCCAGCTATGCCAAACTTGGGAACCAGTAATATATTCATATAATTCAAATTGACAGATGTCAGTATCAATAAAAAGTAAATTAATGTGGCAGATATGAGGATGTTGAAGTAGATATTGGGGAATACACGTTAAATGTCAAGAAAAACTGGTAAAATCTTCAAATATTCTTTTCTACATTTCAATAAAATAAGAAGTCTACGCGTAATTTCTCCTAAAGTTTGACACTTTCAAAACAACCTGACGTTATTTATTTCTTAACTTCAGACTCGTTAACAAATTAAAGAATGTTACGAAACCAAGAAAGTATTGAAAAAAGCGTTCACAGTATATGTAAGCCTGGTTTCTTGTACGTTGCGGGTAATAATTCACATTGTAAAGAACTTTGGTTCTGATTTCAGTTAAGATACTAGAATTTATTGCTCAATACAGCCACTATGTTGTAATTAGTTTTAGAAATATGTGTACTCTGCCCGCTTCCAAAGCTTTAAGTGAAATACTGCGTTTTCCCTGCAAATTTCCACCAGATATAATTAAATTTCGCAGGGACAGAAATATTGAAACAGATGCTAACCAGAAGTGTATTATTATTTGTTTTGTATATCATGACACATTTACAATATGTAATCTTGTTTTTTTTCAAAAATGTTGAAACTGAGAAGCATTTGGCTAAAACAACCACAGTCTAAAAAAATCTGTTGTGGCACAATATCTCTCGCCATTTTTAATTTATGTTGCATAGAGTCACTACTCAAAGGAAACTGATATTATTTTTGGTATTAAACTAATATAAACTTCAAACCAAATTAAAGATGCTTCACATTACTAATGTTTTAAAGAATATTAATAAATTAAACTTTGTGTAGATTTCTTGATAACACACCCTTACATACCAAAGATTATTTATTCAAAGCTAAAATCCTCTGTACTTCACAATAAAAATTAATTCCTACGAGAAATTTTAAAAACAACATGCGTCAAACGCAGACCATTTAATTCCGAGGGTACTATTAATGCCGAGAAAGCAGATAATCGCCGCTCAAGATGTATGGAATTTTTTGCCAAAGCCAAGGCACCTTCTTTGCGAAAATGAAAAGAAAATAACTCGGTTTTTTCACAAGGTGAAGTTAAAACTTCATTACCGAGCCTTTGAACGCAACTAAATAACTTACACGTAGAGTCCCAGGCAAATTTAATATCAAATGGAACATATTTTGATAACGCCTTTATTTTTTCAATATATATGGAGAGTAAGATGTACAAAGGATGATATTTCAAAAGGATATAATCTAATTTGGGCTGATGTAAGAAAGGGATTTTAGAGAAACATAGATGAGAATGAAGACGCATTAACATTGTAAATAAATAAATACAGTACTGGCCATAAAGATAGTAACTTTTAATAATTTTATTTAAAAAATATGAATTTGTATTAATAAATAATGGGTTGTAATACTCAGTGAAAATTAATCATCTGATCGTAAGAAAATGGTATGTCACAACATAAAATTGCGAAAACATTTATTTTACATTAATTCTAAAGTATTGGTTATTATAAGCCATCAGAATAGACAAACAAAATTATAATAAATCTGATGTGGCCAGCACAATACCTTCCGTCAATCCTGTGTATTATGTATAAATTCCATACATAAATTTTCTTGCAAAAAATTCTAAATTTCCAGTAAAATTATTTCATAAAAAATTATGCAAAGTGCACTTGGCACTGATATCTTTTTCTTCTTTAGTTTTTCCCATTCGTCAGGGGTCACTATTTTTTATTTCTTTCTTTCACTCGTTTCTGTTTCACTCTTTTTCATTCAATTCCTTTTCTCTCAAATCTTCCGCAATACAGTCCTTCCATCTTATCTTTGGTCTTCCTCTGTTTCTTTCACCTTCTATTTTCAACATATTCTTCATCTCTCCTCATGACATGTTCAAACCAATGTAATCATCTCACTTGTATCTTTCTAGAAACTTGTAACACTAATGTTACTTCCTTACCTATCTTTCCGTGTCTTCCCCAACATCTAGTTCAACATCCTCATCTCTGCCACATTAATTTACTTTTTATTTATATTGACATCTGTCAATTTGAGTTATATGAATATATTAGTAGTTTCCATGTTTAGCATAGCTGGCTGATTTATAAAATTTAATTTCTTTAAAATTCTTTAACTCTTGATCTATTGAGGCTACTTCCGGTTCACCAATTATAACCAAAATCTAATCAGTTGTTCTTCTGGATGTCACATACACACACACATACACACACCCATACATACAGACATCATCGTAAAAATGGTAAAATCGTATTATAGGGACCCTAAAACATGCTTATTCACAAAAAACTCTTCATTGAATTTTTTGACCAAAGACAATACCTTCCTTACCTAGAGGTGACGGAAGGTAAAAATCTAAATCAATACTGTACCATCATGGCATATTACCCATTGATAGGTGTGCCGATCTGCTTTGTTCATAGATATCTGTAATGATGTTTGTAAACAATGTTATACTACAGTCCTTATTTAAGTTTGCATTAGAAATCAATACGAGCATGAATTTAACTTAATTACATGAAACCACGGTTGACTTGAAGCAAACAGCGGAATCAAATTTTGTCTTGTGAAAACATTTACATTTCTAATGAAATTTTATAACATATAAACATGAAATACAAGAGAAAACATCCGTTTTATTATTATCCAACCATCTAAAGCAGATAAAGCCCAACACTGACACTAGGTTTTATGTGATATTTGACCAAAATTATTTGTACTAGCTTGGTATTTGCTTTTCTCCAATCTATAGGTCTACTATCTGACATATAAAGTAATCTATGGGGTCTCGTTGCTGTGTGCCTGAGTGTCTGGTCGCGAACTGGGGACGATTTTTCAAAAATTATAATATTTAACTACGTACCTTACTTCTCAATCGGACATTATTAATGCGATTTTTAGCACGATCCCTTACTCAAGGGTAGCGGGAGGTAAAAGTGTTAAGGGGGGTGGCGTCTTAAAAAAACTATCTACGTTAAAGATACCTTACAGCAAATTAGATCGGTAAACCGACTCCTGGAGCAGTAACTAGCTTTATAAGAACTATGGGCTTTCAAAAAACTAAAATAGGACCATTTTACATTAGATCTTACAGGTCGCAGTGACTAAGTAACTATCGCTTAAACCCCTCAACATCTAATATCTATATTTCTGTAATATTGATATTCAACCCCCTCATCTTTCTATTCTAATGAAGTTATCAACAAGTAATCAGTTCCATTCAGCACGAGGCTGCCATAGCTCCTCATGTTCACGTAGGCCAAGACATCTCGAACATTTCGAACATCCTTGAGTGGATGGTTGGCAGCCGTCTTTGAAACAGAACGCCAATTATGCACAGACTGTTTGCGGTTTCATGTTTGATACATCGTCTCAGCCGCAAATACACGTAAATTAGATGTGGAACTTGTGTATACAGACGTGTGTGACGATATAGGCGGTGAACCTACGTAAATTTTGTGGGTAAACTTATGCGAACACGAATATACTAAGTTAGAATGTGGTATTTCGCACGCGATATAAAAGGGGAGCCTAATAGAATAACCACAATAAAATGTATTATAGATAAGGTATTAGCAATGAAGTGTATTTTTCTCGTGCCGATAACAATGTGTGACGAAAAACACGAGCAACAAATCAATGTAAAATTTCTCGTTAAATTAAAAAAAACTTTGACTGAGTGCTATAAGTTGTTGAAAGAGGCCTATGGTGAAAATTCTCTATCTCGTGCGCGTGTTTTCCAATGGTATAAACGGTTTTCTGAAGGCTGAGAGAGCACCGAAGATTTAAAACCATGATAATCGTTTTTTCGACATCAACGGCATCGTGATGACTGAATGGGTTCCCGAGAGTCAAACTGTAAACCAAACTTACTATTTGAAAGTTTTGGCAACACTGCGTGAACGAGTTCGTAAGAAACGGCCGGAGTTGTGGAAAAACAAGTCGTGGATTTTGCACCTGCCATAACGCGCTGTCTGTGAAGCGTTATTTAGCCACTAGAGGCATTCCAGTGCTAGAACACGCGCCGTACTCGCCTGATTTAGCAACCTGTGACTTTTTTCAGTTTTCGAAGATCAAGTCTGCCATAAAAGGAATCCAGTTTGAGTCGATGGAAGAGGTGAAGCGAAAATCGGCGGAGTTCCTCAACGCTCTTACAAAAGAAGACTTCCAACATTACTTTGACCAATGGAAAAAACGAATGGAACGGTGTGTGGAGAGGAGAGGGGAGTACATTGAAGGGGAGCATTCGATTATAAAATAATTTTTAAAATAAAACTCTTTTTCATAAGCAGTCTCGTTATTTAATAGCCAGACCTCGTATGTTGAAAATAACTATTTAATATATTCTCACTGTACAATATTGTCTAATTCGTAATGTGTCAACCATTATCTCAAAATATAACATTTAAAATCTGTTCTGTTAATAACTCTGTCTGAAACATTTCATAAATTCATTTGATGAAACTCATCAGAAGTTGGAGAATTCTTGACAAAATAGTGAAAAGATTAAAATCTTGCGTCAGGTAATGAAAGTGCGAAGCTTAGAGCTTCAAGTTGAAATCTACATCAAGCTCAAGCTCGAGCTTCGTCTCCGGCGCGGAAACTTTCGAGCTGTAAGAGTAGTTTAAACGATACCACGTCGAGATGTGATTGTATGCCTCCAGCTTCTTTTAATGAGAATTTCACACAAGAATTAATATTCTAAATGACGTAGGAAATAAGAAGATATGGAGGGACTTTATACGCGGATTTTAATGGATGAGTTTCGTGTAATTTTCGACCGAAGATATTTTTGCATTTATATTAAAAAATGTGCTGAAATATATATTTTTATACCATTCAAACTTTTTTTGGCCCAGCATAGTTATTTTTTCTAGGCAATTTTTACTGGCAAGATCACACGACTGCTTGTTTGGCGAAAATAGTGATCTTTGAATTACCATGGCAACCATTCCGCTATTTGGTTTACTTATCGTCCGCTATCTTTCCCGTTTATGGCCATAATTACCGCGTCCGTTCACCTCAACGTAATGATGACAAATACCAATAACGTGCACTGCATTCATTTGCATATAACACCAGCCTTCTCTGATCCGGCAAACAAAGAACAAGCTTTTTCTCCTGCACAGGAGCAGGACTCCTGTCCCTCTAATTATATCTGGTTTAAGGAATATAAATAGACGGCAGGAGATACAAATCTGGAAGGATTATTATTTATGACAGCAGGATTCGGATCCTTTTGTTTATGTGGTGTGGTGGGGATTTTGTAAGATTTTGTTTTGTAATTTTGTTTCTTTCGGGAGAAGAATAGTGAGTTTAATTTGAAAAGAAAAATAAGAATAAGATACAAAGATGATTTTAAAGAATAACTTGAAATATGCGTATTTTAAATGGATGGATGGAAATATTATACGGAGTACAGCTGTTCGACATGTACTAGTGTATTGGTTTTTAATTAGCACGTTTTAGAGTCCTTACAATACGATTTTACTATTTTTACGATGATGTCTGTATGTGTGTGTGTGGATGTGTGTGCGTGTGTCTGTGTGTTCGTATTCCAATACTAGAATTCCAAAAATTACAATTCTTGCGTATTCCTCTTCCTTACAACCATATGCAGACTTGATTAGATTTTGGTTATAATTGGTCAGCCGAAAGTATCGTCATTTGTAGATTTTAACAGTTTTTCTTGAAAAACTCAGTTAAATATTACTATAACCTAAAGAATATATTATTCTCTATACCATTTGATTGCATTTATTATTTCATATTCAACAGATATATAGTTAAAGAATTATAAAGATAATAAGTTTCATAAATCAGCCAGCTATGCTAACCATGGAAACTGCTAATATATTCAGGTAATTCAAATTGACAGATGTCAGTATCAATAAAAAGTAAATGAATGAAAAAATAAGGGAAATAATTCTAATGTTTCTAAAAAGATATAAGAAAGACAATTACATTGGTTTGAACATGTCATGAGGATGAATATATTGGAAGAAAAATGAATAGTTTAGTAATCGAAGATGGAAGAAACATTGGAAGACCAAATATAAGATGGAAGAACTGTATTTTGGAAGACTTGAGAGAAAAGGAACTGAATGAGGACGACACGCAAAACAAAAATGAGTGGAAGAAGAAAATAAAAATAGCGACCCCTAACAAATGGGAGAAAATAAGGAAAAAGAAGATGTCAGTGTCAAGTGCAATTTGCATAGTTTGTTTATGAAATAATTTTACTGGAAATATAGGATCTTTTGCAAGAAAATTTATGTCCATAACTGACAAGTGTCATAATTTTTCATTCAAAATTTCAAGATTTTCTTATTTCATGTGGTTTGTTTGTTATTAGGAGTATGGAATTCAGTTGCCGAGAAAGGGAATCATAAAATACCAAAAATTTAGAATGATTTGGAAGAAAATTTATGTATGGAATTTGTGCATAATACACAGGATTGACGGAAGGTATTGTGCTGGCCAAATCAGATTTTTTTTACATTTGCACAAACTACCTGTCTATTTTAGAGGGGTATTATAAAATGTATTACTGTTTGTTTACTAGTGTTTACAGACCGCTGTAAAGATAAAAAAGTCCACTTTAACGGTTTGAAGTTTGAATTTGAAATCAATTCCTTCACTTTTAAAATGAAAAATCTGATCCAAATTCGAATTAAATGTTCGGATATCCGCTTCAATATCCGAACGTCGGATATTTTGAAATCCGGGTTCTCGGATCCAAGTTTTGTCGGATCCTCACAGAACTAATAGTTTGTTTATGAAATAATTTTATTGGAAATATAGGATCTTTTGCAAGAAAATTTACGTATGGAATTTGTATATAATACACAGGATTGACGGAAGGTAATCAGATTTTTTTTTAGTTTCCAAATTTTTGATAGCACCCAACAGAATTTTGACATTGCTTCAATAATTTTTGTTTAACAACGTTCTTAAAGTTTTCTTTTGACTCTGCCTCGTATTTATTTATTGACCACTGCACGTTGATTGTACTCGCATATTCTGACTTATGAATACAAAGGAAAGACGTATATAAATCTAAATCTAAGGTGCGGGAAATAGAATATAGGGAAGGTACATTAAAGCAGAACCGAATTGCACATAATCTTATTAAGTATTCATAGCCAGGGCACCGCAACGATGTAGCAAACAGATTTGGCTGCGAGTAACAAAGTACGTCGTAAATTACACCGACAACCTGCAGATATCGAACATTCAATTATAGAGGAACAGGACGACGACGAAGAGGACACACCTCATTATACATGGTTATTGCTTCACTACTTTCATACACTCAAAATCTTTTATTTAGTGGTGAGCCAAAAAAATGCCACATTTCAAACCTTTATTCTTTAAGAAAGATACGAAAGAAATCATATTTAATACTGGTGAGTTATTAAGAGAATGAGAAGACGAACGAGCAGTCAGGAATTTCAAAATGAGTGTTCTACCGTGTTTAACATATTTTTAAATTAACTCAAAATATGTCAATTTAACTTAGATCACATCATCTTTAATAGAATGTTTTTATATAAACGCTCAAGCTTAAAAATGTAATACATCAAGCAGAGATCAGCAAAGTTGATATCTAGATGGGTAACCTTAATACATAGTTCAGTCATAGTAAGAAAAAATCTGATGTGGCCAGCACATTACCTTCCGTCAATTTGGAAATATGCTATTGGAGTTATACGATCCGAAAGGATCGTCACACACACATACACACACATATACATATGTACATACATACATCATCGTAAAAATGTTAAAACCGTAAAACGTGCTTTTCACGAAAAACTCATCATTGAATTTTGTGACCAAAGACAATACCTTCTTTACCTAAAGGTGACTGAAGGTAAAAATGGTTACTTCTCAAATTTTTGATTGTTGAAAATGATTGAGGTGTTTAATAATTGTAAAAATGTGTATACTTATTCATTTGTATGCATAGAATCGATTAACATTACTGCTATATTCGTATTTTTACTCATTTTGTTTAATTTCTTAAAAAAATCATAATTCTTAAATTTTTAATATAAATTTCAAAATTTTAAAAAAATCTAATTTATATGAATATACATACTATCCAATGCGCTGATTCCAAATTTTGAAACCGCATGTCGATATCTCTTTTCGTTCTGGAGATATTTGCCCTCAAAGCTTTGCCTAAAAATACTCATTTTTGGGCTATACCCCAAAAATGGATCAAAATACGGGCTCATTAACACCACCATTCGATTCCCCGGGCAAAATTACATAAGTATACCAAATTTCATAATTTTTTAACAATAGATACAATCTATAGGGCAAAATAACTGAAAATGGCCAAAATCTGAAAAAATCGCAAGGGGTACCCCTCTAGAGATTGTATTCGTTGTTCAAAAAATATGAAAATTCAGATACTTACGTAATTTTGCCCGGAGAATCGAATGGTTATACTCTCAAGTCTGTATTTCGACCCATTTTCGGGGTATAACCCAAAAATGGGTATTTTTAAGTAAAATTTTGAGAGCAAATATCTCGAGAACGAAAAGAGATATCGACATGCGGTTTCAAAATTTGGAATCAGCACATTGAAGAGTATCTATATCCATATAAATTAGATTTTTTAAAATTTTGAAATTTTTATTGAAAATTGAAGAATTATGATTTTTTTTAAGAAATTAAACAAAATGAGTAAAAATACGAATATGGCGGTATTGTTAATCGATTCTACGCATACAGTGACTAAGTATACACATTTTTACAATTATTAAACACCTGAATTAGTTTCAATAATCAAAATGTTAACAAAAAATTCATTTATCTTCATTTCCACGAATACGTCCTATACTAATGTTCACACGTGAATAAGAAATATAATCAAGAAATTTTGCTATTTTAATTATTTTTTTGAAGATATCATCTATAAATCTGATGTGGCCAGCACAATACCTTCTGTCAATCCTGTGTATTATGTACAAATGCCATGCATAAATTTTCTTGCAAAAGATTTAAATTTCCAGTAATTTTATTTCATGCAAATGGCACTTGATACTGACATCTTCCTTAGTTTTCCCATTCGTTAGGGGTCGTCATTCAGTTCCTTTTCTCTTAAGTCTTCCACAACGCAGTCCTTCAATCTTATCTTTGGTCTTCCTTTGTTCCTTCAACCTTCTATTATTAAGCTATTCACTCTTCTTCCAATATATTCTTCATCTCTCCTCATGACATGTTGTATCTTTCAAGGACCTTGTAACACTGGAGTTATTTCCTTACCCCAACATCTACTTCAACATCCTCACCTCTGCCAAATTCATTTACTTTTCATTGATATTGACATCTGTCAATTTGAATTATCTGAATATATTATCAGTATCCATGGTTAGCATAGCTGGCTGATTTATAAAATTTAATATCTTTATAATTTTTTAACTCTATATCTATTGAATATGAAGTATAAAATGCAATCAAATCGTATAGAGAATAATATATTCTTTAAGTTTTAATAACGTTAAATGTGAATAAATGATATTTACCTGTTAAAATCTTCAAATGAGGCTACTTCCGGTTGACAGGTTATAACAAAAATCTAATCACTTCTTTTCCTGGATATAATTTTTGGAATCGTGGTATTGAAGTTAAGCGATTCAAAACTTATGTCACACACACACACACAGACACAGATACATACATATAGACATCATCGTAAAAATGGTAAAATATTGTATAGTCCATAAAACGTGCTAATTCACTAAAAACTCATCATTGATTTATCTAAGAAGGTAAAAATTATCACAGCCTTTATACATTTCTAAAGGGTTGTCGTTTTATTGAGTGTACGTCCCTTAGTGTGTAAACCAAACGTACTTACTAAATAAACAATCTTGAAAACTGCATGGTAGACAAACACTTCACCCAAAAGCGCAGCCTTGTTCTGTGAAGTGGGCAGCAACAGCAACGCGAAACAAAACAGCATCAGGAGATCCAGGTTCAACCAACCAGACAACTTGAGACATTTCAATTACGAGGATTATTTTGAAGAATGGCCTGCCATTGGTGGAATTTGGAATATTAAATGCTATGCAATCACCATGTAGCACTGTCTGAATTATTTCAGCGTATTTGCATAGAAGAGTTTCAGGAAATTAACACTTGTAAAGCTTTCAGGAGGGATGGAAAACAAAACGGGGTTCTAATTTCTGTTACTAGGTAACTGCACATACAATATGGATGCTTCTATATGGAGCAGAAACGGGAGTTCTAATTGTTTCTTCCTATTACTGTTTCTAAAATTTCTTACATTGTGTAAGACATTTTCCAATAATAATACGAGGGTGAATCAACTATAAACGAATCTGATTTTTTCAAATTAATTTATTGCTAACGAGTGCATCCCAGGGGTTATTTAAAATTCTAAAATATTTGGCGTCGGTCGGAATCGAACCCGTTTTCCTTGACGCCTGGTGAACGCCTGCACGGAACAAATATGTCATCATTATCACCGACATCTGCGTACAAAGCAGATTGGCTCACCCAACAATGGGTAATATACCGTGATGATATATTATATATTTTTATTATCTTACCTATATTCCTGCTTATTTACTTATGCTGGAAACTATACTAAGTTCCTTTCCATATAATTATTGTTTCATTTTAAAACGTTAATATTATTATTTGAAATGATTAGTTTGTTGACAGTGACATATATATGTCAGTTACAAACATTTGTCCATAAAATGTATAGAAAACGTATTAATGCAAACCTGTAGAAAATCTAATAACCTTGATTTTTATATAACATAAATCTTGAAAACATAACATTTAAAGGTATTTTTCAAAGAAAAACTATTTTGAGATTCCAGTAAAGTGCCATTTCCGGGTATCTGATTTACTCCAAAATCTAATGGCATCTTTCCATATAAGAGTAAGGTAGAAATACAAAGTTTCAAAATTTTCTGAACGATAGTATTTGAGTTAGAGCGTATGGAGGATCCACACACACATGCACACAGACATCATCGTGAAAATGTTAAAAAAATTAGCACGATACCTATACCTCCCTTACCAAGGATAGCGGGAGGTAAAAAGTGGTCAAAATTTATTCTACGTTTTTGTATTTCATATCTGAATGGCTTTCAAGAAAATGTCATTAGTATAATTAAAGTGATATAGTCCTTCTATGCCAATATGATAATAGAAACATTTCTATGAATTTGAATGCAAGTGCTTATCTGGTTTAGTTTAGTTTATAGAGCAAACCAAATATATGCATATACATGCATATTTACTTAAGGCTTTTAAATTAAATTGTCTACATATCTATGTAAAGTAGAAAATAAAGATGTCTATGCAAATACAGCAAATTAATTTTACCCCACGTCAATATAAAGTGTAAATTCACGCACTCATTTAATTAGTTACAAAGCACGAAAACTTGGCGCAGTCATAAAGTTGTTATATTTTACTAACGTTCAGGTCAACAAGCTTTACATAAGACCTACAATTTAAATGTTTACATAATTCGTTGTCTCTAATTTCTGAAAAAAATGTTATTTAAATGACGCCTAGACCAACCCTCCCCCCGCCGGGGCTTACATTATTAATGATTAATAATAGGAGGGGTTTAAGGTTAAATTATAACTAAAACTAATACAATTACCCCTTAAAATTATAAAATAAGCTATATAAGTATTTCGAGTTAAGTAGTTAAGATTACTCAACATATATATCATCCAGAGGTTTAACAACTCTGAAAAACAAGGGAGATTCATGTTATAAAAATCTGTTGTGGCCAGCACAATACCTCTCGCCATTTTCATTTTATGTGGCGCGGGCAGTCATGTGACTTTGTTGGTCTTGGCAAGCAGATGTGGAGGCCCGTGTCAGAATGAGAGCTAGTAATATATATAGGTGTCAAGTATCATAAGTTTTAATTCGAAACATTATGATTTTCCAAATCCATGTGGATTATTTTCCTCGACAAGTATATTCCATACTAATGGATGACAAATAAACATCAGAACATTTTGAAATTTTGAATGAAAAATTATGACATATGACAATTGTGACATCTATGTAAAAACTACTAGCCGTCATTCTGACACGGATCCTCATCAGCTTGCCAAGGCTCGCGCCCTATAAGTACACACAAATAATTGAAATTGTTTCTCTTCTTTCGTTCTATAAGAAATTTTATCCTACTATTCTATTATGTTCAAAATTCTTCAAATTCATTGACGGTATTAGCGGTATTTCTTAAGGATATATGTAATATTAACATATCTGTAATTTAAATACATAATTAATTAATAATACAATAATATATATTAAATGTACTCTTACCTCCCAGAAAAATCTGACACTGACATTTTGCATTTACATGTCAATTACAAAAATTTAAATATCGCAAATGTTTTTCGGGCAACGAGATTTATTACAAGAGATTATTTTATATTATTATATACTATATCTCCAGACCTATACGAAATATAATAAAAAAATTAAGTGTGTCAGATTGAGAATTTAATTATCTTTAATATTTGTAGTAACAAATTTTTAAAAAATAATATTTAGAATTTTTTTTTTTAGAAACTACCACTTCCGGTTGTCCAATTGTTACCAGAACCTATTCAACTCTTCCCATTACTGTTAGATTGAGGAATCCGTAGTCAAACAGGTCTTTAGTCTTATAGAATTTGAGAAATCGTGTCTCCAACAACCTCACACACACACACACATCCACACACACACACAGACATCATCTAAAAATATTAAAATCGCATTGTAGGTACCTTAAAATGTGCTTAAACATTAAACTCTAGATATGCGATTTTTAGCATGAATCCAATACCTCTCTTAGCGAGAGGTAAAAATTTGCCTTTTGGAAAATTCAATATAATTTCCTTGCATGAACCGATACAATAACGAGTCCAATTAAACTCAGATCAGTTGTGCTCTATACAAACGAAATCATTTGGAAGAATCCCTTATATTAAACATTCATTTATCCTATAAAACAAATGTGAAAAAGCACTCAAGCGTTGCTCTGCAACGAAAAAAGGTAAAAATAAATAAATATATGGCGTTGTTTCATGCTTCATATAACACGTATTTTTAACAAACAAATCCAATAGAAGTAATTCCGCGTTAGGTACATTCATTTGCAATTGTTTCGGATATAAAAAACAAAACAATATAATCAAATGTATGTGTCGATTGTTTCAAATTGTAGTAGATTATATATATTCTATATCAATATTATTATTATTTTCGGGTTTATGCTAACCCACTAAATGGGATATAATACTTTTGAAGTTATTTCCATCAAAGAAAAGAGACCCATATATGATTTTAAACTTTCTGTAGAATTTCGTACGCCGATTCATTTAAATTGAACTAATTTGTGCACAGATTTCATCAAAAGGCCTTTATTCTTGTGTGAACGTATGTGTTATGTGTTTCACCTTCACCAGTAAAATCTTTTGATCGTTTGAAGGACATAGAAATGAAAAGGAATACATATATTGATCAATATACATCCTAATTTTTGTTGAGTAGGGTTTCTTTATCCTTTTGGGATAATTGGATTTGTATTTGAAATAACTCCAAAATTAAGGGAAATGATCGTTTTTATACTGATTATTGCAGAAGTCTCTAATAATGTCAAATATAAACAAAAGGCCAAATTCGCAGATGTGTTGGTATGATGCGTTATATCCACGCCTTGTGTGGGGCGTTACATATTACAAAAATGGTCAATGTTATTGAAGAACACGCTGGGGATGACCAGACCTTGCGTCCTCTTACCATGTAACATAAACACAAAATTGGTTAACGGACCAAAACGTACCATAACTTCCGCGTAACGACATTCCCATAACCTACCCCAGGCTCGTCCCGTAGAAGGTTTTTGGGCTTTTATCTTGATATATTTTATATTTGGTACACATTAATGTGTCCCTAGAAACAGTCATTCATATTTTGTCATAAATCATGTGTCTTAAATTTATTTGGACACACTGTATAAAATTTTCGAGCATGATTAACTTTGATAAAATTATTAAAGTGTTCTATATAAAAGCCATTTATATAGTGGACATAATAAAAAAGCGACGATCAATTCATACTGCCCACAATCTATTTTTACTCCATTAAACAATTGATGAACGAGAAATGTGACAATCGGGACCTATTAAACTAAAAATAAGTTGCCATTTATGTAATGGACCATATTTTTCATAACGTTTTATAGAATTCCGTGGACTAAATGAAATACGTGGTTATCAGCCATTACATTACAAAATCAATTTATATTAGAGACATTATTTATACAGGATACCATTAGAGATCTTGGTGTTCTGTTTGACTCTAAATTACTTCTAACTGAACAAATTGATGCCATCGTTCGCAGAGCTTACAAAATAATAGGATTTATTTACAGATATTGTAAACATTTTAATACAATAAATTCGTTACTATTATTATACAAGTCGCTAGTACTTCCTATTATTGAGTATGCTTCGCAAATATGGAACCCTGCCTATAATAAAAATATAAATAATTTAGAGTCTGTACAGAAAAAATTTATAAATATGTTGAAATTCAAATTCTCATTACAATATGAAAATTATAGTGATATACTACAACAATTAAATCTGTATTCATTAGAACATCGTAGAACTGTAAACGATATGCTTCTATTATACAAAATTGTTAATAATTCTATTGATAATTTTTCTATTATTGATTTCATAAATTTTCATGTTCCCCCGTCCAACACACGGAATAAAAATCTGTTTTATATTTTCAAGTGCCAAACTAATAGTCACAAAAACTCACCTATCAATAGAATTATGGCATGTTATAATAGAAGTTTCCAACATTTAGATATTTTTAATTTTCCTTTAAATCACTTTAAAAACGCATTAACACATTCATGATATTAACATTATCTTTATTTTCTATATATACGTGTGTGTATATATGTTTATATGTATGTATGTATATATATGTGTGTACGTATATGTTGTATGTATATATATGTATATGTATGTGTACATATGCATATATTTAATTTTGGTCTTTCAGAAATGTATGTATTTGGTAATTTTGTAAAAGTATATTGTATATTAGTGGAAGCCTATTATTGGGTAATCTGTTGGCTTCCCGTAAATAAATAAAATAAAATAAAATAAAATAAAATAATAACTCTGTGTAAGTCAAACTAATACAATTACCCCTTAACCTTAAAATTATAAAATAAGCTATATACGTATTTCGAGAACCAAGTTCTCATCATCAGTAGTACAAATTTAAGCAGAGTAGTAAAGTAATATAAATATATTTTTCGAAGAACAACTGTTTTGAACTTCAAGTAATATGTCATTTACAGTTATTTGATTTATAACAAAGTCGAATGGCTTCTTCCCGTATTAAAGTGAAGTAAGAATACACGGTTTCAAAATGCACACACACACACATACATAGACACATACACGCACACATATATACAAATACACCCACACACATCATCGAAAAAATGTTAAAATCTGATTCAAGAGACTTTAGAATGTGTTCATTTTTACCTCTCGCTAAGAGATTTTAACATTTTTACGATGATGTCTGTGTGTGTGTGGATGTATGTATGTATGTATGTATGTGGGATGTTAGAAGGACGATTACGTATTTCCCAATCGGGCATTCATCGGAAGAGCTAAAAAGGTTTTGGTAACATCTAAATACTATTTTTTGAATTTTTTTGTAAAAAAATAATCTCGTCTAAAAAACAGTTGAGATATTTAAATATTTATAATTGACAAATATATGTAAAATGTCAGTGTCAAAAATCAGATTTTGATGAATTTTGAACATAGAAGAGAAAGAAGAGATACAATTTCAATTATTTGTGTGTACAAGAAATGATGAATTCGTTACTTTGTTGGCCTTGGCATGCAGATATCGAAATCCGTGTCAGAATGATGGCGAGTAGTTATTTACAAAGATGTCATAATTTTTCATTCATTTCAAAATATTCTGATGTTTATTTGTCATCAATAGTATGGAATATACTTGTCGAGGAAAATAATCCACATGGATTTGAAAAATCATGATGTTTTAAATGAAAATTTATGATACTTGACACCTATGTACATTATTACTAGATGTCATTCTAACATGGGCCCCCATATCTGCTTGCCAAGGCCAACAAAGTCACATTACTGCTCGCGCCCTATGCAACATAAAATGAAAATGGCGAGACGTGTTGTGCTGGCCACAACAGATTTTTACCAATAGCTCTTTGATTATTGATTAATATATTTTATAATGTTGGTCGTGATTTCCGTAATTATCAAAAAAAAATATCCCTAATTCAAATTCAAATTCATATAGGTGATATTACCATCCGATTCATTATTTATGTGGGATTAATAAATAATTAATTATTTGTGTGTTCACTTGCAGTAGCCAATAAACATCGAGCTACTGCTCGGTAATTAGCCTAATTATTACAATTTATTTTACGGGTATTATGTCGCGTAATGGATAAATTATGGCCCGTACTAGATACTTTAATGGCCATTTTATTGATACATTGGGACGCGTTAAGTTAACCAGACTTGGGGAAAATTGATTAGTTAGCTAATTTTATTGCAAGATAGATAATGGAATGATGTTATTACTGTGGTCGTATAATATGTAACAAAAATTTATGCACAAATTATGGCTTACGTATGGGATGTGAAATCATATGAATTCAATATATTTTCAATTGGTATAGGTCCTATAAATACAGATAAAAATATATACAAAAATTTGTATTTTGCTCCAAGGAATCTATTTTTTTATAAAATTAATGTCGTACATTAAGCCATTAATAGGTAAATTATTCTACGTAGTTCGTATTGTAACGTTTATGTTTATATGGGTGAAATGTAAAAATCAAAGAAATATTATTAATTAAAATAATGCGTTTATTAAACGATAAATAATTAGGAAAATTTTATTAACGCTATGATTAAATAAATATAAACAATAAGAATATTATTATATACTTATACATTAAGAATATTTATTTAAACAATATTTATATTACTATATTTATTTATATAACTATATTTATTTATGTTAACAACTCAAAGAATGTTTATTTATATCACCAACTTCATTGCTCGTTGCTTCTATATATCAGACTATATCTCTACTGTCGTTCGAAACGGTATTTATACAGCCCAGTATCCTTCTGGAATTTTCTGACGCCACAATGATACTGAATACAATAGATTTAGGTCACCGGTGTAATTGACACGTCTAGGCGTTCCGCCGTCGGGGATTACGTCATCGCTCGGGACTATTCTACCAGTAGCGGCGCCCGAATACTCTTAAGTCAGTGGCGCACGTTACATTATTATTATAAGAACCAGAAGAGCTACGAGGTCGCTTAAATTAGCAAACAATTTCTATTTTACTAGACTATTTTAATGAGCGAAAAATATTTTTTTTTACAACCAAATAAATTAGTACAACAATATTTCAAAGTAAATTTTGAATTTTTTTTGTAAAATTAAGAATATATCTATACAAATATTTTGATAAAATTATGTACGCATCTAATTTAAGCCAAGGAATCCATTTTTCATAAAATTAAAGTCGTATTTCGTACCCATTAATGGATTGGTATTTGTCACCCAAAACTGGGTAGAGATATAATTTTTCAGATAGAATCATTGTATTCTACATACTTTCTTATATAAATATACCCATTTTCAAAATTTTCTGAGTACTACTTCAAAGTGCAGAAATAAATTAGTAAAACAATATTTTATAGTAAATTTTGAGAATTTTTTCACTGTATAATTAAGAATATATGTACAAATATTTTGATAAAATTATGTACGCATCTAATTTAAGCCAAGGAATCCATTTTTCATAAAATTAAAGTCGTATTTCGTACCCATTAATGGATTGGTATTTGTCACCCAAAACTGGGTAGAGATATAATTTTTCAGATAGAATCATTGTATTCTACATACTTTCTTATATAAATATACCCATTTTCAAAATTTTCTGAGTACTACTTCAAAGTGCAGAAATAAATTAGTAAAACAATATTTTATAGTAAATTTTGAGAATTTTTTCACTGTATAATTAAGAATATATGTACAAATATTTTGATAAAATTATGTACGCATCTAATTTAAGCCAAGGAATCCATTTTTCATAAAATTAAAGTCGTATTTCGTACCCATTAATGGATTGGTATTTGTCACCCAAAACTGGGTAGAGATATAATTTTTCAGATAGAATCATTGTATTCTACATACTTTCTTATATAAATATACCCATTTTCAAAATTTTCTGAGTACTACTTCAAAGTGCAGAAATAAATTAGTAAAACAATATTTTATAGTAAATTTTGAGAATTTTTTCACTGTATAATTAAGAATATATGTACAAATATTTTGATAAAATTATGTACACATCTATTTTAAGCCAAGGAATTCATTTTTCATAAAATTAAAGTCGTATTTCGTACCCATTAATGGATTGGTATTTGTCACCCAAAACTGGGTAGAGATACAATTTTTCTGATAGCACCATTGCATTCTACGTAGTTTCTCGTATGAATATTTAAATTCTCAAAATTTTCTAAACACTACTAATTCTATAAATAAATTAGTAAAACAAAAATCTAAATTATGAGAAAATTTTAACTGTTAAAAATATATCCATAAGTATATATACATATATATTTTGATCCAAGAAATCCATTTTTCATAAAATTAAAATTGTATCTTATAAGTATTAATATGTAGATATTTGCCACCCAAAACTGGGTGGAGATATAAATTCGTCGATATCACCATTCGATTCACCGTATTTTCTTATACAAATATACCAATTTTCAAAATGATTGCTTTATTGGTCCAAACTCTATAAATAAATGAATATATTCATATTTAAAATCATTTATGAATACGATAAAATAGACATCTATCAACCAAATTAATAATTAAAGTCAGCAGGTGCACGCTACAGACTTGTCCATTCTTACGTAAAAATCTCCTCCATTTGCAATATTCTATATATTTTACATACAACATGCGCTTCGTGTCCGCGATTATTGTTAAATTTTGTGGGTATTATTTGACCCAAGAAGCTGAAAAATGGGTGTAACAACCGTAACATTTTGTAGAGAATAGTGAAATAATTGTTTTAGTGCTCGAATTATATTTTATCGTGATTTTGTGTCGATTTTATTGATCGCTTGGACTGAAAATCTTGAAGCTATGATTTGGTTGAACTCAATTACAAGGGACAACGGATTTATGGGGACCGCCACACCTGGAAAAAGGTAAGAAGGTTTATTGTTGTTCATTTGTACCCTCATTTGTTGGTGGTAAGTGTTAATAATATAAGGGTGTTACTTATAAAACAACCATTGCTTTTTTGGGCTAACTAATAGCTTTACAGAAAAATATAATTTACAAAATATGATTAGGAATAAAGGGTTAATTTATTAGTAATAACAAACCGACAATTCAATCAATGATTCTCAAACGGTAGAACCAAATTAAATTTTTACCTCTCGCTGAGAGGATTCATTTTAGAATACGATTATAACATTTTTACGATGATGTCTGTGTGTGTGTGTGTGTGTGTGTGTGTATGCGTGTGTGTGTGTGTGTGTGTGTGTGTGCGTGGGTGTGGTGTGTGTATGTGTTAGGATGTTGTAGATACGATTTCTCAAATTCAAAGTCTAAAGATATTATTTTTGAAAATTTATGTTACTACAAATAATAAAGTTAATTAAATTCTCAATTTGATACATTTATTTTTTTATTATATCTCCTATAGGTTTAGAGATATAGTATATAACAGAATAATCTGTTGTAGTAAATCTCGTTACCCAAAAACAAGTTGAGATATTTAAATATTTGTAATTGACAATAAATGCATTATGTCAGTGTCAAAAATCAGCAGTTTTGTTAACATTACTGGAAGATTTTTCTGGGAGTACATTTAATATATCTCATTGTATTATTAATTAAATATGTATTTAAAATTATAGGTATGTTAATATTACATATATCCTTAAGAAATACTGCTAATACCGTCAATGAAATTGAATAATTTTGAACATATTAGAAGCGTAGGACAAAATTCCTCATAGAACGAAAGAAGAAAGACAATTTATATTATTTGTGTGTACAAGAAATGTTAAATTCGTTGCTTATAAGGGTGCGAGCAGTCATGTGACTTTGTTGGCCTTGACAGATATGGGGATCCGTGTCAGAAGGACGGCTAGTATTTATTTACAATGATGTCACAATTGTCATATCTCATAATTTTTTATTGAAAATTTCAAAATATTTTGATGGATAGAAAATCATGATATTTTCAATAAAAAAGTATGATATTTGATACCTATGTACTAGTAGACATGGGCCCCCTTATCTGCTTGCCAAGGCCAACAAAGTCACATGACTGCTATGCAACATAAAATGAAAATAGCGGGAGGTATTGTGCTGGCCACAACAGATTTTTTTAATTGGTAACCTATATACTTTTTAATTCATTAGATAGAATTTTTTTCTGATTATATTTATATAAATAATGTATGAATTCCGAAAGGTATTTTAATAAGAAGTTATTGTTTCCTAATGAATTCAATTCTTATTATTCTTCTCATTATAACATTTGTTACACTAAGGACAGAATATAACGAGGAAATCTTGTCTCCATAATGATTCCTAAAGGACCCTTCAAATGTCGAGGACCGAATCAATAGAATAAATAAAATTTTCTCCAATTCTTCCTGTAAAAGACAAACAAAACTAGAGGGACTCAGACCGTTCTGTTTGCAATATAACCACTACAAAGAAGAAGGATAATGATTTTCAAGTTGTTTACTATTACCCGAAAATGAATATTACTGAATTTCGTATTTTAAAATGATTTTATGTTACATAATTACCGAATTCAACTATTCTTCGACACAAATAATTCAAATTGTATCTATTCTTTCGATATATGAATAATTTTGTCCTACCCTTCTAATATGTTCAAAATTCGTCATATTCATTGACAGTATTAGCCGTATTTGTTAATGTATATGTGATATAATATGCCTGAGAGTATGACCGCGAATCTGGGGAACCGGGTTCGAGCGCGACCGGCGCCAAATATTTCGAATTTTAAATGACAAAAAACTGACTTCTATATGCACGCCAACAATGAGTGCCTGTGAGGTGACGCTTGGTAAATTCCCCCACGGTACAAATATGTCAGCATTATTACCGAAATCTGTGTACAAAGCAGATTGGCACACCCAGCAATGGGTAATATACTGTGATTATATTTATTTATTTCTTAATTAATAATACAATAAGAAATATTAAATGTACCAGAAAACTAGTTATTTTTAACACTATTTTGTTTACCTTTGATAGGTCATCGATGTGCTTTTGTTTTTCAAAAAAAAAAGCAAATAATTGTACTAAGTAAAATATTGTAGTGTCAGTCAATATTTATTTTTTAAATAACTTCTATTAGAAATACAAAACGGTACTTTTCTCGGAAACAGTAGAAGATCACACCTACTCCATTTTCTATGAAGGAGTTAAAGCAAATGGTAACGCGAACATCCAAGCATATTAATATTGGAAATAGTTGCTTTCGGAATAGTAATTAAAATTTAATTTTCCGACAATATATGAGAGTAAATAGTTCCGAAATGGATAATATACATTGATTAGTACGGCCCGACTTGGTAATCTTCCATATTGATAATAACGACTGAATTAGGGCACAAATTTACTGGAAATAGAATATCAACCATTAGCAAGATATAATCATCATCATCAGTTTTTATGTAAGACACCCAAATTGTAGAGAATTTAAGTCCTATCTATAGGGTTTTAATTATAAATAATTGTCTTAGTATATATACCAAATTTTACCACCATATTTGAAATGATTCAACAGATATATTTTTCATTTTTAGAGAAACATTTTTGGTATCACTGATCTAATTAATTATATATTATAATTACGCAATAAATTCAAAATGTATTATTGACCAACATACTAAATTTCAGCCTGATATCTCAAACGGTTCCAAAGTTACACCCCTTTAACTTTAGGCCAACATTTTAAATACCACTGGTTTAATTAATTTATTAATAATACTTTCGGTCGATTGTCAATAGTCCCCAAAAAATCATATCCAAATTTCAGTTTGATATCTTCAACGATTCAGAAGTTACAAGCATCCAAATTTACCCCAAAAATCCACGCATTTTTGCTATAAAGCAATTAAGGGTTCCCATCCACTTTTTGGGGTTCTATCGTCGAACCCCGTTGACATTTATAAAATCTGCCACAGCCATTAAATTCAGCACCCTTCAATTAATATGTGTACCAATTTTCATAATTTTTTAACGTTTGGTTCAAAAGTTATGCATCCTTAAAGTTGAAACTTCTTATAAATTTTTTTAACAATTTTTACCGTAAAATACTTGGTGATTTCGGGGGTTCCCCTTGTAACCAGGGGGAACCCCCGTCTTGACAGGTGTGGATAGTAGTTTTTTAAATAGACAAAAAAGGATGAAATTTTGTCCAAATTTAAATATTTATAACTCCGGAATGGTTTGAGATATCGGGATCAAATTTTGACAGGATACTTTTGAGACCTTTGGGCATCGGTTGATGATTAGACTAATTAATTAATTAAATCAGGGATATCAAAAATGTTGGGGTAAAGTTTAAGTGGTGTTACTTTTGAACCGTTTGAGATATGGGGATGAAATTTGGACTGGATACTTTTGAGACCTTTGGGCATCCGTTGATAATTAGAATAATTAATTATTTAAACCAGGGGTATCAAAAATGTTGGGGTAAAGTTAAAGTGGTGTTACTTTTGAACCGTTTTAGATATGGGGATGAAATTTGGACAGCATACTTATGAGATCTTTGGACATTGGTTGATGATTAGATCACTTAATTAATTAAACCAGGGGTATCAAAAATGTTGGGGTAAAATTTAACTGGTATTACTTTTAAACCGTTTGAAATATGGGCGATGAAATTTGGTATGCGTATCACTAATAATTAATTGAGAATTTAATTGATTAATAACATACCAGTAGCACCAAAAATGTTGGACTACAAATGTAAAATGGTGTCATTTTTCAACAGTTTGAGATGTACGGTTATATTTTAGTATGTTTACCTAATATACATTTTAATTAAGGTAGATTTTTTTATAAACCAGTGCCTCTAAAAATGTGGGACAAAATATATAATAAGTTGACACTTTCAAAAATTCTTTTGACAAATGTCACTTTCTCGATTAAAACGTATACATTCTAATTTTTTAAAATGTCCGATCAAGGTCATCTGTATCATGAACGAATTAATAAATTGGCATACATTTATCTTTCTCATTTGCGATAACACAAGCGTGTGCGATAAGGATGGATATAATACGCTTGTCTTTCAAAAATTCATATTGTTTCGACTAAGTTAGGACATTCCATTTTAAAACGATGCTCGTTGTTGACAATACTTTCACTATAACGTAAGTGTATTTATTAATTTACATATATTTTCTTCATTCATAGCCGTGTACTTACCAGTTGACTTAGTTTTGAATTTTGAATGTTTTTAACGACACTACTGAATTTGTCAAATGGGCGGAGACAAAATCTTAATTCATACAATTCGTAGATGACCTTGGTCGGACATCTTTAAAAATATTTACTGTACATACATACATAAATAACTATTATCTAAATTTGGGTAAAATTTTGTTGAAAATTATACAATAAATATAATTTTTATTCAACAAAAAATAACTAAAACTTCTGTCTAATAAACATATCAATTAAAACTACCCCAGATGTAAAATGCAAAAATTTAATCTTTCTGGAAGCAATAGACAAAATTCCGAGTATTTTTTCGTGCATATATGCACAATAAAGTTTCATTACTTGAGTAAAAACTCTACGGTACGGTTTGTAGTCCACAGGCAAATCATAAACGGGCAAAAAACATTCGCTATAATTCTACGCGAACCAAATACACCCACGCTACTTTAATATTTATTGAGGTAAAAACCAGAACACTTTAAATAATCATTTCCGAGTCGAGCATATGGGTCAGCGTTCGTATTTCAGAAAGAAAAAATAAGGACCTCCGGCATTACAGAATATGGAATCTATAAATATCGTAAAGTTTATAAAATTGCCAGTCCAAGTTACTTGTTATCATTAATTTACATCATTTTAAACGAGGATATTAAGTTTTGGTCTGGCCCAGCTTCACGCTACTATACCCGAACAAAAACGCAGTACTTGAGGGTAAAAATATCGCATTTACCCTGCGAAAATAATCGTCCTAACCTACATCTAGCGAGACCTATTGAAATTTTTTGGAGGTTATAAGAAAAGTGTACGACATAACATATATTTTTATAATAATAAAATGACAGTAGTATTTTATGTACCCTCATAAAAACTAAGCAAACGACACTATTTGTCAGAATGGGCGGAGCAAAAATCTGAATTCATACAATTCGTTGATGACCTTGATCAGACATCTTTTAAAAATATACTATATTCTATTATTTCTATTGTATAATTTTCAACAAAATTTTACCCAAATTTTGATAATAGTTATTTAAGTATATAAACACAGTAATTTTTATCTTTCGCTAAGAAAGATTCAATATACATTTGTCAGAATGGGCGGAGCAAAAATCTGAATTCATACAATTCGTTGATGACCTTGATCAGACTTCTTTTAAAAATATACTATATTCTATTATTTCTATTGTATAATTTTCAACAAAATTTTACCCAAATTTTGATAATAGTTATTTAAGTAATTTTTATCTTTCGCTAAGAAAGATTCAATATACATTCCTGCTAAAAATCACATCCAGATTTAATGATTAAGCACGTTGTAAGGTTCCTACAATCCGATTTTAATATTTTTACGATGATGTCTGTGTGTGTGTGTATGTGTGTGGGACGTTGGAAGGACGATTTCTCAAAAACTATAATACTTAAACTTAAAAATTAAACAATCTCTATATGAGGAATAGAACTAAGGACAGATATCAAATATCATAATTTTTCATTCTAAATTTATTGATTTTCCAATTCCATGTGATTTATTTTCCTCAACAAGTAAATTCCACACTCCTGGTGACAAATTAACTACGTGAATTTAGAAAATCTTGAAATGTTTAATAAAAAATTCTGACATTTGACATCTATGTACATAATTAGTAATTATCATTCTGAAACGAGCCCCTATATCTGCTTGTCACATGACTTATGTAACCCAAAACGGAAGTGGCGAGAGGTATTTTGCTGGCCACAACAGATTTTGTTCAAAGATGTCCGATCAAGGTCATCTATGAATTGTATGAATATAATTATATATAACATATGTTTTGTTTAGCAATAGTAAACCAGATATTCAGAGGGGTTAGGAATCTCCCCGAAAATATTAGTTCCCTTCTAAGCCTCAAAATAAACTTTAAAATTCCTCAAACTTTCAATTTCTTACACTCGAATACATAAACACAGTCACCGTCCCTTGATATACCTTCGTATCGTCTTGTAGTCTTACGTACAACAAAGAGTCCACTTCGGAGTCCAGTCCACCAGTCCTTCAAGCCCTGATCGATAGCGATCGAGTTGCCTGCGTGCAGACACGGACAGTTGAAGCTCGGGCAACGCAAAGAAAAAAGAGAAGGTTTAGTTTACAAGGTGGGAGGGTATACTGCGTTGCTATATTTAAGGGAAGGGTTGGAAATTCGCGCCATTGGACTGTTGAACTTTTTGTTTTGATTAGGATGAGAATAATATTCTACAACAAGTAATGGAATGGCCCATATTCCACAAGAGCAAAAAGTTTGTGGCGAGGACTAATGTTGATTGATAATAACAATATATTATCATAAACCATTAAATATTTTTTTGACTCCAGTCTATAAATTCCTTATAATAACTCCATTCATATTTTTCTTTTGATTTATATTGTAATGAATTGAAAAAACTCTGAACATTTAGAAGAAATGAAAAAAACTTACTCATAGAATGAATTTAAAATTATAGAAAATACGTAAATATAAAGATTACATGTAATTAGAAGTTTTGTGTGTACAAGAAATGTTAAATACAATACTTATATACCACAATGGAAAGGGCGCGAGAGGTATTGTGATGGCCACAACAGATTTTTTTTAGGATATTGCCAAATACCAAATTTGTTCTAATTTGTTGTTATTTGTTGCAGGATCACAAAGACTTCACGATCATTTCGAACAACGGATTTGGAAAAGGTAGGCTTTTAAATATATATTAATAACTGTAGCCAAAGGAAAAATCCTGGTCTAGTTATTCTTCACGTAAAAATGGCATTATGTAATACTGCATTTGAATAAAATTGCCTTATGAACAGATTTTATACCTTGTGTAGAATAGTATATTCTACAACAAGTAATGAAATTGCCCCATTTTTAAGTTTGTGGCCCAAGCCGAAGGCAAGGACTATGGTTTGCGAGTGTGGATTACGCCATTCCAAACGTGTTGTAGAGTATACTTTCTCTAACAAGATTTTAGAAATTATACATAAAATGTTGATTGATAATAACAATATATCATAAACCATTAATTTTTTTTACGCTAGTCCATAAATTGCTTATAATAACTCCATTCATATTTTTCTTTTGATTTATTTGGTAATAACTGACTCCCTGTATCATTAGCAAGTTTCCTTATTTCTGGTGAAGTACATTCCACATCTATATTTTCATTTCCACTTTATATGTTGTTCTACAAAATGTCTTCAGTTAATTTTCTAAGTAATAAACTTATTACTCTGGACAACTCCAAAAACCTGTAAAACTTAACAAAAAAGTCTAAAAATGTTCAAAACTTTAAAACGTCAAACGCGAATACAGAATTGAATAAATATAAAACAGAGTCATAACCATAGCAACCGAACCAAGATATTTGATATTCCGTGCTAATATGCGGCGAAATAGATTGTGATTCGTCGAAAGCCGTGCGGAATTATTCCAAACGGCGTACGGAATTATTCCACACGGTTTATTGGAATAATAATAATTCCAACATAATTTTTACCTCTCGCTAAGAGAGGTATTGCATTCATGCTAAAAATCGCATATCCAAATTTTATTGAATAAGCACGTTTTAAGGTCCCTACAATCCGATTTTAACATTTTTACGATGATGTCTGTGTGTGTGTGTGTGTGTGTGGATGTATGTGTGTGTGTATGTATGTAGGATGTTGGAAGGACGATTACTCAAAAACTATAAGACTTTAAATTTGTTTAACTACGTATTTCCCAATCGGACATTCATGGGAAGATCTGAAAAGGTTTTGGTAACAATTGGACAACCGGAAGTAGAAGATTCTGGAAAAAAAAATCTTCTAAATAATATTTTTTGATTTTTTTTCTTGGTAATATTAAAGAAAATTAAATTCTCTATCTGATACATTTAAATATTATATAATATATTCTATAGATTTAGAGATAAAAGAAATATAATATATAAAATAGTCTGTTATAATAAATTTTACAACCGAAAGATTGGCCATGGAAAATAGTTGAAAATTATAATTGACAGGTAAATGTCAGTGTCAGAAATCCGAAGACATTACTGAAGACTTTTTCTGGGAAGTACATACATTATATTATTTCTTAATGTATTAATAGAATTGGAAACATTTCGAAAAATTAGAAGAGGACAAAATATCTTCATCAAAAATTAAACAATCTAAATATATATGGAATAGATATATGCGTAAGTAGAATTTTTGGTGTAGAGTGTAGGTATACAAGAAATGTTAAATACAATAGGGCGCGAGCAGTCATATGATTTTGTTGGCCTTGACAAGCAGATATGGGGGCCCATGTCAGAATGATAGCTAGTAATTATGTATATAGATGTCAAATATCATAATTTCTCATTCTAAACTTAGTGATTTTCCAATTCCATGTGGAGCAGAATTAAATGTTAAATATCTAAGGCATACAAGTAAATTTTAAACTCCCGGTGATAAATTAACTACGTAAATTTAGAAAATCTTGAAATTTTTAATGAAAAATTCTAACATTTGACATCTATGTACATAATTACTAATTATCATTCTGAAACGGGCCCACACATCTGCTTGTCAAGCCCAAAAATGTAACATTACTGTTCGCGCCCTATACTTATATAACCAAAAAAAGGAATTCGCGAGAGGTATTGTGCTGGCCACAACAGATTTTTTGTTGTGGAATGTCTAGTTTGCAAAATACTGTTGGAGAAAAACCCTTAATCTTCATAAATCTATACAAAATTCTTTTAGTTTTTGGTGGAATAATTTCCTTCTCTGCTCTTCCATTCCGGAACACTCTATACCATCCTTCTCTTTCCTTTCTATCCTCAAGTTAAAGGCATTTGAGCGTGTCTGTGTCCTGTAGATCAGGATGACTTGGATCACTTCGTTCAGATCCGAGATCACTAGCTGGAACGAAAAAGAATAGAGGAAGGGTTGAACATAGAATGTTCGGACACCTATGAAATGTATAGACTCACGTTCATTCATAAAGGTATAGGGAAGAAATGTGTTAGAAAGAAATAGAGAAAGAATTATTATATTAAGATTTTAGCTCTGCGCATTCTGTCAAATTCAGTAGTGTCGTTTATTTAGTTTTTATGAGGGTACATAAGATACTACTGTTATTTTATTATTATAAAAATATATGTTACATATATATCTATTGTCAACATAATTATTTACATCTTAATACATCTAAATGTTATGCTATGAATTTCACTAGAAATCGGAATTTAATCAGTTTTAATTATAATATTAACAATGTTCCTCTGGAAGTAAAGTCCATAATACGAGATATAGGTGTACCCTTTGATCCTAAACTTTTGGTTTCATATTGCCGCCATCAGGAAGGATCAAATCCTTATAAATATTTGTATATATAATTCTTTAGTACGCTCCAAACTTGAATACACGTCCACAGTATGGAATCCGATGTACAGAAAAAGTCTTAATATTATTGAAATTTGTAAATTTACTTTGTTATAAATTTAATATTAACTGTCCAACTTACATATGCAAACTAGAAAAATTTAAATATGAGCCTTTTAAAGAGTAGGCGAACTTATTTTGATTTCACTGTTTAACCCATTACCCGCCAATGTCCAATTTTTGGGACGTTTTTTTAGTCTAAGATATTTTTAAACCTCTGCATTGGATTTAGTTTTTTACCACCTTACGAGGTTGTTACGACTCAAAATTAACCATTTTTGCAACTAGTTGCGAAATTATATTTAGAGAACTTATTTAATTATTTTTAAAAGATTGAATTTTTTTCATATTTTGATATAATGATTTTGATCATAAATATTTTTTATATTGAATTTAAATATTGAATTAAATATACGGTAATTTGTTTGTACATTCTTGTTCAATATATTAGTACATTTTTCATATTACAAAACTTACATTTGCTATAAAAATAGGTTTCTTTTTGTTTACGTCCTAAAAATGGGACATTGGCTGGAAGCATGAGCATGTGGATTATAAGATTGATAGTTGTATTTGAAGTTAGGGTTAGTGTAGTTTTGTCTATAGTGAGATTATTTTACATTTTTGCACAAAAATGAGTTAAAAACAATTGCTTCGTGTCGCCGATATAGAAAAATTATTTGAAAGTGAGGAGTTTTTTTTTCAAAGATTTTGAAGAATGTAGTACAAATGAAGTTGATATAATCATAATTCCACCTGTACCAGATGAACAAACTGATTTAGAAAATTTTGATGAAAATAATCTTTCTGATGATGATAAGGTACATGATGTAGGAGGTACAATTGAACTATTTATGCCTACTGATGACGGTTTTAATTCTGATGATCAGATACCTTTATCTGTTCTAAAAACTAAATTAGGAAAACTAATAAGTCTGTAAATAAAAACAAAAAGCAGAAGGAAGTAAATATCACAGAATGGAAAAGGATTTCACCGACATATTTCTACACAAACACGCCTTCAAAAAATAAATATGAAAATTTGTCTGTCTTACAAGAGAAAAGTGCCGTTGAAATATTTGAAGAATTTTTTACCGCCGATTTGCTTCAGTTCTTGACAGAACCAACAGAATTATAAGCTGCACAAAAAAATCAACAAAATTTTTTTTTTTTTGAATGAATACAAGCTAAAAACATTTATTGCAATTTTATTATTCAGCGGTTACCATAAACTGCCCCAAGAAGACTTGTACTGGGGGCAAGCTCCTGATGCTGGAGTACCATTCGTATATAATTCTATGAATGGAAGACGTTTTAGAGAAATAAAAAGATTTTTACACCTGAATGATAACTCTAAAATTATAAAGGAAGACAAAATGTACAAACTTCGACCTTATTTTGAGAAACCAGCTACAAATTTTTTGAAATTTGGATTATTTCATAGTCATTTACCTATAGACGAAATGATTTATAATGTTGAATTTAAATTTATATATATGTATTTGTACTAAAACATCAAATTAAATATATAATATCTTTTTATTGTCATTAATAAAAAAGCTACCTTTTCCCGCCAACGTCCCAAAAATAGGACGGTTAATTACTCGTTAATTAATAATTAATTTTTTGAAATTTCAATGGAAATGTATTTCTTGTAACATATAGAATGCAATTCAGTAGGACAATATAGTAACACATAACACTTTGAATTCCGGCGGGTAATGGGTTAATCTGCATATTCTACCAAAAGTAATTTAAGTAACCTAAGAGTAATACAAATAATTATACGTACTCCTGTATTAACCGTATAATAGTAATAGAAGGTTGAAGAAATAGAGGAAGACCAAAGATAAGATGGAAGGACTGTATTGCAAAAGACTTGAGAGAAAATGAACTGAATGAGAACGACACGCAAAACAGAAATGAGTGGAAGAAGAAAATAAAATTGGAAATTTAGAACCCTTGTGCAAGAAAATTTATGTATGGAATTTATGCATAATAGGATTTATGGAAGGTATTGTGCCGGCCACATCAGATTTTTATATGTGGTGCACTGGGCTGTAGTTTTTTACAAATTAATAACGCTACCCTTAAATCCGCGTTCTTCTAACCCCAAGAACTTAATTTTGTTTGTTATGTGGCTCCGGGGTCATTTTTATAGCCACAAAGCGTAACAAAGCTTCATGTATAGCCTTGGAGTAGTATTGTGGTAAACCTCACATATAAAACAACCCTTGTAGTTAGGGCGACCTTCACTACAATGTCACCTTCACAAAAAGAGCTTCACAGAGCTTTGCGGAATATATGAGAAAACCATATACATGTAAATCATTATTTCTTGTATTAAAGGTCTGGTTTTAATATTTTAATAATAAGTCCGTTGCGGGTGTTGGTACACATCTTCATTTTTAAATCCGTTGATCGTACGAGGGCCGTCTAAAAATTTACATTTTCAACAAAGAAATTATAAAATTTACTCAAACGCTTAAAAAATTTCTACAAAATACTTTCAACTAATTTAAATGTTAAATTCTCAAGTCTTCTGCAATACAGTCCTTCCATCTTATCTTTGGTCTTCCTCTGTTTCTTCACTTGGTAGAACGTTACTCCGGCAAAGTAATAGCCATTTGTTCAAATCCAGGTTGCTGACATCTTTTCACACTTTCATAATTTAGTTATTGAAGCACGATTTAAGGACCATATAATCCGATTTTAACATTTTTACAATGATGTCTGTGTGTGTGTATGTGTGTTATGTGTATGAGGTTGTCGGAAACACGATTTCTCAAATTCTATAAGACTAAAGACCTGTGTAACTACAGATTCCTCAATCTAACAGTAATGGGAAGAGTTGAATAGGTTCTGGTAGCAATGGGATAACCGGAAAAAATTGTTACTACAAATAATAAAGATAAAAAGTTTTAATAACATTACTGGAAGATTTTTCTGGAAGGTACGATATATGTAATATATATATTATTGTATTATTTAATTAAATATGTATTTAAATTATAAGTATGTTAATATTACATGTATCCTTAAGAAATACCGCTAATACCGTCAAAGAATTTGAAGAATTTTGAACATATTAGAATAGAAGGACAAAATTTGTCATAGAACGAAGGAAGAGATACAATTTCAATTATTTGTGCAGTCATGTCACTTTGTTGGCCTGGACAATCAGATATGAGGATCCGTGTCAGAATGCCGGTTAGTAGTTATTTACTTATCATAATGTCATAATTTTTCATTCAATATATTCTGATGTTTATTTATCATCCATAGTATGGAATATACTTGGCGAGGAAAATAATCCACATGGATTTGGGTCTGGGCTCGTATTTCTACATTTCCTGAAAAGTATTTTTCTAAATAAATTTTTCTGCGAAGAAAAATAATATATTTTCTACTTCCACCGTTAGTTCTCCTATCACGAGCACAGTGCACAAAGTAGAATTTCAGTATTGCAGAATGTTGCAAGAGCACATTTTGAATTATTTCACAATCTCCAATAAGAATAGCTTAACCATTTTTATAGGCGACCCTAACCGGCGAGAAAATGACGCAATATTTCTCAGGAAATCTATACGCTTTTCCTTTATATTGAAAGATTTTTTGCCGTAAAATAAAGTACGAGCGCGACATTCTATCGCCGTCACAATTTCTATAAAGAAATTCTGTTTGCGGATTGTAATATTCCTGTCCTTTCGACACTCCCGAGCTGGACAACGTATAAAACACTCTCGCTCGCTCTATACTTCTGTCTCCTTCTTGAGAAATTTTTCTTCCGTCTGAACCTTTGCTGATTCTTTTATCCTCCTACACAACAATTTTTTGTTGGTTAACAAATTGTGTTATCTTGTACTTCAAAGAATTAATCAAGATACTTTGATGAACAAAAAATAATTAATTTTTGTTGACACACTTATTCCTAGTGTACTGCTATTGTAAAATTTTAGTGTTACCTAAAGGTGACGGAAGGTAAAAAGGAATCCTGTTGACCACCGAAAAGAAGTAGAGTGTTAGAAAATAATCGAAAAAAACTTTTTCTACAGTCTTCATAGAAAGTAGCCATTTGCGCTCTCTTTTCTCAACGCAAAATTTCACTTTGCCGCTCTAGCGCGACAAAATAGAAAAAACGCTCGCTGTCCAAATTTCTAACTATACAATGTTGAGAAATGTCACTTGTCTACATTATTAATGGAAACGTTTAGTCAGGAACTAATGGCACTGTAATGACACATTTACCACCTTTACAAATAAATCTGACATATAACAAGTCCGTTGGTTTTTACATAACCAAAAAAAAAATGCCGCACTATTGTGAACATAAAATAGGGCATTCATTTACAAAAACGAAATATAAAATGTTTAGCTTCTTGTATTATTTCATATGTTGTTCTATTCCCTTGGAGGTACATTTTTTAAATATATTTCTTTTTATTTTAATTCTCTTGATGTTATACCTCTATTTAAAAATGTTTAGATTAGATTGAAACAACAGGTCAAGAAGAATGGGAAATAACGATAAATTAAAATTAAATATAAAAGACGTTTTTGTTTTTACCTCCCGCTACCCTTGATAAGGGAGATATAGAGATCGTGCTAAAAATCGAATATCGAGATTTTGGTAAATGACCACGTTTTAAGGTCCCTACAATCCATTTTTAACATTTTCACGATGATGTCTGTGTGTATGTATGTATGTATGTATGTACATATGTGTATGTGTGTGGATCCTCTTTACGCTCTAAATCAAATACTATAATTCAGAAAGTTTTGAAACCATATAACCTTATTCTAATATGGAAAGAACTGATTAGATTTTGGTGGCAATCGGATAACCGGAAATGGTAGTTTTCTTGAAGCTCAAGATAGTTTTTCTTCAAAAAATACCTTTAAATGTATTTTTTTCTCAATTTGTTATTATAAAAATTAAAGATTATTTCATTTTCTACAAGTTTGCTTTAATACTTTTCTATATATTATAATCCTTATTAATTGAGTAGTAGTGTAAGTACAAAGTGTATATTTCATTATTTTTTGTTGGACGACCCCACTGTGGCGACTGTAGAAAAAATCTTGAGTGTGTTTCGAGCGCAAATGGACATTGTTGATTTCGAGAGAATGCCGCGCTCATGCGTCGCGCGGCAAAAACCTCTCAATCGACAATGTCCTATTTTGCACAAATATCTATTAAAATCACTTATGCAGTAATAGAGAATTAACTGAAAAATGAATTCTAGCTACTAAAAGAATCATACGCCCTGTATTTAAAAACGTTTTTAAATGTTGTCATTTTGTTCTACATCAGCCAAGAAATGAAACATTTTTATAAGAAAAATACTCTTTGCAAAAGTTAGAAAATGATAAGGGATCTCTTAGATAATTCTTTCCATTTTTGTCTTTGGAAGAAGACTTCCACCTCTCGTTATCAAGTGGAAACTTGTGTCTCTTATTTGTCTTTGTGATTGTTGGAGTGGTTTTGTTTGGCAACTACGTTTTATTTTAACATATGAACTTTGCAATTGAGTTGAAGTCAGGAAACTTTTATAATAAAGTATCCCCCTGGATATCGCACTTCACTTGTTTTATAGGGAGAGAACTCTGGAACTCTGACGAAATATATTTTTTATGTCGACTGCACGTGCTACACAAGGTGATGCTAAGTGGAAATACATTTTGTTATTAAAAATTCTGACGCACTTGCTTATTTATAACTTTTTGTTTACCGAGAGTGCGTTTGACAAGTTGTCAAACTTTGAATCTTTAAAAATGGCAGTTTAATTTCAACTTTGGAAAAAACAACAACGTATGCATGAAACTCACTAAACGCCGGTCTAAAGTAACATCGTTGTAACTGTAAAATGTAAAATGGGGAGGACTAGTTTAAATTATATAGGATGTTCATTTTCCTTTAACCTCTCGCTAGAGCCATTTCCTTTAATTCCTTATGTTATCTTTCCGATACTGGCATCTGTCAATTTGAATTATCTGAATATATTAGTAGTTTCCATGGTTAATATAGCTGGTTGATTTAAAAATTTAATATCTTTATAATTCTTTAACTCTATATCTATTGAATATAAATTATAAAATGCAATTATATCGTATGAGAATAATACATTCTTTAATTTACAAAAACATTAAATATCATTTATTGATACTGCTTTTTTTCAAGAAAAACTGTTAAAATTTGCAAATGAAGATACATCCGATGGACCAATTTTAACCAGGAAGACGAAAAATTGTAATTTTTTAAATTGTCACATACATATACGCACATCATACATACAGACATCATCGGAATAATAGTAAATTTAAGTTCTAGGGACTCCAAAACGTGTTTATACATTTAAAAACTTACTATCGAATTTTTTGACCTTAAACAATACCTTCTTTATCTTATCTATATCCCTCTTAAACTTGTGGCACATTCACCCTCTTCTCTCATTGATAACCAGTGATATTGAATCAAGTGGAAATCAGTGCTAACGACAGGGAAAGAAGCTCAAACATACGTATATCGCTGCACGCTTCACCGGGAATTGCTCCTTAACGGGATAAAGACCTGCTCCTGTAGCATCACTGATTCCTAGAGACTTGCAGGGTTTCCGCATACTGCTGGAGGGGTGTTAGTGGGTGATAACACAGTGGAAATGATAAGGGGTACGAAAAGGGGGGAGGAGAAATCGTGGAATAGAAGATATTAGAATATGTTGTATGAACTTTAAATTCTAAAAAATTATCGATATACAATTTGTAATGAGTATGGCAAACTATAACAGCTTATTCCGTAGATTATTTTGAGTAAAAAGTGCCATTAGACCAAACTCATAATAATTGAACTGATTTACATTTTCGACAAATTATAAAATCTACAGAAACGGTTAGAAATTTCTATAAAATTCCTTCAGCTACAGTAAAAAAAATTAAAGATGTCCGATCAAGGTCGTCTACGAATTGTATGAATTCAGACTTTTGCTCCGCCCATTATGACAAATTCAGTAGTGTCGTTTGCTTAGTTTTTATGAGAGTACGTAAGATACTACTGTTATTTTATTATTATAAAAATATATATTACAGTAAAAGCATTCAAAATTCAAAAATAAGTTAACTGGTAAGTTTTTAAGCAAATATAAAACCAAATATGTTAAAAATAAAATAATGACACAATGTCAGTGACTCTGACAGAAAATAACGTTATTCGTACGGCTATGAATCAAGGTATCTGAATTAATAAATAAACTTACGTTACAGCGAAAGTATTATCAACAACGAGCATTGTTTTTAAATGGAATGTCCTAACTTAGTCGAAACAATATGAATTCTTGAAAGACAAGCGTGTTATATCCATCCTTATCGCACATGCTTATAGCCTTTGCAAAGGAGAGAGATAAATGTATGCTTATTTGTTAATTCGATCGTTATACAGATGCCCTTGATCGGACATCTTTTAAAAATTTTACTTTAAATATTGACTTAAAACTTTAAAAAATCTGATGTAGTCAGCACATTAACGTCCGTCAAACCTGTGTATTATGTACAAATTCCATACATAATTTTTCTGGCAAAAGATTATATATTTCCAGTAAAATTATATCATATACAAACTATGTAAAATGCACTTGACACTGACACCTTCTTCTTCTTTAGCTTACTACCCACTGGTTAAGTGGTCGCTGTACTTGAATTTCTTTATCCACTCATTTTTATTTTGTTTGTTGTCCTCATTCAGTTCCTTTCCTGTTAAGTCCTTCGTAATACAATATTTCCATCTTATCTTTGATCTTCCTCTGTTTCTTCTACCTTCTACTATTAAGCCGTTCATTCTTCTTCCAATATATTCTTCATCTCTTCTCCTAACATGTTCAAATCAATGTAATCATCTCCCTTGTAGCAATAAAGAAACTTCTAACATTAGAGTTATTTCCCTTATTCCTTCATTCGTTACCGTATCTTTCCGTGTCCGTCCCAACATATTTAAGTTATAATAACGTTAAATGTCAATAAATATTTAACTGAGTTTTTTCAAGAAAAACTGTTAAAATCTTCAAATGAGGGTACTTTTGGTGGACCAATTATAACCAAAATCTAATCACCTCTTCTTTTGGGTATAAACTTGAGGAATACGAAAAAAAAATAATTCTGGAATCGTGGTATTGAAGTTAAGCGATCCAAAACTTTCGTCACACGCACACACACACACACACACACACACACACACACACATACATATACACAGCCACACATACATACAGAAATCATCGTAAAAATGCTAAAATCGTATTATATAAATTATTATTATTTGTTTGTCGAAAATTTTACTTGGATTTTAATTACACAGTATCAAATTAATAAAACCATTGTCAATTACACTTATATATCCTGAGTATAAAGGCTTCCTTATCTCTTTCAAAAACAAAACATTTTTCTCTATAAAAACCTATCCCTGTCTAAGTGTGCTGTGAACCAAGTGAAAGCAGGAGTATTGTTTTAAGAATCCTTTGTCCTGATCAGACATAAAGCTGCTCTGTGCTGGTTCCTGGATTCAGGATGCAGGATCTTGAATCCAGGATCGTACTGAAGAACGATAATGACTTCCTGAAACTCAGAACTGCAAGGAAGAGTACACTTTGTATTTGCCATTGAAATGGAGAAAGCTACATATTCTTACAACGATAGCAAGATAAACGTTTTATGTTTGAAGAGGTGAAATGAAAGAAAAGATAGCCAAAAGTGTTCCAAAATATATTTCTCTTTCTCAGTCACACCATTGAAACGTAGTGAGATATTTGTTATTCTTCATTTTTACATAATTCCCAGCTTTCTGATATTATTAACGTAAAACGAAGCTTTCAGACACAACGTGCTTAAAGCTGCGGTTACGTCGGAAACAGTTAGAGTTAAGCTCAAGCTTAAATGAATTTTTCTCTTTAGTTTTTCCTTTAGTTTCCAGATAAATAAGTGGATTACACATGCAAAGTTTAGTATCTCGTTTCTTTTTATCCGGTAAAAGAATTAACACAAAGGTCTGGTCTAGACACATCAAAAACTAAATAATAATATTAAAGAATAAAAGAAAAATAGTTTACTCGGATTATAGAGTTATTATTTCTTGTTTAAAATTAAATATTTCAAATACAAACTTATATCTCAAAATTAACATAACGTATGTCCTAAAATTTTAACAATTTTTTTGGGATATAAAATGCATTTTTAAAAAATCTGTTGTGGTCAGCACAATACCTGTCGCCACTTTCGTTAATGGTTACATACGTATAGAGCGCGAGCAGTCATGTGACATTGTTGGCCTTGACAAGCAGATATGGGGAACCGTGTCAGAATGAAATTTTATAATTATATACATAGATGTCAAATGTTAGAAATTTTCATTAAAAATTTCAAGATTTTCTAAATTCAGTTAATTTGTCACCAGGTGTGTGGAATTTACTTGTCGAGGAAAACAAACTACATGGAATTGGAAAATCACTAAATTTAGAATGAAATAATTATGATATTTGACATCTATGTACATAATTACTAGCTATCATTCTGACACACATTCTTGTATACCTACACTCGACACCAAAAATTCTACTTATATCTATTCATTCTATGAAGAAATATTGTCCTCTTCCAATTTTTCTAAATGTTTCTAATTCATTGTAGGGATTGACAGTATTTAACTATTAATACAGTAAGAAATAATATAATGCATGTATTTCCCAGAAATACAAACATTACAAACTTTTGGTCCACATGACATTATTTTGGGCTGTGAGATTTATTACAAAAGATTATTATATAACTTATATTTCTTTATCTCTAAATCTATAAAAGATATAATAGAATATTTATATGTATCAGATCGAGAATTTAATTTTCTTTAATATTACCAAGATTTTTTTTTAAAAATAGTATTTAGAAGATATTTTTTAAGAATCTGCTACTTCCGGTTGTCCAATTATTACCAAAACCAGCTCTTCCTAGTAATGTCCGATTGAGAAATACGTAGTTAAACAGATATTAAGTATTATAGTTTTTGAGAAATCGTCCTTCCAACCGGCCCACATACACACACACAAACACACATAGCCCTCAACGTGTAAATATTAAATTCGGATTGTAGGGACCTTAAAACGTGCTTAATCATTAAAATCTGGATATGCGATTTTTAGCATGAATCCAATACCTCTCTTAGCGAGAGGTAAAAACATTACTTTTCCGCGCACTTAAAAGAAAAGTATAACATCCAAGATTCGATCGAGGATTTTCCTATCCCCCCAGCTGTCCAAGAAGAAAATACTTTATTTCCCCCATAATTTCACTGTAGAATTCTGTCTCCTGGAAATATTATGTTGTCATATAAGATATATTTCTCTTTCGCTTATATATGCCAGTGGTCTGTGCAAATCTACGGGACTATTTATTATGCGAAAACAAAAAATATATGTTTGGGATATATTATGCTGGTGTAGTTGAGTAAATTGCTCAGGCATTTGTCACTGTCGCCTGTCGGATTTCAGTCTGAAATCGGTTTTGTTTGAAGCTTGTTGCGTAGTGACAGAACTGCTGAAAGAGATTTTCAGCTTACCTATCCTGAAACGCTTACACAGCAGATATTTTTCAGGAAAATACACAAGTATAAAAGCATATTCTTCAGGTGGAGTACTTTTGTATATTTATTTATAGTAACAGCAAACAATGTCTTCAATATTCGTACCCTCTGAAAAAAAATATATTAACAGCAAGAAGTAATAATTTTTTAGATTACAATAGTTAAAACTATATTTGAGCATTTATTTTATGTATTAATAAAGTGTACTGGATTTAAATATAATGTTATTACCTAAATTTATCATTTTAACAATAATATATGACAACAGACACGTACTATTTTTTTTTAGTTCCAACAGTAATAATATAATATTTATGTTAGTATTATATATAAAACTGAAGGTAAAGGATATATATTCAATTAATTACTATATTAAATTTTATTTTTTAGTAAAATTATTTGCAAAGTGATATTTATTTATTAAAGTACCACCTACAATTATATTAAAAACAAGAATAATAAACTTTTGGATGCTATGATTATTACTCCATTTCAACAAATTTTGATATGGTGTATTAATAGAGTGTATAGAACTTGGATACGTTGCTTATAATAAAATTTCTTGCAAAAGATTCTAAATTTCTAGTAAAATTATTTTATAAAAAAACTTCTTCTTCTTCTTCATTAGCTTTTCCTATTCGTTAAGGGTCGCTATTTTTTATTTTCTTCTTCCACTCATTTCTGTTTTGCGTGTCGTCCTCATTCAGTTCCTTTTCTCTCAAGTCTTCCGTAATACAGTCCTTCCATCTTATCTTTGGTCTTCCTCGGTTTCTTCAACCTTCTATTACTAAGCTATTCATTCTTCATCCAATATACTCTTCATTTCTCTTCATGACATTTTCAAACCAATCTATCTTTCTAGAAACTTGTAACACTAGAGTTATTTCCTTACCTATCTTTCTGTATCTTCCCCAACATCTACTTCAACATCCTCATCTCGGCCACATTAATTTACTTTTTATTCATACCGACATCTGTCAATCTGAATATATTAACAATTTTCATGGTTAGCATAGCTGGCTGAATTATAAAATTTAATTTCTTTATAATTCTTTAACTCTATATCTATTGAATATGAAGTATAAAATGCAATCCAATCGTATAGAGAATAATATATTCTTTACGTTATAATATTAAATGTCAATAAATGATATTTAACTGCTTTTTTTAAGAAAAACTGTTAAAAGTTGCAAATGAGAGTAATTCCGTGGACCAATTATAACCAAAATCTAATCATGTCTGCATATGGATCTAAACTTGAGGAATACGAAAAAAATCATAATTTTTGGAATCGTGGTATTGGAGTTACGCGATCCGAAACGATCTTCACATACACATACATCATCGTAAAAATAGTAAATTCGTATTCTAAGAACCCCAATTCATTAGAAACTCACTATCGAATTTTTTGACCAAAGACAATACCTTTCTTACCTAAACGTAACGGAAGGTATGTATTTTTGACATGGTTATTATTGAAATCTGTGAGTGTGAACCAACACATATTTGCACCACAATATATAACATTATTTGCAAATGAACACAACTTCTCCATTTATGGTATGACCAAGAAACTTCTGGAACTATTCGTAAACTTTTACTATCCATATAAAATCAGCAATCTTCCATAGAATGCATTCCTGGAGTGTTGAATGTTTAAAATCTCCAGTTGGAATTGTTCCAGTTTTATTTCATAACTGTGAAAGATACGTCAACACTTCGTTGTATATTCCTGGAGAATATCATAGTAAACACTGGAGGGAATGCGATTCCAAACTATATGTAGCATATTTACTTGTTGATACGGTGATTTCTATGTGCATTTAGGAAATATTCATACAAATGGGAGACGAGAAAGTGAAAAGAAGAAGTCAAGTTTTGATAAAGAAAAGAATAATAATGTTATTTATTCTAATAATAGAAGTTTGGAACCATATGTAAAACAATAACAGTGTTTCTATAAATGTATCAGCTGTTTGTATATAGGCCGCCTACCACATAAAATAATCACTTTGATGCAATAAATAACACAAAAAGAAATACGAGCCCAACCCCAAATGTATTCGTACCCTCTGAAATAAATATTTTATCAGCAACAAAAAATAAGTTTTTAGTGAATAAGCTTGTTTTAGGGTTCTTATAATACAATTTTACCATTTTTACGATGATGTATTTATATGTGTGTGTGTGTGTGTGTGACAAAAGTTTCGGATCGCATCCAGAAGAACAACTGATTAGATTTTGGTTTTAATTGGTAAACCGGAAGTAGACTCATTTGAAAATTTAACAGTTAAATGGAAAGATGTCAGTATCAAGTGTAATTTGCATAGTTTATTAATAATTTTCATTTTACTGGAAATATAGGTGTTGACATATTTAAACTATAAACTACCCTATCCAATATTTTCCGTATTTCCAGGCATTCTTTCCATTACAATATCCAATAATTCACACCGTGTATAGAGAATCAATATATCGGGCTATACCTCACTACCCTATCTCACTTCTCGCCCTTTTCAAAGCGTTCAAGTACTCGTAACATAAATAAAAACTACCACAATATCAATAACAGTTGCTGAATAAAAACACACCCCGCGTTACATCGTCGATATTTCTTCATGAACAAAGTTTCACACTATGAACGATACAGAGAAAAGGAGAGATGGATCTTACATGGAGTACAGAAAGGAAAAGAAAATAGACAAAAATTAGAGCGACTGCAAAGTCTCTGGGTTATTCACATTTCTAGTATACAAACCATACATGCATAATGTAGTTATTATTAACTATAACTTTTTGTACTTGTTATGTAATATTGTAAATTACTAATGTTGTCTTTTTTTCAGATGCACCATCCAACCCAAATGAAACCAGCATACAGCCAAAACAGAAATGGTGAGTTTTTTTCGTTTATATATCACTTTTTAGTTATATTTTAATGGACCCAGCAAATATCTCGTTTATTTATTAAGTTAGTAATTTCTTTCATGTAAAATGATTTATACAGCAACATGTATGCTATTTGTTGACGGATGTACATTCATGATACCACTTCCGGTTTATTAGTAATTAATATCAACTTTGAAATTTCAAATGGAACATACTATATTTTTTTTTACAAATTTGAAAAGTACATCAAATTTGTTTTACAATCATGTAAAATAATCCATATGTTACATTATTAAAAAGTAAAATGGTGGGCACTTTTTTATACACCCAGTCAAAAAGAGAATAGTGAGCCATGACTATGGCTTAAAATAAAACAATTAACTAAAACAATTGTATCACGGTAAATGTAAATACTCAGTAATAATAGTTGATTTTTTTTATGGGGCTACGTGAAAGATTTTGTTTATAAAGAACCAGTAAACACATTAAACGAACTGAAGAATATAATTGAAGCGACAATTGGATCTTTATCTGCAGACCAAATAGAAAGGGCTACTTATTCTGTTTCAAAACGTTGTGCAAAATGTATTAAAGGGGCTGGGAGTCATTGGTTCACTATTCTCTTTTCGACGAGGTTTATAAAAAGTGCCCGCCTGAGTGTTTGGTCGCGAATCTGGGCACCCGGGTTCGATCCCGACTGACGCCAAAAAATACTTTGAATATTAATGGCACAAAATTGGCCCCTGTGATGCACTCTCCACGCCAACATTGAGTGCCCGTGAGGTGACGCCTGCTAAGCGCCCGCACTGTATTTCATTATTACCGACATCTGTGTACAAAGCAGATTGGCACACCCAGCAATGGGTAATATGCCGTGATGATATATTTATTTTATTTATTTACATAGATTATTTTGCATGATTGTAAATTTGATGTACTTTTCAAATAGGAAATTATTTATTATTATATGTATAAATGACGACCAATATTCTAGCAACTCTTCTGTATATTTTTCTTATTGATATAGCCGTAAAAATTAATGCAGGCAGGCCCCATCTGGTCTGGAAACATTTCCAGTTTCTGGAATTGTCGTCCTCTCGTTTGCTTATCAGTATCGACGTTATAAATCTCATTTATCCAGATATTCTCCCGTGATTACCGCGCATCCCGTCCGCGTTCTGGAAACTGGAAGATGGAAAGCCATAATCCATTTACAGATTTTCCATTTATAAATCCATTTGAAAGTCGGCATTTTCCACAGTATTTATTACGGGGCCGGAAAAACACAATTTACCTCACAAAGCAATCCTTACAAACTTTGACAGCTCTCCATTCGTTGTAGATTTATTTGGTTGGAAAGATAAGATTCATTTGTAAATGCGGGATGCCTCTAGATTACAATATTTACACAGGAGTATTCAATGTTTCTTGTTTTTATTTCAAGTCATTTGCGCAAAATAAGATGACTTTATTATTCATCTTACGCAGATATAAAACAACAGAAATGTAAATGAAATCTAAAGAGTAGAAACTCTGTTCTTAAGCAGCTTTAGAAAGTTCAAAAAATAATATTTAACAGCGTTTTTTCAAAAAACTGTTAATCTTCAAATGAGGGTACTTCTGGTTGACCAATTATAACCAAAATCTAATCATGTCTGCATATGGATGTAAGGAAGAGAAATACGTAAAAATTGTCATTTTTGGAATTCTAGTATTGGGGATATCGCAGCCGAAATTATAGTATACACAGATACAGATATCATCGTAAAAATAGTAAAATCGTATTGTAGGGTCCCTAAAACATGCTTATTCATTAATAACTCACCGCCGAATTTATGACCAAAGACAATACCTTCCTTACCTAAAGGTGACGGAAGGTAAAAATATACTGATCTTTTTAAGAGTAGTTCAGTTCAGTTTAGGACGAGGTAAAATCATTTCATTTCTTCCCTAAAAATCTGTTGTGGCCAGCACAATACCTCTCGCCACTTCCTTTTTTGGTTACATAAGTATAGGGCGCGAACAGTCATGTTACATTGTTGGCCTTGACAAGCAGATGTGGGGGCCCGTTTCAGAATGATAATTAGTCAGTATGTTTCATTCAGAATTTCATGATTTTCTAAATACACGTAGTTAATTTGTCACCAGGAGTGTGGAATTTACTTGTCCAGGAAAATAAACCATATGGAATTGGAAAATCACTAAATTTAGAATGAGAAATTATGATACATCTATATACATAATTACTAACTATCATTCTGACATGAGTCCCCATATCTGCTTGTCAAGGCGCCCTATTGTATTTAACATTTCTTGTATACCTACATTCTACACCAAAAATTGTACTTACATATATCTATTCCTTATATTTAGATTGTTTAATTTTAAATTCATTATATGAAGAAATTTTGTCATCTTCTAATTTTTCGAAATGTTTCCAATTCATTGTCAGGATTGACTGTAATAGACCTATAATCTTAAATATTTAACTACTAATACATTAAGAAATAATATAATGTATATGTACTTCCCAGAAAAACTCTTTAGTAATATCTATGAATTTCTGACACTGACATTTATCTGTCAGTTACAAACAGTTCAACTGGTCAACTATTTTCCATGGCATCCTTTCGGCTGTAAAATTTATTATAACGTTATTTTATTTATTATATTTCTTTTATCTCTAAATCCATAGAATATATAATAAAATATTTAAATGTATCAGATAGAGAATTTAATTTTCTTTAATATTACCAAGAAAAATTTTCAAAAAATATTATTTAGAAGATTTTTTTTCAAGAATCTTTTACTTCCGGTTGTCCAATTGTTACCAAAACCTTTTCAGATCTTCCCATGAATGTCCGATTGGAAAATACGTAATTAAACAATTTTTAAGTCTTATAGTTTTTGAGTAATCGTCCTTCCAACATCCTACATACATACACACATACATCCACACACACACACACACACACAGACATCATCGTAAAAATGTTAAAATCGTATTGTAGGGACCTTAAAACGTGCTTATTCAATAAAATATGGATATGTGATTTTTAGCATGAATGCAATACCTCTCTTAGCGAGAGGTAAAAAGAAAGTGCCTATACTACGTTTGCAAACAAATTCCGTATGGAATTTATACAAAATTGAAATTATCGCGAATTATGTAGGTGTTGATTAGCAGGTATCTTGGGCTGCTAGGAAGGGGGTAGACATGACCCCAATTCGTTTTAATATTAAAGAAAACCATGAGCTAACAAAAAGGGCATGTCTCCGTGGAGCACTTAATGCAAGTTCGAACTAAATATATAAATGGAAAATGCTTTAAGGTGCAACTCGAATATTTTGTCTCTAACCATACGTATACTCGTTCGTAACAAAACGATTCGTAAGGCTAACAAGGTCCTAGCTCGTTGCAAGAACAAACATTAAAGCATTAAAAGTCCAAGGTAGAAGACAGATAACCCTGTCTTACACTATGCAATTACAGAGGTAATTTCAACTCGTGGTTAACGCTGGAAGGGAATTTGCTTACAAGAGTTATACCCCAACTTCTTGCACTGTTTGGGTGCTTTTATTCCCGGGAAATATATGGGATATGTCTCTGCCGTATCATTACTACTTGATGCATAGGAGAACTAAATGGTATTCATATTCCCTAAAGAGGGATTCTTTATTTTCTATACTTAAAAGTCTGGGATATGTATGATGTCATAGAACATTTTCTACCGAGTCTAGACATAGAGATATTATACATTTAAGTCTTAAATTACTAACCTTAACATATAATTGTTCTTATACAGGGTAATAATAAGTTCTAAAGCTGTGGATTAGTGGAAATTCTTCCACTAACTTTCGGCCAAGAAACATCAAAATTCATTTATTTTTTTTAAGTAATTCCGCGTAACATTATAAATGTAATATTAAAATCATAACATGTGTCAATCCTTCAAAAAAAATATGTTGTAGCCATCACAATACCTCTCGCCACTTCCGTTTTTGGTTACATAAGTCTAGGGAGCGAGCAATCATGTGACATTGTTTCACGTAGTTAATTTGTCACTAGGAGTGTGGAATTTACTTGTCGAGGAAAATAAACCACATGGAATTGGAAAATCACTAAATTTAAAATGAAAAATTATGATATTTGACATCTATGTATATAATTGCTAGGTATTATTCTGACACAGGCCCCATATCTGCTTGTCAATGCCAACAAAGTCACATGACTGCTCGCGCCCTATTGTATTTAACATTTCTTGTATACTTACACTACACCAAATATTCTACTTATATTGGCACACACAGCAATGGATAATATACCGTGTTGATAAATATATATTTTTTATTGTTATCTTGTATTTAGCCATAGACAAATTTGTTTATTTATTTGTCTTTAAAATAACATTTGTTTGCTATAATTGATTTTGCAAAGAAATTATAAAAGATAAAATTGTTTTCTCTGAACGATATATGCCTGGAAAAATCTAATTATCATTTCTTCTTTGTGTACGAGTATTTCCGTCCCTTTCACAAGAACTTTGAATAAATTATATTTGAAATTTATCCACAAAAATAATTATAGAAGTCGTTCTTTTTATGATTTCTGTTATAGTGCTTCAAAAGATTTTTTTATTTATTTGGCGCATGAATTAACAAAGGAAACTTTATTTTCTGTTAATAATTTAATTAATTTTTCCTAATTAAACACAGTGGAAAAATTAATGCACGAAGAAATTAAACGAACATTTTTTTTATTATTTTCAAAATAAGTCATTATACTACGTATTTGAACTCTTATTATTTATTAATAGTAGCTTTATTGATAGGCAGAAAACAATAAATATAATGCTCGCACAATAAAATTAATAATTGTTAATGTAAAAAATGGTGGATGCGCATGTTTAATTTTATAAATTATTATATCGAATCACATTTTTCTTTTAGTAAATTTTGTAAAATGAACCTTGTCCAGTTTCCCACATCTGTTGTAAGAGTAGAGAGAGAACTCATAAAGAAAACGTTTTAATATTAGGACTTTTATTAGTGATAAAACTCTGAATCGGATTGGAAATTTTAAGACGTAATTCTAAAGATTTGTTAGATTATCTGAGCAGCTGACTACATATTACTAAGATCGAAAAGGTTCGACAAATTTACTTCCATTTCGTTATACTTTACGAGCAGGCAAAAATTATTAGAGAAAAATTGGGAATTTCTTAAAGAAAAATTTGGTAACAATGGGGAATTATGACGTTGACGTCACACAAGACACACACACACACACACACACACACACAGACGGATATCATCGCAAAAATGTTATAATCGGATACTAACGACCTTAAAACATGCTTAATTACTAACACCTGAATATGCATTTAAATATCAAATATACAAAATATATAAGGTTTCCTGTTTGAAATATGAAAGCTAATGACACTTCCGGTTCAACCGGAAGCGCTACCATCATGCCAAATACCATATGTCATTATCGTTACCAAAATCTGTGTACAAAGCAGATTGGCACACCCAGCAATGGGTAATATACCGTGACGATATATTTATTTTATTTATATACTTACCTATATTCCTTCATATTTACTTATGCTGGTAACTGTATTAAGTTCCTTTCCATATAATTATTGTTCTATTTACTATTTTCTTTTTAAAACGTTACTACTATTATTTGAAATGCTTAATTTGTTGTCAGTTACATGCATAGAAAAAGTATTAAAGCAAACCTGTAGAAAAATTAATAATCTTTAATTTTTATATAACATAAATCTCGAAAAAATAACATTTAAAGGTATTTTGAGGGCGTAAAGAGGATCCAGACACACACACACACACACACACACACACACATACGCACATACACACAGACATCGCCGTAAAAATGTTATTAATTGTATTTTACGGACCTTAAAACGTAATCGTTTACCGAAAATCTCGATATGCGATTTATAAGCCGTTCATTTGTCATTCTCTGCGCATAACCAAACCATCTCAACTGACTTACTCCAACTCTTATAATTTTAGTTGTATTTTATGCATATATGGTTAAGCTTCTCTGCAAAGGTTTACAGTACATATCTGTAAATGTTGTTGTTTATATTACAATAGTATACTACCTGGATGTAATTAGACAAAAGGTTATGGTAGCAGAGATTATTTGAGTTTTATTTGAAAAGTTCTGCCATTTACCCCACATATAAACTTTATATATTAGGACGAGAAAATAATGTTAGTTTGAAACGTATGTTTTATAGTGCCATCAAAATATTATTTTCCCTGGCAATATTTCTAATTATTCATAGCCGGTAATTTTTTGGATTAAAATTTATACGGTTTTGATAACTTGCGAAGTTCTGAGTAATTTTCCCAGCAGATATTAATTAACGGATTACTTTTTTTAGCGCTTCTGTTAATTGATTTTTTCGGATCATTTTTCATTAAATAATATCGCTAATTACTACGAACGAAGTAGATTATTTTTTTTATTGATTTATTGTTTCAAATTTTTAAAATTTATTCATTCTTTTCTAGATTATTGGAAATCGAAAATTCAATTTTCCCTTGAAATAAGTTTATTGTACGTTAAAATAACCTATATTGAAATAAACATAGAGTTAGCAGTCTATATGAAGCAAGGACCATTACTTGTCGGAGTAACGATCTACCAACTGAGCCATGGCTGATCTATCCAATGGTTGACATCACCTTCCACTTTAACCGTTAATGTATCTCACTTTGGAGAACACATTTTTTTGTCACGTTGTATGATGTGGGATTACCACTACATTTTTACCTCTCGCTAAGAGAGATTTTGGATTCATGCTAAAAATCGCATATCCAGATTTTAATGATTAAGCACGTTTTAAGGTCCATACAATCCGATATTAATATTTTTACGATGATGTCTGTGTGTGTGTGGGAGGGAGGTTGAAAATACGATTTCTCAAAAACTATAATACTTAATATCTATTTAACTACGTATTTCTCAATCGGACATTACTGGGAAGAGCTGAAAAGGTTTTGGTAATAATTGGACACCCGGAAGTAGCAGATTCTTAAAAAAATCCTTTAAATATTATTTTTTGAAAAGGTTTGTTCTTGCTTGTATTAAAGAAGAGTAAATATTCTATTATATCTTTTATAGATTTACAGATAAATGAATATAAGGTATAAAATAATCTGTTGTAATAAATCTCACAGCCCAAATAAGGTCTTGCAAATCAATTGAAATATTAAAATATTTGTAACTGACAGATATCAGTGTCAATTATTGCATATGCACTCCAAAAATACTGTCAATCCCGACAATGAATTGGAAACATTTCGAAAAATTAGAAAAGTAGGACAAAATTTCTTCCTAGAATGAATTTAAAATTAAACAATCTAAATATAAGGAATGTATGTAAGTAGAATTTTTGGTGTAGAGTGTAGGTATACAAGAAATGTTAAATACAATGACTGTTCGCAGTCATGTGACTTGGTTGGCCTTGACAAGCAGATATGGGGGCCCGTGTCAGAATGATAGCTAGTAATATAATTTATTTTTAAAATTCCACTTCTTACGTGAAAGTAATTTTTTTTTTAAAAAGTTGCTATATTTATTTCCCATACTGTAGTAATATTTTAATATAGCAAAGTATAATAGTTAATTGTTAATATCAACAGCTCAAGCTTTCATTTCTCTATTTTCTTTGGTGTAGTTTGAACACGTGTGATCGATATATAAAATATAAGGTGTTAAGTCTTGAAATTGAAATATGTCGATCGCAGAACACACAAGATTTACCCGTTAGAAAAGAAACATATTGATAGCTTACAGAAAATTGCTCTGAGAAACGTATGAGTTTGATAAATAGACAGAAATTGAGAAGAAAAATTGATTTTCTACACCGTAGAAGTTGTTCGCAATTCGTACACATATATTACATCATTTAACGTAACATATTTCTATTCGAATATGTATACATCATTTTATTTCCAATATTTGGAAATACAAAAGATTTGTTCAACTTTTAAATCAGCTCATTTCACATATTTTCACTTTATACTCGGACACGGTTAAAGATACAACAATGGACGATGAAAATTTGAATTCTCCATGAAATTCTCTTTCTTATCATCTATCAAACAATTTTTTACGGTTACTGGTTCCCTATTTACAGACGCTTAAATTTCACATAAAATTCATAGAAATTTATTTAACTTTCAAATCGGCTCATTTCACATATTTTCACCTTATACTCGGACACAGTTAAAGATACAATAATGGGGATTAAAATTTTGAATTCCCCATGAAATTCTCTTTCTTATCATCTATTAAACAATTTTTTACCGTTACCGGTTCCCTAGTTACGGACGCCTAAATTCCTCTGAAAATTCATTGAAATTTATTTAACTTTCAAATCGGCTCATTTCACATATTTTCACATTATACACGGCCACGGTTAAACATACAATAATGGGGCTTGAAAATTTGAATTCTCCATGAAATTCTCTTTCTTATCATCTATCAAACAATTTTTTCCCGTTACCGGTTCCCGAGTTACGGACGCCTAAATTTCTCTGAAAATTCATAGAAATTTATTTAACTTTCAAATCGGCTCATTTCACATATTTTCACATTATACACGGCCACGGTTAAACATACAATAATGGGGCTTGAAAATTTGAATTCTCCATGAAATTCTCTTTCTTATCATCTATCAAACAATTTTTTACCGTTACCGGTTCCCGAGTTACGGACGCCTAAATTTCTCTGAAAATTCATAGAAATTTATTTAACTTTCAAATCGGCTCATTTCACATATTTTCACATTATACACGGCCACGGTTAAACATACAATAATGGGGCTTGAAAATTTGAATTCTCCATGAAATTCTCTTTCTTATCATCTATCAAACAATTTTTTACCGTTACCGGTTCCCGAGTTACGGACGCCTAAATTTCTCTGAAAATTCATAGAAATTTATTTAACTTTCAAATCGGCCCATTTCACATAATTTTATCTTATCCTCGGACATGGTTAAAGATACAATAATGGGGCTTGAAAATTTGAATTCTCCATGAAATTCTCTTTCTTATCATCTATCAAACAATTTCTTACCGTTACCGGTTCCCGAGTTACGGACGCCTAAATTTCTCTGAAAATTCATAGAAATTTATTTAGCTTTCAAATCGGCTCATTTCACATATTTTCACCTTATCCTCGGACACGGTTAAAGATACAATAATGGGGCTTGAAAATTTGAATTCCCAATGATATTCTCTTTCTTATCATCTATCAAACAATTTTTTACCGTTTCCGATTCCCGAGTTACAGACGCCTAAATTTCTCTGAAAATTCATAGAAATTTATTTAACTTTCAAATCGGCTCATTTCACATATTTTTATCTTATACTCGGACACGGTTATAGATACAATAATGGGGCTTCAAAATTTGAATTCTCCATGAAATTCTCTTTCTTATCATCTATCAACCATTTTTTTACCGTTACTGGTTCCCTATTTACAGACGCTTAAATTTCACAGAAAATTCATAGAAATTTATTTAGCTTTCAAATCGGCTCATTTCACATATTTTCACCTTATACTCGAACACGGTTAAAGATACAATAATGGGCCTTGAAAATTTGAATTCCCCATGAAATTCTCTTTCTTATCATCTGTCAAACAATTTTTTACCGTTACCGGTTCCCTAGTTACGGACGCCTAAATTTCTCTGAAAATTCATAGAAATTTATTTAGCTTTCAAATCGGCTCATTTCACATATTTTCAACTTATCCTCGGACACGGTTAAAGATACAATAATGGGGCTTGAAAATTTGAATTCCCAATGATATTCTCTTTCTTATCATCTATCAAACAATTTTTTACCGTTACCGGTTCCCGAGTTACGGACGCCTAAATTCCTCTGAAAATTCATAGAAATTTATTTAGCTTTCAAATCGGCTCATTTCACATATTTTCACCTTATACTCGGACACGGTTAAAGATACAATAATGGGCCTTGAAATTTTGAATTTCCTATCAAATTCTCTTTCTTATCATCTATCAAACAATTTTTTACCGTTACCGGTTCCCGAGTTACGGACGCCTAAATTTCTCTGAAAATTCATAGAAATTTATTTAACTTTCAAATCGGCTCATTTCACATATTTTCACATTATACACGGCCACGGTTAAACATACAATAATGGGGCTTGAAAATTTGAATTCTCCATGAAATTCTCTTTCTTATCATCTATCAAACAATTTTTTACCGTTACCGGTTCCCGAGTTACGGACGCCTAAATTTCTCTGAAAATTCATAGAAATTTATTTAACTTTCAAATCGGCCCATTTCACATAATTTCACATTATACACGGCCACGGTTAAACATACAATAATGGGGCTTGAAAATTTGAATTCTCCATGAAATTCTCTTTCTTATCATCTATCAAACAATTTTTTACCGTTACCGGTTCCCGAGTTACGGACGCCTAAATTTCTCTGAAAATTCATAGAAATTTATTTAACTTTCAAATCGGCCCATTTCACATAATTTTATCTTATCCTCGGACATGGTTAAAGATACAATAATGGGGCTTGAAAATTTGAATTCTCCATGAAATTCTCTTTCTTATCATCTATCAAACAATTTCTTACCGTTACCGGTTCCCGAGTTACGGACGCCTAAATTTCTCTGAAAATTCATAGAAATTTATTTAGCTTTCAAATCGGCTCATTTCACATATTTTCACCTTATCCTCGGACACGGTTAAAGATACAATAATGGGGCTTGAAAATTTGAATTCCCAATGATATTCTCTTTCTTATCATCTATCAAACAATTTTTTACCGTTTCCGATTCCCGAGTTACAGACGCCTAAATTTCTCTGAAAATTCATAGAAATTTATTTAACTTTCAAATCGGCTCATTTCACATATTTTTATCTTATACTCGGACACGGTTATAGATACAATAATGGGGCTTCAAAATTTGAATTCTCCATGAAATTCTCTTTCTTATCATCTATCAACCATTTTTTTACCGTTACTGGTTCCCTATTTACAGACGCTTAAATTTCACAGAAAATTCATAGAAATTTATTTAGCTTTCAAATCGGCTCATTTCACATATTTTCACCTTATACTCGAACACGGTTAAAGATACAATAATGGGCCTTGAAAATTTGAATTCCCCATGAAATTCTCTTTCTTATCATCTGTCAAACAATTTTTTACCGTTACCGGTTCCCTAGTTACGGACGCCTAAATTTCTCTGAAAATTCATAGAAATTTATTTAGCTTTCAAATCGGCTCATTTCACATATTTTCAACTTATCCTCGGACACGGTTAAAGATACAATAATGGGGCTTGAAAATTTGAATTCCCAATGATATTCTCTTTCTTATCATCTATCAAACAATTTTTTACCGTTACCGGTTCCCGAGTTACGGACGCCTAAATTCCTCTGAAAATTCATAGAAATTTATTTAGCTTTCAAATCGGCTCATTTCACATATTTTCACCTTATACTCGGACACGGTTAAAGATACAATAATGGGCCTTGAAATTTTGAATTTCCTATCAAATTCTCTTTCTTATCATCTATCAAACAATTTTTTACCGTTACCGGTTCCCGAGTTACGGACGCCTAAATTTCTCTGAAAATTCATAGAAATTTATTTAACTTTCAAATCGGCTCATTTCACATATTTTCACATTATACACGGCCACGGTTAAACATACAATAATGGGGCTTGAAAATTTGAATTCTCCATGAAATTCTCTTTCTTATCATCTATCAAACAATTTTTTACCGTTACCGGTTCCCGAGTTACGGACGCCTAAATTTCTCTGAAAATTCATAGAAATTTATTTAACTTTCAAATCGGCCCATTTCACATAATTTTATCTTATCCTCGGACATGGTTAAAGATACAATAATGGGGCTTGAAAATTTGAATTCTCCATGAAATTCTCTTTCTTATCATCTATCAAACAATTTCTTACCGTTACCGGTTCCCGAGTTACGGACGCCTAAATTTCTCTGAAAATTCATAGAAATTTATTTAGCTTTCAAATCGGCTCATTTCACATATTTTCACCTTATCCTCGGACACGGTTAAAGATACAATAATGGGGCTTGAAAATTTGAATTCCCAATGATATTCTCTTTCTTATCATCTATCAAACAATTTTTTACCGTTTCCGATTCCCGAGTTACAGACGCCTAAATTTCTCTGAAAATTCATAGAAATTTATTTAACTTTCAAATCGGCTCATTTCACATATTTTTATCTTATACTCGGACACGGTTATAGATACAATAATGGGGCTTCAAAATTTGAATTCTCCATGAAATTCTCTTTCTTATCATCTATCAACCATTTTTTTACCGTTACTGGTTCCCTATTTACAGACGCTTAAATTTCACAGAAAATTCATAGAAATTTATTTAGCTTTCAAATCGGCTCATTTCACATATTTTCACCTTATACTCGAACACGGTTAAAGATACAATAATGGGCCTTGAAAATTTGAATTCCCCATGAAATTCTCTTTCTTATCATCTGTCAAACAATTTTTTACCGTTACCGGTTCCCTAGTTACGGACGCCTAAATTTCTCTGAAAATTCATAGAAATTTATTTAGCTTTCAAATCGGCTCATTTCACATATTTTCAACTTATCCTCGGACACGGTTAAAGATACAATAATGGGGCTTGAAAATTTGAATTCCCAATGATATTCTCTTTCTTATCATCTATCAAACAATTTTTTACCGTTACCGGTTCCCGAGTTACGGACGCCTAAATTCCTCTGAAAATTCATTGAAATTTATTTAACTTTCAAATCGGCTCATTTCACATATTTTCACCTTATACACGGCCACGGTTATAGATACAATAATGGGGCTTCAAAATTTGAATTCCCCATGAAATTCTCTTTCTTATCATCTATCAAACAATTTTTTACCGTTACCGATTCCCGAGTTACGGACGCTTAAATTTCTCTGAAAATTCATAGAAATTTATTTAGCTTTCAAATCGGCTCATTTCACATATTTTCAACTTATCCTCGGACACGGTTAAAGATACAATAATGGGGCTTGAAAATTTGAATTCCCAATGATATTCTCTTTCTTATCATCTATCAAACAATTTTTTACCGTTACCGATTCCCGAGTTACGGACGCCTAAATTTCTCTGAAAATTCATAGAAATTTATTTAGCTTTCAAATCGGCTCATTTCACATATTTTCAACTTATCCTCGGACACGGTTAAAGATACAATAATGGGGCTTGAAAATTTGAATTCCCAATGATATTCTCTTTCTTATCATCTATCAAACAATTTTTTACCGTTACCGGTTCCCGAGTTACGGACGCCTAAATTCCTCTGAAAATTCATAGAAATTTATTTAGCTTTCAAATCGGCTCATTTCACATATTTTCACCTTATACTCGGACACGGTTAAAGATACAATAATGGGCCTTGAAATTTTGAATTTCCTATCAAATTCTCTTTCTTATCATCTATCAAACAATTTTTTACGGTTACCGGTTCCCTAGTAACGGACGCCTAAATTCCTTTGAAAATTCATAGAAATTTATTTAACTTTCAAATCGGCTCATTTCACATATTTTCACCTTATACACGGCCACAGTTAAAGATACAATAATGGGCCTTGAAAATTTGAATTCCCCATGAAATTCTCTTTCTTATCGTCTATCAAATATTTTTTTACAGTTACCGGTTCCCGAGTTACGGACGCCTAAATTTTTCTGAAAATCGTAGAAATTTATTTAGCTTTCAAATCGGCTCATTTCACATATTTTCACTTTATACTCGGACACGGTTAAAGATACAATAATGGGCCTTGAAATTTTGAATTTCCCATGAAATTCTCTTTCTTATCATCTATCAAACAATTTTTTACGGTTACCGGTTCCCTAGTTACGGACGCCTAAATTCCTCTGAAAATTCATAGAAATTTATTTAGCTTTCAAATCGGCTCATTTCACATATTTTTATCTTATACTCGGACACGGTTAAAGATACAATAATGGGGCATAAAAATTTGAATTCCCCATGAAATTCTCTTTCTTATCATTTATCAAACTTTTTTTTACCGTTACCGGTTCCCGAGTTACGGACGCCTAAATTCCTTTGAAAATTCATAGAAATTTATTTAACTTTCAAATCGGCTCATTTCACATATTTTCACCTTATACACGGCCACAGTTAAAGATACAATAATGGGGCTTGAAAATTTGAATTCCCCATGAAATTCTCTTTCTTATCGTCTATCAAATATTTTTTTACAGTCACCGGTTTCCGAGTTACGGACCCGTAAATTTCACTGAAAATTCATAGAAATTTCATAAACGTCTGTATGATATTCATATTATAATTTGAAATTGAAATATCAATTATTTATTAATAAAATCAATATCTGGGATCATGTGATTAGCATATATCTTTCAGGAATTGGACATTATTTCTAATTTTGAATATCATTTTTCTCAAAATAATTGTTCTACGCCCCTATACAATATTGTTATCGTTGAAATCAGAAAAAAAATCCATTTCTAATGGACTAAAAAATTATATAGGCTACCACTTAAAAAAAAAAATATTTTTTTACTGTTTAAAAACCACAGGTTGAATTTTATCCCATATAATTTATAGAATAAAAATTTATTTGTACAGACGTAACATAATTAAGCATATTAGTGTGCTAGCGCTGCTTCGTACACAGTCCGGTCTTACAAACACGTTTGATTTGGTCTGACTCTTATGTAAGTCGTCTTCAAGGAAACATGCATTTGATTTTACAATAATTGTATTGCATTTAATATAGTTTAAATGCATTTATTGATAGCCATTTGTGCTTTGTAAACATTTTATAATATTGAAATATTGTTAACTATTGTTGCAAATTAATAACAATTGTAAGTTTAAACAAACTATATTAATAGTTAGGTATTTAGAGTTGATAATGTGTTTTTTTTTGTATAAAAATCACATTTTGAGTATAAAATTATTAATTATTTATATTTATTGTTATTATTTATTACAGATAAATGGAGATTCGTGAGCTTGCCGAGTCATGTATGCAGTAGCTAAAATCATCGGATGTAAGTCATGAAACTTTTGGATGCAACTTTCAAGCATTGGATTTCAACACTCCTGGTCTTCGAAAGAAATTTTCTACGACGTAGGCGTCCATCGACGGATGTACTGGTAGGAAACTTTCTTTTCTTATAATATATTTTGTTCTCATACTCAATCATGAGAATTTATAGTCAAAGGAATGACTATAATATGTGTCTACATTATATTGTACTCAAATTTTGTTTTACTAATAAATTCGTAGCAATTGGACCTTAAGAATGATAAATTTAATAATTGGGATACATATAAAAGATAGTCCAACGAATCGAATGGCGTCATCAGAAAATTTGCATATCCACCCAATTTTGGGTAGCACATACCTACTTATTAATGGTTGTGAAATAGGACTTTAATTTTATCAAAAATGAATTCCTTGGGTGAAAATACATATGTGCATAAATTTTTATAAATATTTTTAAACGGGTTCTTATTTAATTGCACAATAAACCAAATTTGGTATTTCGGGTCTTCCAAATTTCCAAGTAAATATTGCTTTACTAATTCATTCATAGCAATTGGACCTTAAGAATGATAAATCTGATAATTGGGATTCATATATAAGAAAGTCCAAAGAATCGAATGGCGCCATCCGAAAATTTGTATATCTACCCAATTTTGGGTAGCGCATGCCTACTTATTAATGGTTGTGAAATAGGACATTAATTTTATCAAAAATGAATTCCTTGGGTCAAAATACATATGTCCATAAATTTTTGTAAATATTTTTAAATGGGTTCTTATTTAATTGCACAGTAAACTAAATTTGGTATTTCGGGTCTCCCAAATTTCCAAGTAAATATTGTTTTACTAATTAATTCATAGCAATTGGACCTTAAGAATGATAAATTTGATAAATAGTATGCATATATAAGAAAGTCCAAAGAATCGAATGGCGCCATCAGCAAATTTGTATATCTACCCAATTTTGGGTAGCGCATACTTACTTATTAATGGTTGTGAAATAGGTCTTTAATTTTATCAAAAATGAATTCCTTGGGTCAAAATACATATGTACATAAATTTTTGTAAATATTTTTAAACGGGTTCTTATTGACTTGCACATTAAACTAAATTTGGTATTTCGGGTCTCCCAAATTTCCAAGTAAATATTGTTTTATTAATTAATTCATAGCAATTGGACCTTAAGAATGATAAATTTGATAATTGGGATACATATATAAGAAAGTCCAAAGAATCGAATGGCGCCATCAGCAAATTTGCATATCCACCCAATTTTGGGTAGCACATACCTACTTATTAATGGTTGTGAAATAGGACTTTAATTTTATCAACAATGAATTCCTTGGGTCAAAATACATATGTGCATAAATTTTTATAAATATTTTTAAACGGGTTCTTATTTAATTGCACAATAAACCAAATTTGGTATTTCGAGTCTTCCAAATTTCCAAGTAAATATTGCTTTACTAATTCATTCATAGCAATTGGACCTTAAGAATGATAAATTTGATAATTGGGATTCATATATAAGAAAGTTCAAAGAATCGAATGGCGCCATCCGCAAATTTGTATATCTACCCAATTTTGGGTAGCGCATACCTACTTATTAATAGTTGTGAAATAGGACTTTAATTTTATCAAAAATGAATTCCTTGGGTCAAAATACATATGTGCATAAATTTTTATAAATATTTTTAAACGGGTTCTTATTTAATTGCACAATAAACCAAATTTGGTATTTCGAGTCTTCCAAATTTCCAAGTAAATATTGCTTTACTAATTCATTCATAGCAATTGGACCTTAAGAATGATAAATTTGATAATTGGGATTCATATATAAGAAAGTCCAAAGAATCGAATGGCGTCATCCGAAAATTTGTATATCTCCCCAATTTTGGGTAGCGCATACCTACTTATTAATGGTTGTGAAATAGGACTTTAATTTTATCAAAAATGAATTCCTTGGGTCAAAATACATATGTGCATAAATTTTTATAAATATTTTTAAACGGGTTCTTATTTAATTGCACAATAAACCAAATTTGGTATTTCGAGTCTTCCAAATTTCCAAGTAAATATTGCTTTACTAATTCATTCATAGCAATTGGACCTTAAGAATGATAAATTTGATAATTGGGATTCATATATAAGAAAGTCCAAAGAATCGAATGGCGCCATCCGCAAATTTGTATATCTACCCAATTTTGGGTAGCGCATACGTACTTATTAATGGTTGTGAAATAAGACTTTAATTTTATCAAAAATGAATTCGTTGGGTCAAAATACATATGTGCATAAATTTTTATAAATATTTTTAAACGGGTTCTTATTTAATTGCACAATAAACCAAATTTGGTATTTCGAGTCTTCCAAATTTCCAAGTAAATATTGCTTTACTAATTCATTCATAGCAATTGGACCTTAAGAATGATAAATTTGATAATTGGGATTCATATATAAGAAAGTCCAAAGAATCGAATGGCGCCATCCGCAAATTTGTATATCTACCCAATTTTGGGTAGCGCATACGTACTTATTAATGGTTGTGAAATAAGACTTTAATTTTATCAAAAATGAATTCCTTGGGTCAAAATACATATGTGCATAAATTTTTATAAATATTTTTAAACGGGTTCTTATTTAATTGCACAATAAACCAAATTTGGTATTTCGAGTCTTCCAAATTTCCAAGTAAATATTGCTTTACTAATTCATTCATACCAATTGGACCTTAAGAATGATAAATTTGATAATTGGGATACATATATAAGAAAGTCCAAAGAATCGAATGGCGCTATCAGCAAATTTGTATATCTACCCAGTTTTGGGTTGCGTTTACCTACTTTTTAATGGTTGTGAAATAGGACTTTAATTTTATCAAAAATGAATTCCTTGGGTCAAAGTACATATGTACATAAATTTTTGTAAATATTTTTAAACGGGTTCTTATTGAGTTGCACAATAAACCAAATTTGGTATTTCGAGTCTTCCAAATTTCCAAGTAAATATTGCTTTACTAATTCATTCATAGCAATTGGACCTTAAGAATGATAAATTTGATAATTGGGATTCATATATAAGAAAGTCCAAAGAATCGAATGGCGCCATTCGCAAATTTGTATATCTACCCAATTTTGGGTAGCGCATACGTACTTATTAATGGTTGTGAAATAAGACTTTAATTTTATCAAAAATGAATTCCTTGGGTCAAAATACATATGTGCATAAATTTTTATAAATATTTTTAAACGGGTTCTTATTTAATTGCACAATAAACCAAATTTGGTATTTCGAGTCTTCCAAATTTCCAAGTAAATATTGCTTTACTAATTCATTCATACCAATTGGACCTTAAGAATGATAAATTTGATAATTGGGATACATATATAAGAAAGTCCAAAGAATCGAATGGCGCTATCAGCAAATTTGTATATCTACCCAGTTTTGGGTTGCGTTTACCTACTTTTTAATGGTTGTGAAATAGGACTTTAATTTTATCAAAAATGAATTCCTTGGGTCAAAGTACATATGTACATAAATTTTTGTAAATATTTTTAAACGGGTTCTTATTGAGTTGCACATTAAACTAAATTTGATATTTCGGGTCTCCCAAATTTCCAAGTAAATATTGCTTTACTAATTAATTCATAGCAATTGGACCTTAAGAATGATAAATTTGATAATTGGGATTCATATATAAGAAAGTCCAAAGAATCGAATGGCGCCATCAGCAAATTTGCATATCCACCCAATTTTGGGTAGTAAATACCTACTTATTAATGGGTGTGAAATACGTCCTTAATTTTATCAAAAATGAATTCCTTGTGTCAAAATACATATGTACACGAATTTTTGTAAATATATTTCAATGGGTCCTTATTTAATTTCACATTAAATAAAATATCGTCTTTCATGTCTTCCAAATTTTCAAATAAATATTCCTTGCCATATAAACAAATACGGTCAACATTACTGTATTCCTATTTAAAATAAAAATTAAAATATTTTTAACCCCCTCCCGAGATATTCAAGTTTTTTCAGATTTAAACCCGTTTGTTTATTTTTTGAACGACTATTTAACCACTTGTCCATATATACAAATACAATCACCATTACTGTATTCATATTTAAAATAAAAAAAATAATATTTTTAACCCCCTCCCGAGATATTAAATAGTTTTTTCAGATTTGAACCCGTTTGTTTACTTTTTGAACAACTATTTAACCACTTGTCCATATATACAAATACGGTCACCATTACTGTATTCATATTTAAAATAAAACAATTAATATTTTTAACCCCCTCTTGAGATATTAAATAGTTTTTTCAGATTTGAACCCGTTTGTTTACTTTTTGAACAACTATTTAACCACTTTTCCATATATACAAATACGGTCACTATACTGTATTCATATTTAAAATAAATAAAAATTATAACCCCCTCCCGAGATATTAAATAGTTTTTTTAGATTTGAACCCAAATTTGTTTACTTTTTGAACAACTATTTAACCACTTTTCCATATATACATATACGGTCAGTATTACTGTATTCATATTTAAAATAAAAATTAAAATATTTTTTACCCCCTCCCGAGATATTAAATAGTTTTTTTCAGATTTGAACCCAAGTTTGTTTACTTTTTGAACAACTATTTAACCACTTGTCCTTATATACAAATACGGTCACCATTACTGTATTCATATTTAAAATAAAAATTAAAATATTTTTAACCCCCTCCCGAGATATTAAATAGTTTTTTTTTAGATTTGAACCCAAGTTTGTTTACTTATTGAACAACTATTTAACCACTTTTCCATATATACAAATACGGTCACTATACTGTATTCATATTTAAAATAAATAAAAATTATAACCCCCTCCCGAGATATTAAATAGTTTTTTTAGATTTGAACCCAAATTTGTTTACTTTTTGAACAACTATTTAACCACTTTTCCATATATACATATACGGTCAGTATTACTGTATTCATATTTAAAATAAAAATTAAAATATTTTTAACCCCCTCCCGAGATATTAAATTGTTTTTTTCAGATTTGAACCCAAGTTTGTTTACTTTTTGAACAACTATTTAACCACTTGTCCTTATATACAAATACGGTCACCATTACTGTATTCATATTTAAAATAAAAATTAAAATATTTTTAACCCCCTCCCGAGATATTAAATAGTTTTTTTCAGATTTGAACCCAAGTTTGTTTACTTTTTGAACAACTATTTAACCACTTGTCCTTATATACAAATACGGTCACCATTACTGTATTCATATTTAAAATTAAAATTAAAATATTTTTAACCCCTTCCCGAGATATTAAATAGTTTTTTTTTAGATTTGAACCCAAGTTTGTTTACTTTTTGAACAACTATTTAACCACTTGTCTATATATACAAATACAGTCACCATTACTGTATTCATATTTAAAATAAAAATTAAAATATTTTTAACCCCTTCCCGAGATATTAAATAGTTTTTTTTTAGATTTGACCCCAAGTTTGTTTACTTATTGAACTACTATTTAACCACTTTTCCATATATACATATACGGTCACTATTACTGTATTCATATTTAAAATAAAAAAAATATATATAACCCCCCTCCCGAGATATTAAGTAGTTTTTTTTAGATTTGAACCCAAGTTTGTTTACTTTTTGAACAACTATTTAACCACTTTTCCATATATACAAATACGGTCACTATTACTGTATTCATATTTAAAATAAATAAAAATTATTACTCCCTCCCGAGATATTAAATAGTTTTTTTAGATTTGAACCCAAGTTTGTTTACTTTTTGAACAACTATTTAACCACTTTTCCATATATACATATACGGTCAGTATTACTGTATTCATATTTAAAATTAAAATATTTTTAACCCCTTCCTGAGATATTAAATAGTTTTTATACTTGTTTTCTTAAAAAAATACCCTATATCCCTAAATACATGTATAATACATCGTGTTGTCACCGAGATATGCTACGGACTTTACACCATATTTTCCAAAAAAAAATTACAGTATAAAGAAGAATTCAATAGAATGAAATAGTTATATATTCCTCTCTTTGTTTTAAAAAAAACATTTTTTTGCGAGTAAGTGTACAATCCTCTATTGTATTACTCTATGGTTCCATAGATATGTAGACGTACGGACTTAACACTTTGCTTCCCAATAAAAATTACAGTAAAAAGAAGAGTTAATTAGAATGAAATAGTTATATATTTCCCTCTCGGTCTTACAAAAAACAAAATTTGCGAGTGAGTGTACATTCCTGTTTTTGTTATTCTATGTCTTGTTTGGCCTGTCTTACAATATATAGTGGGAAAGGACAATAGATATTTATTTAACAACAATACCTCTCGCTAATTACAAATGATAGAACAGTACCTCCCGCCAACTAAATCAAAGTGTAAAGATGTCATTAGTTTTAAACAATACCTCCCGCTAATTACAAATGGAAATAGAGCAGCAGTACCTCCCGTCTGCTATACCCTGTAAAGTTAATACATTCTATTGAATGGAGAGGTAAATAAAGTAAAACAACCAATCACAAGGCAATATTTAATATTTTTACAATACCTCCCGCCAACTAAATCAAAGTGTAAAGATGCCAGTAGATTTTTATTTTACAATACCTCTCGCTAATTACAAATGAAGATAGAACAACATTATCTCCCGCAAATAAATCAAAGTGTAAAGATGGCATTAGATTTTTTAACAACAATACCTCTCGCTAATTACAAATAGAAATAGAGCAGTATTACCTCCCGCCAATTGAACCTCCCGTCTGCTATGCCCTGTATAGTTAATACATTTTATCGATTGGAGAGGTATACTTTTAAGTAAAAAAATCTGATATGGCCAGCACAATACCTTCCGTCAATCCTGTGTATTATGTATAAATCCCATACATAAATTTTCTTGCAAGAGATGCTAAATTTCCAGTAAAATAATTTCATAAACAAACTATGCAAATTGTACTTGACACTGATATCTTCTTCTTTAGCTTTTCAAATACATTTGAAACCGTTTAAAAATTGTTGGATAAAATATCGCATGGTACGCGTGTATTTATATAAATTGAGAAAAACATTACTTTCTTCAAGTATCTTGTGTAATGAAGACACTTTTGTCATACGAAATTTTATCCTATATTAGTGGTTTAAAAATCACAAACTAATAATTATTATTTAATAGGCGGTCCTTTCGTTGGTCAGAGACATCAAGAAACTTGGAGAATTTGGATACAGATTTCGAGCTTTGGATTTCAACACTGTAGATCTTCTGCTGCTTTAGTTTGCAAGTTCGAGGATATTGGAAGGGATAGCTGAGCACCAGACAAATCTACGACGTAGCCAGCTCATTAATGGATGAACTGGTAGGAATCTTTATTTTTTTATAAAATATTTTGTTCTCATACTCAACCATGAGAACTTATAGTCAAAGGATTATGACTATATGCCTAATTATTAACTTGTTCTCATATTCAACCATGAGAACCTTAGTCAATGAAATATGACTATTATAAATGTCTAAATATTATCTTGTACTCAAATTCGATTTTGAGTACTACATTGGAAGAAATATAACTTTCATGAATGTCTGTATAATATTCAAATAATTTCAAATTGAAATGTCGACTGTTTATCAATAAAATAAATATCTGGGACCATATGATTAGCATATATCTTTCAGGAATTGGACATCAAGAAGACTAAAATAATATTAGATTATAAATTGTACTACTCAAAAGTGAATAGGGATTTAAAATTACTTTTTCGTTTAAATATTGATACAAATAAACATAAGTAATATTTAGCTCGCATAAATAAAACTTTTTGTGATATATCTATTCACTTTTGAGTAGTTTAGTTTTAAGTTCTTTGAAATGTATTTTTAGGTCTTCAATATTAAAAACTTTGGCTCATCGCGCCGTTGAGCAAACACGCGTTTTCTTTAAAAATTAAAAATAAATTTATTTAACTTGAAGTGCATTCCCTACCGATAATCCATCATAAAATCGTGCGTTTTGATTGCCCAGACGGCATCTAGGGAGAGTGAATGTGAAAAAAAAAATTGTATGAATTGGTGTGTCGGGGCATGCTTGCTGTCGAATGGTGAGAGAATCAGGAAGTAGGGGGTGTGAGATTCGAAACTTGTTTGTGGGTTCGGGTTTACTTATTTTTTTTATTCATAATTATAACATCACGGTTAGTGGGATAGTTAGGCAGGATTCGTGCGCGATTTCCATAATTGAGTGGACTGATATGTATAGCATTCACAACGCCATGTGAAACCTATATTCTGGTGGATCGCTTCACACTTGTGTGAATGTTTCTAGGGACAGTTTAATTCTTTTGTACCAGTGCTGACCGCCGTTCGTATCGGCCTCTGCTCTAGATTGGACGCTATAACCGCTAGACTCAAATGAGAAAAGTTTTAAACAAACCTGAATGCTTACACAGGAAGCTTTATTATGGCCTTATGTGCTCTCCTCATCCGGAGGCAACGTAATCATCGTTTAATTTTAATGGCAACGAATTATTAAAGACAAAATAAAGTTTTTCTTTGATTTAACTTTGTTTGAGCACACGGGTTGATCGCGTTCGGTGTTAGGTGTATCGGGAATGGCCGGGCGATGCCATCGGGAGTAGCTCTTTATTGCATCCAAGCCGCGGAATATCACTTAATTGCTTCCCTTGTCCTTAATTGGCTCGCGTGTGTAGGCCGTAAACCTTTAGTGGTCGCGACTGGGGTCGGCTTAACCCTCACGTAAACTACTGTGAGAATCACCCATCGGCATTCTCACTTTTTGTCTTAGCTCTCGTATATCTCTCTCTCACTTCACCGTAGCTTAACATAGTCTAGAGATATAAGATAGCTTGCGTAGACATAAGATAGCTTAGATTATAAGATAGGCAGGGGTTGTTTTTGCTTTTTGAGAGAGAGAAAATTAACGTAACTTACCATTTTTAGATTTACTTTTGTTTGAAAAAGATATTAACGTAAGATAGGCTTTTTTGTGCACTTCATAAACTTAATTTGGGGGGAACTACAATAGTTTAAATTAGATTATAAGGTATTATTGTATACGGAACTGTATTTATCTAATAAATGGTATATATATGGTGAGCGTGGGTTTGGTATGAGGGTGGTGTCTCCCTATATACATCATTTATTATATAAAACGTTTCATTTATAGTTTTAAGATAGTTATAAGTTAAAAGAATTCCCCACCGCCGCCGTCTCCGACATTGCAGTGCCGATTGGGATGCGTCTTCATGGCTTCCTCTGCATAATGACTTGTTTAAAATGTATGTACAATAAAATAATATTTTGTGTTTATTTTAATTTAAACCCATCACATTAGTTTTAAAGTTAGGTAGTTTTAGTAAAAATTGTAATTATTATTAAGTATTTTGACGCGGTCAGGGCAAAGTTAGATTTTAAGTATTTATTGTAAACGAAGCTTTATATTAATAAATATTATATATTTTGGTGAGTGGGCGGTTGAGGTGGTAACACCAAAAATATATAATATAGTTAATATAAAGGTTCGCAAATTGTCTTAAACTGAATAAGAAATCTTGTACCTTTAACAATGGGAACAAGGAATCTTATTTGGGGACACCAAGTTTTAGTTTGTTAAATAAGTATTGTAAACGGAACTCTAATATATATTTGGGCGGTTTTAGTCTAAAAATATATAATATTTATTTAGAGTTTCGTATCACTTATAAAACTAAAACATTTGTTACCGTATAAATTGTCATTATTATGGTTATTTTATTTGTTGTAAATTATTTTGCAGAATAAAGATGCAAAATAATTTACAACAAATAAAATAATCATAATAATGACAATTTATACGATAACAAATGTTTTAGTTTTATAACAACCCTGTGTGACATTGTAAATTGTTAATAGATTTGTTAAAAAACTTAGTAGGAAATAATTATGAACAGAATTTTTAAACTTAAAATATTTTACGATTCATTTGTTATATTTCTGTTCATATTTGTTACTGAATTTGATAACAAATCTATTAACAATGTATGACTGTCAAATAGTCTTTTGTAATAATGACAATAAACTTTAATTTTTATAAGTTGAATTGTTGTAATTTCTTATTCTTATAATACAAATATATTTTTGTTAAAAATTTGAATTTTTTTCTAAGTCCTTATACGTTTGTAGTTTTTAAAACGTCCGCCAGGGGGCAGCACCTGTCGATAAAGAATTCAACTTAGTGAATTTTAGCAATTAAAATATTTTCTTTTTGTACATACGTACGTACATACACGTATATAGTTTTTAAAAAGTCCGCTAGGGGGCAGCACGTGTCGATAAAAAAATTTCACCTATATTCAGTCTAAATTTTCAAAATTATACGTCCCATTTTCACAGAGTACAAATTCTCAATAGGTATACGTCCCATTTTCACAGAGTACAAATTCTCAATAGGTATACGTCCCATTTTCACTGAGTACAAATTCCCATAAGGTATACTTCCCATATTCACGAAGTATAAATTCCCAATAGGTATACCTTCCATATTCACTAAGCACAAATTCCCAATAGGTATACGTCCCATATTCACTAAACACAAATTCCCAATAGGTATACGTTTCATATTCACTAAGTTCAAATTCCCAATAGGTATACGTCCCATATTCACTAAGCACAAATTTCCAATAGGTATACGTTTCATATTCACTAAGTACAAATTTCCAATAGGTATACGTTCCATATTCACTAAGCACAAATTCCCAATAGGTATACGTCTCATATTCACTAAGCACAAATTCCCAATAGGTATACGTCCCATATTCACTACGCACAAATTCTCAATAGGTATACGTCCCATATTCACTAAGTACAAATTCCCAATAGGTATACGTCCCATATTCACTAAGCACAAATTCCCAATAGGTATACGTCCCATATTCACTACGCACAAATTCTCAATAGGTATACGTGCCATATTCACTAAGTACAAATTCCCAATAGGTATACGTCCCATATTCACTAAGCACAAATTCCCAATAGGTATACGTCCCATATTCACTAAGTACAAATTCCCAATAGGTATACGTCCCATATTCACTAAGTACAAATACCCAATAGGTATACGTCCCATATTCACTAAGCACAAATTCCCAATAGGTATACGTCCCATTTTCACTAAGTACAAATTCCCAATAAGTATACGTCTCATGTGCTGCCCCCTAACGGCTATTTTCGGAACTATTCATAAACACAGTGTTATTTCTGGTTGCCTATGTTTTAGGCGTAATGATTTTCGACAGGTGCTGCCCTCTAGCGGTCATTTTGAGAACTATATACGTATAGGAACAAAATCTTACATAATTCATCCCCTAAGGAAAAGGAATTGAAAAGAAATAGACAAATTATATTTTAATTTATATTTTATTGTATAAAATATTGGAGATTAGGGTAGTTTACATGAAATACAAGTATGTAAGATACAAATAAACAATAAATACAAGTAAAATTTATACAAACTATTATTTAAACATCCCTATTTCTAATTTTTCAGGACAAGGGTAAGTATATTTATATATAAAATACAAAGAAGAATTAAAAATACAATTTAAGCTGTAAATATAATAAAGACAACAATGTATTACAAATAAACAATAAAAATAACTTAAACTAATATAAGTTTTTATTTAACAACCCCTTATTTATTCCAGAGGAAAATACCACAACAAAGAGACAGGGAAGTATGTACACAGTTAATTCCGCTTAATTATGACAACAGGGTAGTATGAGAACTCTATTATGTATTAATAATGTATATTAATAAATGTTGTAAAATGCCATTTTAAAACTAAAGAAATATTACAGAAAAACTAAGCTGAAACGATTTGCAACCTACCCTTAAAACATAGCTAATTTTATTTGAAATAACATCTACGAGTTCTATTCTGTACAACAAAAACAAGTGATATAAAAAAAATGGGAATTTGTTCAACTTTTTTAAAAACGAAGCTGTCAAATTTCAATTAGCGCATTTTTAAACCCTTGGCCCTACGCCCTTGAAACTTAAATATGTTGTTCTACGACCCCGACATTTCAAAGGATGCTAAGGGAACGCGAAATTTCAAGGAAATCGCTGAAAACCCAGCCGTTTCCGAGATACGCACCCTTAAAGTTTTCCGAAGGGTTTAACGCTTAAATACGTTAATTAAAAGGGCTAAAAGGTCGGAAAATAGCGTATCAGGCGGATTTGAACCCACCCTTTCCATTGGCTTGCGCAGAATTGATGAAAATCCTTTGGTTTACAATATATTTGTCCTTCAAATTTGTGACGCAGGGCCTGCGCTAACAACGGAACTAAAAAAAGCTAGAAGGACCGGACATTTTTTTTTTAATTTACCTGGACCTGCATAATTGAAATCCGTGGTCATATTTTCCCCAAGGATTCAATAAGCCCTTAGCAGTATGAATTAATGAATTTTTTAAAATTTTAAATAATACATTGACGAAAACATGACAAAAAAATTGGAATTTTATTCATATTTTTGAAAGAACGAAGCTGTCAAATTTCAATTAGCGCATTTTTAAACCCTTGGCCCTACGCCCTTGAAACTTAAATATGTTGTTCTACGACCCCGACATTTCAAAGGATGCTAAGGGAACGCGAAATTTCAAGGAAATCGCTGAAAACCCAGCCGTTTCCGAGATACCCACCCTTAAAGTTTCCCGAAGGGTTTAACGCTTAAATACGTTAATTAAAAGGGCTAAAAGGTCGGAAAATAGCGTATCAGGCGGATTTGAACCCACCCTTTCCATTGGCTTGCGCAGAATTGATGAAAATCCTTTGGTTTACAATATATTTGTCCTTCAAATTTGTGACGCAGGGCCTGCGCTAACAACGGAACTAAAAAAAGCTAGAAGGACCGGACATTTTTTTTTTAATTTACCTGGACCTGCATAATTGAAATCCGTGGTCATATTTTCCCCAAGGATTCAATAAGCCCTTAGCAGTATGAATTAATGAATTTTTTAAAATTTTAAATAATACATTAACGAAAACATGACAAAAAAATTGGAATTTTATTCATATTTTTGAAAGAACGAAGCTGTCAAATTTCAATTAGCGCATTTTTAAACCCTTGGCCCTACGCCCTTGAAACTTAAATATGTTGTTCTACGACCCCGACATTTCAAAGGTTGCTAAGGGAACGCGAAATTTCAAGGAAATCGCTGAAAACCCAGCCGTTTCCGAGATACCCACCCTTAAAGTTTCCCGAAGGGTTTAACGCTTAAATACGTTAATTAAAAGGGCTAAAAGGTCGGAAAATAGCGTATCGGGAGGATTTGAACTCGCCCTTTCCAATGTCTTACGCTGAATTGATGAAAACCCTTTGGTTTACAATATATTTGCCCTTCAAGTATGTGGCGAAGGGCCTACGCTAACTCCGGAACTAAAAGGGCTAGAAGGGCCGGACAAGTTTCATTAGGTTTCTTTGGACATGCAAAATAACATATTTACCCTTCAAGTTCATGGCGAAGGGCCTACGCTAACTCCGGACCTAAAAGGGCTAGAAGGGCCGGACAAGTTTTATTAGATTTCTTTGGACCTGCATAATAATATATTTACCCTTCAATTTCATGGCGAAGGGCTTGCGCGAACTCCGGAACTAAAAGGGCTAGAAGGGCCGGACAAGTTTTTTTAAACTTACTTGGACCTGCATAATTGAAATCCGTGGTCAATTTTTCCCGAAGGGCTCAAATAAGCCCTAAGCCCTTTGAAAAAGGGCGGACTCCTGTCGGATGGTTGATTTCGTACCTAGAGAACTTAATACTAAAGGATAGGATAGGAAAATTCGGAAAAATCCTTAAAAATTAAGATATTTCCCTGTCTCTTTTGTTATTACATAGAAAAGGTAAAGAAAAAACGCATTTATTTATTTATTCTTATAAAAAATCATCTATTATCTTCATCCAATGTTGCAGTTACCATATCCTATCGCTGGGTGTAGTACGGCCCTTCAGGAAACCTAAAAACAAACATAAACATTGTTTATTTTGTGCGCCAAAGTATAAAAAACATAATCAATTAACACTTAATTAGTGTTAGTTGTTACGTTATAATATTAATATTATGTTTTTATAATAGAGCCTTCAGTTCATTTCTGACTTTGGTGGTGTTAACATGGGGTGCTTGTGAATAAAAGTGTGTTGCATAACTTAGCAGTTTTTATTACAATATAAATAGAGTTTTTTGTGGACTGCTGAATATTTGAAGGTACTGTTTTTTTATTTTGAAAATTGGTATTCATATCGTTTGCCGTTCATTAGCTATATAGTTCGCCAAATCAAAAAATCTTGTAAGTTTTCTTTAAAAACAAAAATTTTATTTTGAAAAATAAGGCCATTTTCGTTTATTATTTTTCCTGTAATCAGTGAATCCGAATTAGGGGAAAAGATATTTGTCATTTATATACAGGGTGGTTTAATTTTTAGTGGGATGCTGAATATATGATTTTTTTTTGTTTTTTGCTTCGTATTTGAAAATTTATACATACGTATAAATGTCCATAGAAACCAATAGGGCCTGTCTCATTTACCCTTCATTAGCTACAGTCGACTAAAATCAAAAATACTTGTAAGTTTCAATAAAAATAAAAAATTCTATTTTGGAAAGTAATGCTTTTTAAAATTATTTTTCCCCTAATTAGCGGGTCCGAATTAAGGGGTAGATGATACTTTTAATTTAAATATAGGCTGATTGGATTTGTGTGGACTTAGAGAGTTATTGGATTCATGCTAAAAATCACATATACAATCCAATTTTAATATTTATTACGATGATGTCTGTGTGTGTGTATGTGTATGTATGTGTGTGTATGTAGGAAGGACGATTTCTCAAAAACTATACGACTTAATATATGTTTAACTACGTATTTCCTAATCAGATATTAATGGGAAGAGTTGAAAAGGTTTTGGTAACAATCTTGTAAATATTATTTTTTAAAAAATTTTATTCATGCTAGTATTAAAAGAGAGTAAATTCTCTATCTGATACATATAAATATTTTATTATGTCTTCTATAGATTTAGAGATAAAGAAATATAAGGTATATCTGTTGTAATAAATCTCACAGCCAAATAATGTCATGGATACCAATTGATAAATTAAAATGTTTGTAACTGACAGATAAATGTCAGTGTCAAAAATCCAGAGACATTACTGAAGAATTTTTTTGGGAAATACATCATATATTATTTCTTATTGTATTAATAGTTAAATATTTAAAATTATAGGTATATTACAAAATTAGAAGAGTAGGACAAAATTTCTTAATAGAATGAATTAAATAAATACGAGCATGTGATCTTGTTGTCCTTGACAGGCAGATATGGGGGCCCGTGTCCGAATAATGCTAGTAATTATGTACATAATGTCAAATATCATAATTTTTCATTCTAAATTTCGTGATTTTCCGATTCCATTTAGTTTATTTTGCTGGACAAGTAAATTCCACACTCCTTATAACAAATTATCCACCCGAACTTAGAAAATAGTGACACGAAAGTTGAAAATTGGTATACACATGTAGATATGTCCATAGAATCGAATGACGCAACATTCGTGCTCGTATTATTACAAATCATTAGCTATAGTCCACCAAAGTCAAAAAAAAATTGTGTCCATTAAAAAAATCTAATTTGGAAATTATAATGGCATGATTTATTAATATTTGTAATATTTCACAGGAATAATACAAATACATATCCTACATATGACGTGGACCTGATCTCAAGGAAATTGCAATAATACCAACTAACCCTGAATGATGGATGGATGCTCCTGGTCAAGTTTTGTGCGTGTCCATGGCTTCCAGAATACAGCCCATCGCTTCTAGACGTCTGCAGATCGGCTCCGGATAGTTCCTTGGTCTTCTGTTAGTCTGTAACAAGAAAAACATGTTGTCAAGGCATTGTAAATAAACTATGTATCTATTTTTTATGCTTATTTTAATAAAAACAATCACAATAACAATTGTAGAACAACAATTAGATATTTTGAACTGTATCAAATTTGTCATTGAACCTTGTTACACACAAATTATTGTTCATTTTTTATTACTTTATGAACACTTTTAAATCGTCCTTTTCACAAAAAACAGTTGAATGGACCTATAAAAAAATTCTCCTTCGATAACTCCAATACTACAATTCCAAAACTTATAATTCTTTCATATTCCTCTTTCGTACGTCCATATGCAGAATTGATTAGATTTTGGTTATGATTGGTTAACCGGAAGTACCCTCATTTGAAGATTTTAACAGTTTTTCTTGAAAAAACACTGTTAAATATCATTTTTTGACCTTTTATGTTATTATAAATAAAATAATATGTTATTTATTTGATTTAACTATATTTTTTCTTCATATTCAATGAATTTAGAAGTAAAGAATTATAAAAAAATATCTTGCAAACTAATGCTGCTAAAAGCTGCTCCATGGAAACAGAATATTCAAATATTACTAATTGACAGATGTCAGTGTCAAATAAAATTTACGTAATATATTTGTGAAATGATTTTACTGGAAATATAAAAATGTAAAATAATTTAAGGTGGCAAAAACAAATCACATAAGGTAATACAACAGATTATAGCCATAAGCCAATACAGCATATTATGTTATAAATATAATGCTATATATGTTTTTATTTTCTACTTCTTATTTAGAAACATACTGTTCCTTTTAGGAGTAGTTCAGTTCAGTTCAGTACGAGGTAAGATCAGTTTATTTCTCTCCTAAAAAGACAACGCCCATAGAATAGTTTTTACCTCTCGCTAAGAGAGGTAATGCATTCATGCTAAAAATCGCATATCCAGATTTTATTGAATAAGCACGTTTTAAGGTCCTTACAATCCGATTTTAACATTTTTACGATGATGTCTGTGTGTGTGTGTGTGTGTGGATGTGTGTGTGTGTGTGTGTGTGTGTGTGGGATGTTGGAAGGACGGTTACTCAAAAACTATAAGACTTAAAATTTGTTTAACAACGTATTTCCCAATCGGACATTCCCGGGAAGATCTGAAAAGGTTTTGGTAACAATTGGACAACCGGAAGTAGAAGATTCTTGAAAAAAAATCTTCTAAATATTATTTTTTGAAAATTTTTCTTGATAATATTAAAGAAAAATAAATTCTCTTTCTGATACATAAGGTTTTGGTAACAATTGGACAACCGGAAGTAGAAGATTCTTGAAAAAAAATCTTCTAAATATTATTTTTTGAAATTTTTTCTTGATAATATTAAAGAAAAATAAATTCTCTTTCTAATACATTTAAATATTTTTATACATATTTTATAGATTTAGAGATAAAAGGAATATAATATATAAAATAATGTTGTAATTAATTTTACAACCGAAAGGATGCCATGAAAAATAGTTGATAATTTAAATTATTTGTAACTGACAGATAAATGTCAGTGTCAGAAATAATGAGTAATGAATTAAAAATGTACTTGGAGAATCCCTTAGTTCTTGATCTGTGACTATTATGGAGATGACAAGTCTAGGTTGAAGGACTTAAATTTGTTTCAAACATTATGGGACAATGTACACCAGTACTGTAGACTAGAGTAACTTTGAATTGCGAAAAAGCTATCAAATTCTTCTCAAGTAAGTTGTAAATATTGACAAAATTACACATCGATATAAGAATAATCGGAGTGCAATCTATCCGACACTTTATTAAAAGGAATTAGTGTTATTTAGATATAACAAGTATGAAAAAATAAAATGTAAAAGAAGATATGTAAGAATAGATGCACAATCCAGATATATACATTTTAGACCGCCCAAAATTAATGTTTTTACTAGAAGAATATGAAGAGAAAGTAAACAAAGTTGTTCGAATTGAAAATTGCTGTTACCAGCCTAATATTTATATATGGTAAACTCTACTTTGTAATTTATTGTAACATAATTTATGGTAAATATCTTTATGTTGAGACATGCTATTATTGAATAATAAAGAAGTTTATACGTCATAGATTTATATGAATATATTATTTGTATTTATAAAAATATTCTTTGCTTTATGCATACAGCCAGGTAAAATATACGGCGAGAGGTTATGTGCTGGCCACATCAGATTTTTTTATTGTGCATTTATATAACTTTGATATATTTACAAAGAATGTGAGAGGTTCACCCTCATTGGAGTGCTTTCATTTTATAAGATACTTAAATCGAGTGCCATAGATCTGTTTAGTCCTCTATTGTCTTCTTCGTTGTTCAGCTATTGGGGTGGTAGTTCAGTTTGTCTTCATATGTTGCTGCGAATTTCTGAATTTGTTCGTCAATATATGGTATTTTGATGTCCTTGTGTAAAATAAGGGACCATACAAATTGCAAAGACCTGATACGTTATCCTAATTATTAATCGACTTCAGTCACTTTTAGTTTGCGAACAAATTAATATTTAAATTTAAAAAATCACTAATACTCATTAATTTGGCGTATTTTTTCTCATTCTTATTTAAGATAGATAAAATTTGTCTATAGTATAGTATCCCATTATGACGACCCCTAAAAGTTTAAATTCCAAAAATTTTTCGTTTATTTTTTTTTTAATTTTCCTGAAATTTTGAGTGGATGGGCTTTAGTGACAGATATTAGTTAAACATTTATATATTTATTTCATATATGATACTCAAACAACAATATTCAATATATTTATATACCCATTATTTCAATATAGGAACCCTATGCATACATTAAAAAATCTGATGTGGCCAGCATATTACCTTCCGTCAATCCTGTGTATTATGTACAAATTCCATAGGGCGCGAGCAGTCACGTGACTTTTCACACCTTGGCAATCAGATATGGGGCCCCGTATCAGAATGACAGCTATTAATTATGTCCATAATTGACAAATGTCATAATTTTCCTTCAAAATTAAATTTTTTGGTATTTTATGATTCCTTTTTCGGCAACTGAATTCCACACACCCGATAACAAATAAACAACATGAAATAAGAAAATCATGACATTTTGAATGAAAAAAAATGTCAGTTATGAACGCAATTAATAGCTGTCATTATGACACGGGCCCTCATATCTGCTTGGCAAAGTCAGCAAAGTCAGCATGCGTCCTATACATAATTTTTTTGCAAAAGATCCTGTATTTCCAGTAAAATTATTTCATAAACAAACTATGCAAATTGCAATTGACACTGACATCTTGTTCTTTAGGTTTTCCCATTCGTTAGGGGTCGCTATCTTTTATTTTTTTCTTCCATTCATTTCTGTTTTGCGTGCCGTTCTCATTCAGTTCCTTTTCTCTCAAGTCTTCCGCAATACAGTCTTCCATCTTATCTTTGGTCTTCCTCTGTTTCTTCAATCTCCTATTACTAAGTTATTCATTCTTCTTCCAATATATTCTTCATCTCTGCTCATGACATGTTGAAACCAATGTAATCGTTTCTCTTGTATCTTTATAGAAACTTCTAATACCAGAGTGATTTCCCATATTCTTTCCGTGTCTTCCACAACATCTACCTCACCACCCTCATCTCTGCCACATTCATTTACTTCTCATTAATACTGACATCTCTCAATTTCAATTATTTAAATATATTAGGAGTTTCCATGGTTAGCATAGCTTTATAATTCTTTATATCTGTTGAATATGAAGTATAAAATGCGATCAAATATTCTTTAAATTATAATAATATTTTACTGAGTTTTTTCGTCACACACACACACAGACACACACACATACGTACCGACATCATCGTAAAAATGGTAAAATTATATTATATGGTCCCTAAACGTGCTTATTCACTAAAAACTCATCAATGAAATTTTTTACCAAAGACAATACCTTCCTTATTTAAAGGTGACGGAAGGTAAAAATTCTTTACATAATATTCGAATATACGGGATTGTTTTATATCAAATTAAAGAGCATAAAATTATACATAATTATTTACATATCAATTCAATTTTCAATAAAAATATCACCCTTATTATCATCCCTCAGTTGAAAGTTACGTAACATATAGAAACCAATTATAATGTTTTGATGCTCATTATTTTATTTTTTTATTATATCATTACTCATTATCTAATGCCTAACTATTACATGGATGAATTTATTCAGTTTTATTGTTGCTGTTCTAGTGTAAAGACGTGTGTGTGGTGTGCTCGTGTACTGTGCCGTCGAGGACGACTTCCTGGTGCTTGGAAAGGACTTCAGGATACGTGCAGAACAAGAAGAAGTATGTACCTTGAGTATTATTTGATTTTTTTTGCATTTGTTGGGTGTGGTAGTTATTAATAGATATAGAAACATTATTTCTAAAAACTACATGTGGCATAGATTATATTTAAATAAGTGTTCATATTTTATTTATCATATACCGTATATTACATTTTAAACTATTTTAAAAATATTTAAACACTACATAACTCACATTTTATAAATGTTTTCTTTTAACTTTTATTTACTATTATATTACATAATATTTACAACAATTTCGTTGTATGTTCATAGATGCAGCATCTAGACCAGACAATTCGCCCCTTCGTGACGAGTTGGAGGTTTCCCGAGACCTGAGGGAGAATTTCTGGAAGAGACTACGCCCTGGACATCCCGCACAATCCGCCAAGAAATATTTGTATCCCTTATCTTATATTTATAAATAAAATATGTATAAATAAAACAAAACCTAATAATAAGTTAGAAATCATTAATTTTCATTGAGTATAAGACTCATTGAAAAATTATTTACTCATGACCACATGTTCGACACAATAAGAAATGTATAATAATATAGTATAATATAAATTATGCACCGTACAATCTATATATATTTATTTTTACACAATGCGTTTTAGCCTCTTACACATGCATACGATACAAATAGACAGTAGACCATGCATATCTGCAAATAGAAAATTAAATTTTGGTATACCCATGTAGAAATGACCCAAGATGCCAAATTTTCATACTAGGACAGTGTTCAACCGTTAGTTTTTGAGTTATGCCACCCTAAACACCCATAATACTCAACCGAAATGATCATTTTTCACAAATTAATAATTTATGAAAATGGGTCCATCATGGATTTACCTAATTTTTGGGACACTTATGCAAAAATATCTCAGGATTTCAAATTTTCATGGTAGAATAATGTCCAACTCTTAGTTTTTGAATTATGCCACTCTAAACAGTCTTAATGATCAACCGAAATGTTCATTTTTCATACATTATTAATTTGTGACAATGGGTCCATCATGGTTTTGCGTAGTTTTTGGTATACTTATATAAAAATGTCCCAGGATTTCAAATTTTCATAGTAGAATATTGTCCAACCCTTAGTTTTTGAATTATGCCACTTTAAACAACTATAATAATTAGCCGAAATGTTCATTTTTCAAACACTATTAATTTGTGACAATGGGTCCATGATAGATTTCGTTAATTTCTGGTATACTTACATAAAAAATTCTCAGAATTTCAAATTTTCATAGTAGAATATTGTCCAACCTTTAGTTTTTGAATTATGCCACTTTAAACAACCATAATAATTAACCGAAGTGTTCATTTTCACACATTATTAATTTATTAAAATGGGTCCCTGATGGATTTCTTTAATTTTTGGTATACTTATATAAAAATGTCTCAGGATTTCAAATTTTCATAGTAGAATATTGTCCAACCCTTAGTTTTTGAATTATGCCACTTTAAACAACCATAATAATTAGCCGAAGTTTTCATTTTTCATACATTATTAATTTGTAAAAATGGGTCCATGCTGGATTTCCTTAATTTTTAGTATACTTATATAAAAATGTTTCAGGATTTCAAATTTTTATAGTAAAATATTGTCCAACCCTTAGTTTTTGAATTATACCACTTTAAACAACCACAACAATTAACCGAAGTTTTCATTTTTCATACATTATTAATTTGTAAAAATGGGTCCATGCTGGATTTCCTTAATTTTTAGTATACTTATATAAAAATGTCTCAGGATTTCAAATTTTCATAGTAGAATATTGTCCAACCCTTATTTTTGAATTATGCCACTTTAAACAACCATAATAATTAATCGGTGTTCATTTTTCAAACATTATTAATTTGTGAAAATGGGTCCATGATGGATTTCCTTAATTTTTGGTATACTTATATAAAAATGTCTCAGGATTTCAAATTTTTATAGTAAAATATTGTCCAACCCTTAGTTTTTGAATTATGCCACTTACAACCATAATAATTAACTGAAGTGTTCATTTTTCAAACATTATTAATTTGTAAAAATGGGTCCATGATGGATTTCCTTAATTTTTGGTATACTTATATAAAAATGTCTCAGGATTTCAAATTTTTATAGTAGAATATTGTCCAACCCTTAGTTTTTGAATTATGCCACCTTAAACAAGCATAATAATTAACCGAAGTGTTCATTTTCACACATTATTAATTTATGAAAATGGGTCCATCATAGATTTATTTAATTTTTGGTACACTTATATAGAAATGTTTCAAGATTTCAAATTTTCATAGTTGAACACTGTCCAATTATTAGTTTTTAAATTATACCACCCTAAACAGTCATACTGATCAACCGAAATGTTCATTTTCACACATTATTAATTTGTAAAAATGGGTCCATCATAGATTTATTTAATTTTTGGTACACTTATACAAAAATATCTTAGGATTTCAAATTTTCATAGTAGAACACTGTCCAATTATTAGTTTTTGAATTATGCTACCCTAAACAGTCGTAATTATCAACCGAAATGTTCATTTTCCACACATTATTAATTTGTAAAAATGGGTCCATCATAGATTTATTTAATTTTTGGTACACTTATACAAAAATGTCTCAGGATTTTAAATTTTCATAGTAGAACACTGTCCAATTATTAGTTTTTGAATTATGACACCCTAAACAGTCTTAATGATCAAGCAAAATGTTCATTTTAACACATTATTAATTTGTAAAAATGGGTCCATCATAGATTTATTTAATTTTTGGTACACTTATACAAAAATATCTTAGGATTTCAAATTTTTATAGTAGAATACTATCCAATTATTAGTTTTTAAATGATGCTACCCTAAACAGTCGTAATTATCAACCGAAATGTTCATTTTCCACACATTATTAATTTGTGAAAATGGGTCCATCATGGATTTATTTAATTTTTGGTCTACTTATACAAAAATATCTTAGGATTGTAAATTTTCATAGTTGAACACTGTACAACCCTTAGTTTTTGAGTTATGCCACCTTAAACAACCATAATTGTTAACCGAAATGTTCATTTTCTACACATTATTAATTTGTGAAAATGGGTCGTCATGAATTTGTCTAATTTTTGGTATGCTGATGTAAAAATGTCCTAGGATTCCAAATTTGCATAGTGGAATACTGATTAATTATTAGTTTTTGAGTTATACCGCCCTGAAAAACCATAATGTTCATTTTTCACATATTAATAATTTGTGAAAATGGGTCCATCATGAATTTATCTATTTTTTGATATACTTATGTAAAAATGTCCCAAGATTCCAAATTATCATAGTAAAACAGTGTCTATCCCTTAAATTTTTAGTTATGCCCCCCTAAACAGCTATAATGATCAAACGAAATATGTTCTTTTTTACACATTGTTACGGTGCATTGTTATAATTTATTATTATTACAAACACAAGTGCATGTAAATGATGTATATCATACACTGAATAAATACATTGTTAAAAATAATTATTATCATATTTATTATGTACTTTTCAGCGCGAAAGTCCTAGGCAGACCTACATATCATAAATGTATCAAATTATATTGTATGTATTGTAAATCATGTATATCATATTGTCAATAAATGCATTGTTAAAAGTTAATTATTGTTTCATCTGTTACATTGTTTCCAGCTCAAGATTCTAGGCTGATCTACATATCAATCATAAATACATCTAATTATATTGTAGGTATTCAAATGCATAGTATAAGTATATTAGAATAAGTTCAATGTATTCTATAAACCAAAAATAAACAATATTGAAAGTTATATAATCTCTTATTTCAAACTCCGTTTTATACGCTCCAATTGCTATCATTTTAATTACAGGACCTCGAGTGTTACGTAACACCTAGAGCACCAGAATCAAATTTCAGACCCATGACACACAGCAGATTACGTAATCACGTAGCCTACGCAAAATCCGAGAGCACCAGCAAGGCTTCTGGTCGCCAGAATTCAAAAATCGTGTAAAATCGACGATTTTAGGCCGCAACGGCCGAAATGTAGCACTTTACTGCCGCTACAAGCATTTTTCAGCTCTCTGGCAGAAATTCAGCCGATCCCAAGGCATATACCCACCAAAATTTAAAAAATTCTTCCTCGAAAGGCTACAGCAAGGCTTCTGGCTGATAAAATTTAAAAATCGTGTACAATCGGCGATTCAAAGGCTGTAGCAAGCGAAACATAGCATCTTACTCTTTATTCAAGCATTTTCGAGCTGCCAGAGGTATATACAGCCGATCATTAGGCTACCACTCACAAAAATTCAAAGTCGAAACGCCATAGCAAGGCTAGTACTCATCAAAACATAAATCTTAGTCAGAAGGCTATAGCAAGACATTTATTTACAAAAATTTAAATTCCAACCGATCAAAAGCCTATAGCCAGGCACTTGTACGCCGAATCGTCGATCATACCCCTTCTATCAAACATTTCTAGCTATATACTGGCTGTTTGATGAATTTACAGCCATTCAGCGCGGGCGATGGTTTCGAACCGGACACTCTGCTTCGTGATTTTGGCTATTAGGGCTATATTACAAGTTTCTAGCTTTTTTTGGCTGCTGGCTGGCTGGCCACCAGATCCGTAGCCCAGACCGCAGGCTGGACTACGGGTGGTGGGGTTCTGCTGGTGGGATCGCTGGTGGACCGCTCGGTTGCTGCGCTCGTGGATCGCTAGGATGGCTGGGTTGCTCGTAGCTGGAATTTGTTCGCTTGTATTATGTAATATGTTTAATGGAATTTATTATTTGAATGGTATTACGATTATTTTGTTGTGATACTTTATTTTGATGGTCGTGATTTATGTAATGTAGTTTATTTATTTGGAGCACTTTCAAAGTTCGTTTTGTACACTAATGAAGTTATTTTTGATGCTAGGAAATCGGGAAAAGTTTTATTGTATCATTTTCGTCGTGTACAATACGAATTTGAAGTTAGATTTGCTCTATGATTTATGATATTTTATGTGATTTTCTTATAGGGTATTGTAGTAAAAAATAGTGTAAGTTTCAGTGTTTGTTTATTATATTTTTGTAAGACATGTACATATGAAATATATTACAATAAAAAATTGATACAATTACATATCCTATGTGTATTATTACAATGTGTTTGTCCTAGTTTTAGGTAAGAAGAGATACTTACTGTTACATATTTTCTGTTATAAATGATAGAATTTAGTATTTATGATATTTTATTGGACTTAGAATTTTTACAAGATATCTAACATAACATGTATAACACGATATATGTAACAGTTTTAACGGTAACCCATCGTTTATGTGTTTGTGATAGTATCAGCTTGATTTTCATGAAAATTTTAATGATTTTCTTTTTCTAAGTGTTTACTATATAATGAACTCGGTATATATTTCATAGTTATCAGATTTTACGTTAAAACAAAATATGTTGACAAGTTTAATATATCATTTTATATCTGTTTACTATTTAACAGCGGTAATAATAAACAAGGATTAAGTTCAGAATAGTTTCTTTTTAACACAGGCATAGTTAGTCCTAGTTTATCATGAGAACACATAGTTACGAGAAATTCTCGGAATACCTAATCTGGAAATACGAAATTATTTATTATTACCGCTGCAAATATGTTTTATGTATGTATCATATTGTAGTTGCCATATCCACTTTATGGGTGTAGAAGAAAAGTCCATTAACTTTATAAATAAAGGTGTATTTATTTAGTTTTTCGACAAACACGAACTAAGCTAAATGATAAATGGTATATGTATTAAATATGTTTATTATTTTATTATTAACAATTTCTTACATTTAAAAACAAACATATTCATGAGATCAAGATAAACATATATTCAATATTTTAATATCTTTATTATTTTACACACATAATAATACAATATAAGGGGCATCTTGGGGTAACGGTTGGAAGGCGGTCATCTTCTCTAAGACATCCTTCAAGATATCGACATCAGGATTCAGGAAGTTGAGTCTGAAGTCTTCAAGATGAAAATGTTTTTCACATGGCCAACTGCTTTTCTTCAACGTTTGTACACTGATGAATTATGTAGCGTGAAGAGTAGCACAACATACATTGCTATTTGTTGAAGTAGAGGAACAGGATAACAGAAGAAAATCGTCTTCAAGATAAAAGATTATGTGGAATACTTGTAGATAATATCTGAACAGATGAAAAACATTTACCGCTTATATTTTTCCCTTAAGAATTTTATGAGGAAATCAAAAGTCGATATCTCTTTTAATTTTCGAGATTTGTAATGTTAAACATTGCTATATCATATACACACTTGCTACACACTTAAATGTGTACTTATTTTAATACCAACACTAACACTAAAAACTTACACATATATCAAGTTATTTTGAGTGTATGGCCCCTTTTTCCAAGTATATTCTACGCCAATGATATCTGAAAAGCAGGAGACATCGCCCTAACGATGAATATCCTGCGCCGTCTATATTATTAGGTGTAATTTGAGGCATATTCGAGGCAGGAATATTTCGAAATATTCCTGCGAGCGGTGATCAATACCGAAGAGAGAAGTTGGTAAATTTGCCAAATATTTCTGCTAAATATAATAGAAATTCCGAATTCTCTGTTTAGTAAACTGCCAGGTATTTCGTAACAATGTAGGTACCGTATTATTATTAGAAGACGAAGTAGATTAAATGCAAAACTTTATTTATTGAAAAAACAATGAAAAATTTGAATTTATGTGTCTTATTTCTCTGGCCACCATTCTATGTACAATTGAGAGCGTTTATCAGACACCACCCTATTTTTTAATCACCCCCAAATAAAATCTTCTGAGTTTGTCACTGAATAAAACTACCCCTAGCGAATAACAGACGCCACTACTATTTATAATTGTACATCAGAGCAATAAACCCTGCAAATGCAAGCAACAGTAACCCCTCATTAAAATATATCGTATAAATTGCTGACAAATCTTCTAAGGGCTGTTAGTATGCACCCTGTTTATTTCAAGAGTAGAGTCTAATAGTGCTGGGTAAGGAAAACGTAAATGACAGAATGTACGTTAATACTGCTGCATGCTGCATCTTTGCTTATGTCACTCTGTTTAAATTAAAATACATCCCTAAGACATGGGGTGGTTTAGGATATCAAGAGGTGTCTTATTTACATACAGATCATTGAAGCATTTTAATTCAAAAGAAACTACGAGCCAGACTTTTTCCGTTGTATGAATTGTTCACAAAGCGAAAGTACAAACAGATATTACTTGACATATACACTTTAGAAAAAAATCTGATAATACCTCCCGCCATTTAATTTTTATTAATTTAAATACATACATATGTACAGTAAAAATTTTGAAAGATGTCCGACCAAGGTCGTCTACTAGTTGTATGAATTCAGATTTTTGCTCCGCCCATTCTGACAAATTCAGTAGTGTCGTTTACTTAGTTTTTATGAGGGTACACAAGATACTACTGTTATTTTATTATTATAAAAATATATGTTACAATAAAAGCATTCAAAATTCAAAAATAAGTCAACTGGTAAGTTTATTAGCAAATGTAAAACCAAATATGTGAAAAATAAGATACTGACACAATGTCAGTGACTCTGACAGAAAATAACGTTATTCGTACGGTTATGAATTAAGGTAATGTATCTGAATAAACAAATAAACTTGCGTTACAGCGAAAGTATTATCAACAACGAGCATCGTTTTAAAGTGGAATGTCCTAGCTTAGTCGAACCAATATGAATTTTTGAAAGACAAGCATATTAGATCTATCCTTATCGCACAAGCTTATAGCCTTTGCAAAGGAAAGAGATAAATGTATGCCAATTTGTTAATTCGTTCATGATACAGATGACCTTGATCGGACATCTTTCAAAAATTTTACTGTACATATTTACTAATGCTAGAAACTATAAAAAGTTCCCCTCCATATAACTATTGTTCTATTTACAATTTTCTTTTCAAAACGTTATTATTACTGATCATGAATCTGGAGACCCGGATTCGATCCCGACAAACGCCAAAAAGTACTTCGAATGGCACCAAATTGACCCCTGTGGTGCACTTTCCATGCCAGTAATGTGAGCCGTGAGGTGACGCATGGTAAGCGTCCGTACGGTACAAATATTTCATCATTATCGATATCTGTGTGAGAATTGCACACCCAGCCGTGATGAAATATTTATTTTATTTATGTATTATTTTGAAATGGTTATTTTTTTGACAGCGACTTCTGTCAGCTACGTACATTTGACCTGAACTGTGTATCCAAGGAGTTATATTTAAAGTATAGATTCCGAGATTTAAATTATAGATTATTTTATAAATTTATTTATGAAATATATAGCAAAAGTATTAATGTAAACTTCTAGAAAATTTGCTAATCTTTAAATTTTGAAACGTTTTCATTTACCAAAATCTTAATATGCATTTTTAGCACGACCCTATACCTCCCTTACCAAGATTAGCGGCAGGTAAATATGGTATACCTATTATATTATTTGTATCTACATTGTTAGAGTACATAATTGCATAAAAAATTCTTCATTTTTTGTTTTCCTAACGAAAAAGAAATAAAGCAACGAATCAACAAAGGATATTTAAAAACAAAAGTGTGCTATATAAATACACAAAACAAGAGTTCGTATAAACAATGCTTTGAACCAAAGAATAATTTTTTAGACATACAAAACATCAAATATTTATGAACTAAGGAAAAACGCACACAAAATAAAGTTCTTCCCTTTAATATACGTTGCATTTAGAATATAATATATTGGTTGTTATTAGTCATGGACAAAAATTATTTTTCTCATACGACGTATTAAAAAAAACTAACTTAATTAGGTTAATTTAAAAGTATTTATTTACCGTTATAATATACAGTAAAAAATGTTAAAGATGTCTGATCAAGGACACCTACGAATTGTATGGATTAAGATTTTTGCTCCGCCCATTCCGACAAATTCAGTAGTGTCGTTTACTTAGTTTTTATGACGGTATAAAATACTACTGTAATTTTGTTATTCAAAATTAAAAACTAAATGAACTGGTAAGTTTATTAACAAATGTTGAATTAATAAATAAATTTACGTTACAGCGAAAGTATTGTCAACAACGAGCATCGTTTTAAAATGTCCTAACTTAGTCGAAACAATATAAATTTTTGAAAATAAGCGTGTTATATCCATTCTTATCGCACACACATGTAGTACTTGCATATGAGAGAGATAAATGTATGCCAATTTGTTAATTCGTTCTTGGTGCACTAGACCTTGATCGGACATCTTTAAAAATATTTTGCTATACTGAGAACATATTACCCGCCATTTTAGAATTAAATGTAACTCAAAGTACTTTACGAAGTAGGTACATAAAATATAAAATAAACTATACATTGTTGTTCAATGATATGATATATAAAATATTTTATGGAGAAACTTATAGCGAAATATAAACTTAACATCTTTCGAAATGAGGAATATTATAAACTATACACTTGATTATATTTTAGCAATAAAGAAAGGCTATAAAATTTATGCTTGGCTTTATAGACCTTATAAAGTAAAGTGATATTAATATATTTGTTTTTAATATGACTGTCATATTTTGTAGTTTTAATGAGCCGGTATCATGAAAGTTTATGGAATATTTTTCATAGTGATAAAAAAATCGGTGTTATTAAATAATTAAACAAAGTAGTGTCGTTTACTTTTCACCTTTAGGTAAGGAAGGTATTGTCTTTGGTCAAAAAAATTAATGATGAGTTTTTAGTGTGTGTGTGTGTGTGTGTGATGGAAGTATCGGATCGCATAACTTCAATACCACGATTCAAAAATTATATTTTTTTTCTTATTCCTCATATTTATACCCAGAAGAATAAATGATTAGATTTTGATTATAATTGGTGAACCGGAAGTATTGACATTTAACGTTATTATAACTTAAAGAATATATTATTCTCTAAACGATTTGATTGCATTTTATACTTCATATTCAATAGATATAGAATTAAAGAATTATAAAGAAATTAAATTTTATAAATCAGCCAGCTATGATAACCATGAAAATTGCTAATATATTCAGATAATTCAAATTGACAGATGTCAGTATCAATAAAAATTAAATGAATGTGGCAGAGATGAGGATGTTGAAGTAGATGTTGGAGAAGACACGGAAAGATACGAGAAGAAAGTAACTCTAGTGTTAAAAGTTTCTAGAAAGATACAAAAGAGAGACTATTACATTGGTTTGAACATATGAGGATAAATGAAGAATATATTGGAAGACGAATGAATAGCTTAGTAATAGAAGGTTGAAGAAACAGAGGAAGACCAAAGATAAGATGGAAGGACTGTATTATGGAAGACTTGAAAGAAAAAGAAATGAATGAGAACGACACGCAAAATAGAAATGAGTGCAAGAAGAAAATAAAAAATAGCGACCCCTAACGAATGGGAAAAGCTAAAGAAGAAGATGTCAGTGTCAAGTGCAATTTGCATAGTTTGTTTATGAAATAATTTTACTGGAAATTTAAAATCTTTTGCAAGAAAATTTATGTATAATACACAGGATTGACGGAAGGTATTGTGCTGACAACAGATATTTTAAATTCAGTACTTAGAGGGCTTATAACAATATTCGCTACAGTCCTTTCATTAGTTATGTTCGTGTAACCAACCATTAGTCTTATGTATTTGAATATAATAATCGAACAATAATATTTATTGAACTGAGAAGAAAATATGAGTATAAGACTTCTATTAATTTCAATTTTATTTTCTCACTGAAGAAAAATATTTACATATTCAAATAGCTTTTATAATTTGTTTTCCTTGGAGCCGAAGTACGAAAATAAATCCCGGGAAATCTTTTCAATTTAAACCGAGAAAAATCTATAGTTTCTTGTGATGTTTTTCAGGAGAGTTTATTCATTTCAGCGTAGGTAAACAAAAATATTTTCAGACGGAATGAACTTTAATTGTAAATAAAATTGACGGATATATCTATCAATTTGCAAAGTAAATTAAATTGTGAAATATAAATAAAATGGGTTGAGTTTCGTGATGAACTATGTAAAATAATGAACTGTTAAGCCTTTTCTTCACTTATAATTTTATTGTAAAATGTACATTTCGACTACTATGTAGTAGAATTTTGAATTTAGTAAATAGAGACAATGATGATGTAGATATTTTTTTTCTATTTACTATAAACAAACATAACATAACCTGTATTGTCTAGAATTTTTATTATAATAGGCTCTGGTTTGCGACTGATACGTATTGCAGTAAATATTTCTTTAATTTTTCGTTGTTTATATAGTTTACCCACGTAGTATTTTTCTAATTTGAATTTTAGTTGAAAACAAATAATGGCTTCGACTTCAACTTTAAAAGAATTGAGTGACAATATAAGAAATTCTGAAGATGAATGAAAAAAAATCTGTTGTGGCCAGCACAATACCTCTCGCCACTTCCTTTTTTTGGTTACATAAGTATAGGGCGCGAACGGTAATGTTACATTTTTGGGCTTGACAAGCAAATGTGTGGGCCCGTTTCAGAATGATAATTAGTAATTATGTACATAGATGTCAAATGTTAGAATTTTTCATTAAAAATTTCAAGATTTTCTAAATTTACGTAGTTAATTTATCACCAGGAGTTTAAAGTTTACTTGTATGCCTTAGATATTTAACATTTAATTCTGCTCCACATGGAATTGGAAAATCACTAAATTTAGAATGAGAAATTATGATATTTGACATCTATATACATAATTACTAGCTATCATTCTGACATGGGCCCCCATATCTGCTTGTCAAGGCCAACAAAATCATATGACTGCTCGCTCCCTATTGTATTTAACATTTCTTGTATACCTACACTCTACACCAAAAATTCTACTTACGCATATATCTATTCCATATATATTTAGATTGTTTAATTTTAAATTCATTTTTGATGAAGAAATTTTGTCCTCTTCTAATTTTTCGAAATGTTTCCAATTCTATTAATACATTAAGAAATAATATAATGTATGTACTTCCCAGAAAAAGTCTTCAGTAATGTCTTCGGATTTCTGACACTGACATTATCTGTCAGTTACAAACAAATTAAATTTTCAACTATTTTCCATGGCCATTCTTTCGGCTGTAAAATTTATTATAACAGATTATTTTACATACTATATTTCTTCTATCTCTAAATCTATAGAATATATTGTAAAATATTTAAATGTATCAGAAAGAGAATTTATTTTTCTTTAATATTATCAAGAAAAAATTTCAAAAAATATTATTTAAAAGATTTTTTTTCAAGAATCTTCTACTTCCGGTTGTCCAATTGTTACCAAAACCTTTTCAGATCTTCCCATGAATGTCCGATTGGGAAATACGTAGTTAAAAAAATTTAAAGTCTTATAGTTTTTGAGTAACCGTCCTTCCAACATCCCACACACACACACACATACACACACACATCCACACACACACACACAGACATCATCGTAAAAATGATAAAATCGGATTGTAGGGACCTTAAAACGTGCTTATTCAATAAAATCTGGATATGCGATTTTTAGCATGAATGCAATACCTCTCTTAGCGAGAGGTAAAAAGAATTTCGCCTGCGGCGCATTTTTTTTCTGGATACTTTGCCTCACCAAAGTTTTAGTGCACGAGCCGCCACTGAATAGAATGCTGATAAGAGTAAGAATGGTATAAATACAGAATTCTATAAAAAATAGAATGCCAGGTGGCCTATAGAATTCTATAAATAGAATACCAGATGGTCTGGCATTGTGTGTGGTACATGTTCAACACAAAAGTTCAGAAAATAATTGCGGGTAACATAATTCTATAAATAGAATGCTGATAAGAGTTAGAATGGTATAAATATAGAATTCTATAAATAGAATACCAGATGGTCTGGCGTTGTCTGGTACATGTTCAGTACAACAGTTCAGAATATAATTGCGCGTAGCATGGACGCCGTTTAGGGGGAGGGCTAGGAGGGGTCAACTATTTTTATTTTTTCAGAAACTGATGTAAATAATTAACATATTAATTAATAATTCAAACATATTGTTGAATTCGTAATTTTACGTAGATTCCAAATAAATAAAAATATATAGAATGTCCCATTTGAAATATGGAAGTTAGTGTCATTTCCGGTTATAACGGAAGCGCTACCATCATGCCAAATACCATAAAATAATTATAAATAAAAAAAAATATTTTGAGTGGACCGTTTTTAGTGTCACCCTGTATACTCAAATTGTTCAAAATTTACACCACTTCAACTTTACCCCAACATTTTGCATACCCCTGGTTTAATTAATTGTTCAAATAACCAATCGAGGCCAGAGGTCCCAAAAGTATACTGTCCAAATTTCAGCACAATATCTCAAACCGTCCTGGAGTTATGAAAAAATGATACCACTTTAAATTTTTTTTAATACCACTGGTATAAATAATTATGTTCTCTAAATATGTAATAATAAGTATCTTAAAATAAAATAAAAATCTGAATAAGTCAAAGGGTTCAAAAGTACAGCATTTTATATTTTTTGGGGTAACATTTTTATACCACTGGTATAAATAATTATATATTCCAATTACCAATAATTATGGTTAGTACATGTACCAAATTTCACACTAATAAGTCATTGGGTTCCAGAGTTACAGCATTTTATATATTTTGTCCCACATTTTTACTACCACTGACATAATAAACCCTATATTCCAAATACCCAATTAATTTCCAAAGTTAAACCCATACCAAATTTCATTCCCATATCTCAAACGGTTCAAAAGTTACACCACTTTAACTTTAGCCCAACATTTTTAATACCCCTGGTTTAATAAATTAATTGTTCAAATTACCAATCGACGCCCAAAGGTCCCAAAAGTATCCTGTCCAAATTTCATCCCGATATCTTAAACCGTTCCCGAGTTATGAATTTTTAAAGTTGGACAAAAATCTACCCTTTTCTTTTGCCTATTAAAAACGGGGAAATCCCCGTGGGAACTATGACGTCACAGGGGGTTCCCCCTGACGTCATACGGAATCCCCTGAAATCTCCAAGACAAAATTTGTTAATAATTTTCTTACAACAAATTTCAACTTTGAAAGTGTATAATTTTTGAACCAATCGTTAAAAAATTATGAAAATTGGTATACACACTAATTAAAGTGTGCTGAGTTCAATGGAGTACACAAATTTTATGTATTTTGACAGGGTTCGGGGTTACAACCCCATAAAATGGATGGGAACCCTTAAACAATTTTTTATCTTTGCCGCTTTATAGCAAAAATGGGTCCCTCATCGATTTGGCTGAAATTTGGTGGACATGTGTAAAAAAGTCCGTAGAATCGAAATATGTATGGTAGAAAAGTTGCCGCCCCTTAGTTTTGGGGTTATTAACCCTAAACGGGGTCAACGACCTTTGAAAATATAGTTTTTCTACTTTCATTATTTAATTGCTGTATAATAAATATTAGTCGTTCATAGATTTGGTTGAAACTTAGTATGCTTATGTAAAAAAGTCCGTAGAATCGAAATATGTATGGTAGAAAAGTTGCCGCCCCTTAGTTTTGGGGTTATGAACTCTAAACGGGGTCAACGACCTTTGAAAATATAGTTTTTCTACTTTCATTATTTAATTGCTGTATAATAAATATTAGTCGTTCATAGATTTGGTTGAAACTTAGTGTGCTTATGTAAATCAGTCCGTAGAATCCAACCCTGTATAGCATTTTTATTATAATAGGCTCTGGTTTGCGACTGATATGTATTGCAGTAAATATTTAATTCTTCTATTTTTTTCGTTCTTATAGTTTACCCACGTATTGTATTTGTAATTTGAATTTTAGTTGAAAACGAAAAACAAATGATGGCTTCGACTTCAACTTTAAAAGAATTGAGTGACATTGTAAGGAATTCTGAATATATTGTTAATTTTTTAATTAACAAAAATCCATTTAATCAACTGTGTTATGAAGATAAACTATTTGTCAAAGAATTTCCTAAAATGTTCTGTGATTTGGCAATTTATTTTTGTACATGAGAGGGGAAAATATGCATTTGCACATCCCTTGAAAATATGTAACTTTCAATTATAAGGCATTTGACCTTGAATAATAAAAAAATATCTTTTTTCTGGATACTTTGTCTCAACAAAGTTTTAGTGGACGAGCCGCCACTGACGTTATTATTTATTCATCAAAATTGAGCATAGACTTAAAAACTTTTTTCGGTGTAATTCCACAAATCCAGCCTATTACAATCATGTTTAAAATGTGCCCTAAGGGCTTAAAAACTACATGAACTGGTCATGAACGAAACAAAAGGTCAGACAAAGCCTACTCTCTGAAAATATAACAAAAAACTCTCTACATTCGGACAGTAATTCGATCCGAAATTAATTTAAATATCTGAAGAGGAGGCCAATAAACAATATGAGTGGTGAAAATACATCATATACATCATGATAGCGTGGGGGTTGGTTGTCAGCGTTACAACATTATTAATATCCCGGTATTGCGAATAAAGCCAGATTAATATGACAGATCTTTTCAGCGGTTTTTAAATTAAACGCGAGCAAAATGAATGCTTCAATAATGTGACAATGAAATCGCGAAATTGAGTCGTTATTACATAAACTAAAAACTGAAAGGTCTTTGTACAGAGCCCAGTGGCGGACTGGCTCGCCGAACAAGCAAAAATATATATAAATTTGTCAGTCCGACACTCCAAGGCCTGTACTTTGAAAAAAAATCTGTTGTGGCCGACACAATCCCTCTAATATATATTAAATGTATTCGTACCTCCCAGAAAAATCTGATTTTTGACACAGACATTTTGCATTTATCTTTAAATTATAAACATTTAAATATCTCAACTGTTTTTTAGGCAACGAGATTATTATTTTACAACAGATTATTCTATATTATTATATATTATATCTCCAAACCTATACGAGATATAATAAAAAAATTAAATGTGTCAGATTGAGAATTTAATTTTCTTTAATATTTCCAAGAAAAAATTTGAAAAATAGTATCTAGAAGATTTTTTTTCAAGAATCTGCTACTTCCGGATGTCCAATTGTTACCAAAACCTTTTCAGATCTTCCCATGAATGTCCGATTGGAAAATACGTAGTTAAACAAATATAAAGTCTTCTAGTTTCTGAGTAATCATCCTTCCAACGTCCCACACACATACACACACACACATAAATATATGTGGCCCAGTGTGCCAAAATCTGTCAGTAAGACACTGCAGGGCCTGTAGTTTGAAAAAAATTCAGAGGGATGTAATATACTTTTATAATATTTTATGAATGATGATTAGGGTATAAATGAACAACAATTAAACCAATTTACCTTTTTTCAGGTGTGGCAGACCGCATAAATTCGTTGTCCCTTGTTGTTAAGTTCAACCACATCATATGATCAAGATTTTTAGTCCAAACAATCAACAAAATTGACACAAAATCACGATAAAATATAATCCACGCACTAAAAATAATTATGTCACTATTCTCTACAAAATGTTACAGTTTTTACACCCATTTTTCACCTTTTCGGATAAAATAATACCCACAAAAATTAATAATAATCGCGCACACGAAGCACATGAACTATACACAATATACAAAACATTGCAAATGGAGGAGATTTTTACGTAAGTTTAGACAAGTCTTTGGCGTGCACCTGCTAACTTTAATTATTAATTTTGTTGATAGATGTCTATTTTATTGTATTCATAAATGATTTTAAATATAAATACACTTATTTATTTATAGAACTTGGACCAATAAAGCAATAATATTGAAAATCGGTGTACTTATATAAGAAAATACGCAGAATCGAACGGTGTTATCGCCGAATTTATATCTCCACCCCGTTTTGGGTGGCAAATATCTACCTATTAATGGGTACAATGTACGATATTAATTTTTGAAAAATTGATTCCTTGGGTCAAAATACATACCTTCACATATTTTTGCGAATATTCTGTCATTTACAGAATCAAAAATATCTCATAATTTACTAATAAATATTGTTTTACTAATTTATTTATACACTTTGGACTAGTGCACAAAAAATATTGAAAATTTATATATTTATATAAGAAAGTACGAAGAATCCAATGGTGCTATCAGAAAAATTGTATATTTACCCAGTTTTGGGTGGAGAATATCTACCCATTAATGGGTGTACGATACAACTTTGATTTTGCAAAAAATGAATTCCTTGAATCAAAATATATATGTACACACATTTTTGTCAAAATATTGAGACACATTTTTAATGAAATAGTTAAAAGATACTCATAACTTACTAATAAATATTGTTGTACTAATTTATTTATACACTTTAGACTAGCACTCAGAAAATATTTAAAATAAATACATTTATATAAGAAATTACGTAGAATCCAACGGTGCTATCAGAAAAATTGTATCTCTAGCCAGTTTTGGGAGGCGAATATCCACCCATTAATGGGTGTGCGATACAACTTTGATTTCACAAAAAATGGATTCCATGGATCAAAATACATATGCACACATATTTTTGTCAAAATATTTAGATATATATGCTTACTAAAACTATTCAAAATAACTCATAATCTACTAATAAATATTGTTTTACTAATTTATTTACGAACTTTGGATTAGTAATCAGATGAATATACTAGTAGTTTCCATGTTTAGCATAGCTATATATACTGACTATGAAGTATAAAATGCAATCAAATCGTACAAAGAATAATATATTCTTTAAGTTATAGTATCGTTAAATGTCAATAAATCAAATTTAACTGTTAAATCTTCAAATGAGGCTACTTCCGGTTCACCAATTATAACCAAAATCTAATCAGTTGTTCTTCTGGATATAAACTTGAGGAATACGAAAAAAATATAATTTTTGGAATCGTGATATTGAAGTTATGCGATCCGAAACTTTTGTCACACACACACAGACACACATACATACAGACATCGTCGTAAAAACAGAGAATTTAGACTGACTGAGGCTGAATGCTACAAACTATTTTATTTCATAACAATAAACATTTTCCATTTTCTCATCCTGTATCCAATGTAACCGAATATACGTTTTCCACACCGATCCAATCCGCAGTTTGCCGTCCAATCGATCCCCATCATTCATTGGTTGTCACCCAGATGAAATCGTGTCCATGGCCTGCTATCATTATTTACACCATCCGGTGGATGCAGTATTACTCAATGCAACAGAAAATTTACACAACACTCGATATGAGGGACAGATATGTACTAGTGTGTATGCAGAAAATAGAGCTTTACAACAGAAGAATACGGATTAAAAATTTACTAAAATATTTTGGCTCATACTATGGACCTGAGGATCGTACATGTTTAACATTTATTTGAACAGAATGGATAAATATATTAACAAATGAAGTAGTTGCAGTTATTGGGTTGATGTATAAGTTCGTAGCGTTTTAGGGTATGCCTTGGAAAACAAATTGTTAGACATTATGTCAATATTGTTTTAATGTTATACTATTGTTTAATTTAAGTATAGTATTGGCCATAAAGATAACAACTTTTAAAATATGTAAGATTCTCTCAAACAAGAAAGGAAGTTTTAAAAATAATTTACAGGAGTAATATTCTCTTCAAACTAATTTATTTTTCTACTTCTACGAGCCCACTAAATGTATTCGCACCCTCTGAAATAAATATATTAACAACAATAAAAATATTTTTTTTAGGTTACAATAGTTAAGACTATATTTGGGCTTTTCTATTTTATGTATTAATAAAGTTTATAAATACAATGTTATTAACTAAATTTCTCATTTAAACAATAATCTACGGGCAAATATATGACAAAAGACAAGTCCCAAAATTTTTCGTTCCAACAGTAAATAATACAACATTTATGTTAGTATTATCTATAAAACTGAGGGTAAAGGTAACTGACAATATACTCAATTAATTGCCATCTTAAATTTTATTACTTTAATAAAAATTATTAAAGTCGAAAACATTTGTCACATGCAGACAATGGTTTATTTGCAAATATTATTAAACCTAAGAAATTTTATTATAATGTATTCAAGTTTTATAGACTCTACCAATACACCATATCAAAATTCGTATTCTAGGGACCCCATAACGTGCTTATTCATTAAAAACTCACTATCAAAATTTTTGACCAAAGACAATACAGTAAAAATTTTGAAAGATGTCCGATCAAGGTCGTCTACGAATTGTATGAATTCAGATTTTTGCTCCGCCCATTATGACAAATTCAGTAGTGTCGTTTGCTTAGTTTTTATGAGGGTACGTAAGATACTATTGTTATTTTATTATTATAAAAATATATATTACAGTAAAAACATTCAAAATTCAAAAATAAGACAACTGGTAAGTTTATTAGCAAATGTAAAACCAAATACGTGAAAAATAAGATACTGACACAATGTTAGTGTCAGTAATTAATAAATAAACTCACGTTACAGCGAAAGTATTATCAACAACGAGCATCGTTATAAAGTGGAATGTCCTAACTTAGTCAAAACAATATGAAATTTTGAAAGACAAGCGTGTTATATCCATCCTTATCGCACACGCTTATAGCCTTTGCAAAAGAAAGAGATAAATGTATGCCTATTTGTTAATTCGTTCGTGATACAGATGACCTTGACGGGACATCTTTCAAAAATTTTACTGTACCTTTCTTACCTAAAGGTGACGAAAGGTAAAAAATTAGAAATTATATTGAATAATTAAAATATGGAGGAGTATTTATATATTCTTTATTAAAAATAAATTTTGAATTTAATAAAATCGCTACAAACTTATACATCATCCTGATATTATAACGCATGCCGGCGATGTCCGGAGGGTTAATATTAATAAATAACTTAATAAAATTTCTAAATTATTTAAATAAAATAATTTGCATTTCATGATGTATAAATATTTACAAAATATGCATCTGAAATTTAAATTGCTAAAATGTCTATTACGAACTGCAATATATTTCAAATTATTTAAATTAACTATTAGTATGTATGTATTTCAAAATATTTTTTATTTGATGTATGACCCCAATATTTCAATAAATATACCAAACAAAGAATAAAAGTTTACAAATCAAATATACATTTGTAATATTTTAAAATGTAGGACCAATCCGTGAAAGGATTGGTCCTGATGTGAAAATCAATACTAATAAATAATGTATATCAATGTATTTAATTAAAATAAAAAAATCTTACATTTTACACAAATCACTGTCACAGTATCACAAATATACATCCGTACACTTCAACAGTCTGTAAAAAACTAACGTCCATTATTCAAAGCGTATACATAACACTTTTTAATTAATTAGTGTTGTTAATTTATCAAGCCTTCAAGTGATTGCATATACCATTTAATATTTTAATAACACTTCAATAATGTTAGCTCTGTTCAAATTTAAATTGTTGATACATATTGAATTCATAGCAATTAATTAATGGATGTATCAATAAATAATAATATCATCACGGTTTATTGCAGATATCTGCGTGTATCAATATAATTTTTGTTCACAGATTTCTGTAAATAACTTATGCCCTAAAAGTTTTGGTACAAGTTTCAACATTTTTACCTCTCTTAGTGAAAGGTACTCGTATTAGATTCATGCTAAATATCGCATATCCAGATTTTAATATTTTGACGATGATGTTTGTGTGTGTGTGCGTGTGTGTGTGCGGGTCGATTGGAAGGTCAATTTCTCAAAAACTATAATACTTGATATCTGTTTAACTACGTATTTCCCAATCGGACATAACTGGGAAGAGCTGAAAAGGTTTTGGTAATAATTTGACAACCGGAAATAGAAGATTCTTGAAAAAAAATCTTCTATATAATATTTTTTTTAAATTTTTTTCTTGGTAATATTAAATAAGATTAAATTCTCTATCTGATACATTTAAATATTTTATTATATATTCTATAGATTTAGAGATAAAAGAAATATAATATATAATAATCTGTTATAATAAATTTTACAGCCGAAAGAATGCCATGGAAAATAGTTGAAAATTTAAAATGTTTGTAATTGACATTACTGACGATTTTTTCTGGGAAGTACATACATTTTATTTCTTATTGTATTAATAGTTAAATATTTAAAATTATAGACATATTACATATATCCTTCAAAAATACTGTCAATTCTGACAATGAATTGGAAACATATCGAAAAATTAGAAGAGGACAAAAGTTCTTCATAAAATGAATTTAAAATTAAACAATCTAAATATAAGGAATAGATATAAGTAGAATTTTTGGTGTAGAGTGTAGGTATACAAGAAATGTTAAATACAATAGGGCGCGAGCAGTCATGTGACTTTGTTGGCCTTGACAAGCAGATATGGGGGCCCGTGTCAGAATGATAGCTAGTAATTATGTATATATGTCAAATATCATAATTTCTCATTCTAAATTTAGTGATTTTCCAATTCCATGTGGTTTATTTTCCTCGACAAGTAAATTCCACACTCCTGGTGACAAATTAACTACGTGAATTTAGAAAATCAACAAAGTCACATGACTGCTGTCGCCCTATGTAACATAAAATGGAAATGGCGAGAGGTATTGTGCTGGCCACAACAGATTTTTATTTTATATTTTACTGATAAAAGTAGTGTACTAATAATTTTATGAGATACTGTATATATATATTTTTTTTATGTAAACACACATATAAATAAAATAACAAATATTTCGTGATGTCAGACTAAATACAATGTGTTCCCTCAAGTTGAAATAATAGTAAAATATTTTTTCCATGTTTTCTTTCATTCTATTCAAACCAAAAACTCAAAACATTATTATTGGTAGAAAGAATTTTGCACAAAAGTCCAAGTCGCCTGGAAATAATAAGTAAACATAAAAGATGTTTATTTTTCCAGGAAAATACAAAAAATGCAGAAAAGAGATAACAGAATAAAATATTTATTTAAAAATACATACACATATGTTCATATTTCAATTAAAATGATACAACCTTTTTTACCTTCCGTCACCTTTAGGTAAGGAAGGTATTGTCTTTGGTCAAAAAATTCAATGATGAGTTTTTACTGAATAAGCACGTTTTAGGGTCCATATAATACGATTTTACCATTTTTACGATGATGTCTGTATGTATGTGTGTCTGTGTGTCTGTGTGTCTGTGTGTGTGTGTGACAAAAGTTCCGGATTCCATAACTTCAATACCACGATTCCAAAAATTATAATTTTTTCGTATTCCTTAAGTTTACTTACAGAAGAACAACTGATTAGATTTTGGTTATAATTGGTCAACCGGAAGTAGTCTCATTTCAAGATTTAACAGTTAAATTTGATTTATTGACATTTAACGTTATTATAACTTAAAGAATATATTATTCTCTATACGATTTGATTACAATTTATACTTCATATTCAATAGATACAGAGTTAAAGAATTTTAAAGAAATTAAATTTTATAATTCAGCCAGCTATGCCAAACTTGGGAACTAGTAATATATTCATATAATTCAAATTGACAGATGTCAGTATCAATAAAAAGCAAATTAATGTGGCAGATATGAGGATGTTGAAGTATATATTGGGGAATACACGGAAAGATACGGTAAGAAAATAACTCTAGTGTTACAAGTTTTTAGAAAGATACAAGAAAGACGATTACATTGGTTTGAACATGTCATGAGGAGAAATGAAGAATTATATTGGAACAAGAATGAATAGTTTAGTAATAGGACGTTATAGAAACAGAGGAAGACCAAAGATAAGATGGAAGGACTGTATTGCGGAAGATTTGAGAGAAAAGGAACCGAATGAGAACGACATGCAAAAATAGCGACCCCTAACGAATGGGAAAAGCTAAAGAAGAAGAAGATGCCAGTGTCAAGTGCAATTTGAATAGTTTGTTTATGAAATAATTTTACTGGAAATTTTGAATCTTTTGTAAGAAAAATTATGTATGGAATTTATACATTATACACAGGATGGACGGAAGGTATTGTGCTGGCCACAACAGATTTTTTACATTTATTTCTATATATTTATGTAAATAACGACGTTTCGGCAGTATTAACTACTGCCTTCTTCAGGGAATTAATAACAAATCAACAAATATATAAATAAATAAATAATAACAAAAACATTAGCAACAAGTAACCAAGGTGACAATTACAACATATTTAATATAGGAAGCCATGCACGACTAAGATCTAGACCGTCACAATGATTAAGATTATTACTCTTGGTTTTGAAAATCGCAATGGCTTCTCTAATTAACCTGTTGTTTAGGTGTGTTGGTCACGCAAGTATTTATAAAATTCGAAGATACAAATATACTGGCGAGACCAACACACCTAAACAACAGGTTAAGTACAGAAGCCATTGAGATTTTCAAAACCAAGAGTAATAATCTTAATCATTGTGACGGTCTAGCTTAGTCGTGCATGGCTTCCTATATTAAATATGTTGTAATTGTCACCTTGGTTACCTGTTGCTAATGTTTTTGTTATTATTTATATATGTTGATTTGTTATTAATTCCTGAAGAAACGTCGTTATTTAAATAAATATACAGAAATAAAACTAAAAGGTTGTATCATTTCAATATTAATATTATCTTATTCATCTCTTGGGTGGAAAATGACTGATAAAGTTTATTGATCGTCTCTTTCTGAAATTCGTGAAATACCAAACCGACATATTTATCTTTCTACTGCTTTATAAGCAAAGAAAATATTCAGGCAATTTTTTTGCTGCCAAATAAATCAATGATTGTAAACATGAACATATATCAACATAGTTCTACTTCGTTGCTGTGATCATTTATCTATAACGTGAACAGTAAATAACAACACGATAAAATATTGCAATAGCAACATGTGTTCGAAGTTAGATTCCAAATCTGGAAGTTGTCTCAGATAAAAAGGAGGGTGAATGAAGGACAAGAAAGTTTAAGATTTATTTGAAAAGATAATAGGAAAATAAGTTGACTTCTTTTGAAATGTTGAGATACAAAACAAAATTTAAAAATTCACAGTTAGCTGTCGTTTGGAATTAATAGCGTTTTCCTTTTATACAGGGTGACACTGAAAAACGGGCCACTCAAAATAACTTTTTTATTTATAAGCCTACATAGAAAGTAGCCAACTCTTTTGCCAACGCAAAATGTCACTTTGTCGCTCTAGCGCGACGTAGAAAAAACGCTCGCTGTTTAAATTTCTAACTACACAATGTTGAGAAATGTCACTTGTCTATATTATTAATGGAATCGTTTAGTCAGGAACTAATGGCATTGTAGTGACATATTTACCACCTTTACAAATAAATCTGATATATAACTGCTCTGTCGGTATGTTACATAACAAAAAAATGCCGCACTATTGTGAAAATAAAATAGGGCATTCATTTACAAAAACGAAAGTATAAAATGTTTAGATTAGATTGAAGCAATAGGTCAAAAAGAATGGGAAATAACGATAAATTAAAATTAAATATAAAATACGTTTTTTTCTTTATATTAATCTCTATTAATTGAGTAGTAGTGTAAGTACGAAGTGTACATTTTATTATTTTTCGTTATGGTGAAGGACCCCACTGTGGCGACTGTAGAAAAAATAATAATAAGAAAAATTGTTAACGTACGTCTCCTGTTTTCAAGAAGCTTTCCCTTAAATTATTGCAAACAATGCCCTTCCTTTCTGAAAAAGCTTAAAACTAGGATTTGCATAATCAAGTTTAGTTTAAATTTTCCCCCAAACTAGGAAATAATCCACCCTAAGTTATTTCCATCGAATGCACCCTCGAAAAACTAAGACATCCATCACATCACCCTTGGAATAGGAAAACAACTGCAAGCACATCAAACAACTATGCACACTTGCTGCCAATAGCAACGGGAATCAGGAATAGCCAAAATACTGCCCAGGGGCGTTCGTGAATAAGGGGTGGAAAGAGATTAGGGGGGTCAGTAAATTTAGCAAGAATATATAAGGAATATGGGATATTTTATTAATCTAAGATGTGATGCATGAATTTAAGACTATGCATTTTTCAAGGCCAAATCTATTTAGCGCCTTTTCAGCTCTTCCCAGTTATGTCCGATAGAAAAATAATTTTATGTAGTTTTTAAAGGTAATTAAAATTTATGAAATGACCCTATTGTGTAGAATATAAAATAAATCACCCATCCTGTACGAAACTCAATAATGGCTTGCAAATCTGCCGATATGGGTCCGGCGTTATTCAATTTTTCCGAGGGTTAGAGGCGATTCGCGCTGAATTTTAAACCGTTCAACGACCGATCCCTCTGTAATACTGATTTTAATTCACATTACAATTCACAAAGGGCCCCAGAGTTTTACATATCAATACCGGAACTGTTCGCAGTTCCACACCCAAGAAGATATGCCATCTTGAGATAGAAAAAGAGGGAGGATACCCGCAAAATGTAAGAAAGACACGGAGGAGAACATGGATAGTGTTTTAAGGCAAGAAACGATATAAGGATAAATATAACAACAGCATATGTATTTAAATATAAATAGTGAGTTTATTAAAATTTAGATTGTTATTAAATACTATAAACAAGGGGCGATGCTTAAAATTTGACACTCGTTTGAAATAGCGATACAAAGTAAACACATAGTTAAATGCAATTCATTTAACTAAATTTTATATGGTTCATTATGAGAAATAAACACAATTACCAAATAATTCCAGTTCACCGAACGAGGTCCAATTTTTACCTCTCGATAAGAGAGGTATTGGATTTATGCTGGAAATCGCCTATTGAGATTTCAGTGAATAAGTACGTTTTAAGGTCCCTATACATTCCGATTTTAATATTTTTACGATGATGTCTGTATCTATGTGTGTGTGTGTGTGTGTGTGAATGTTGGAAGGACAATTTCTGAAAAACTATGTTTAAATACGTATTTCCCAATCGGACATTAATGGGACAGAGCTGAAAAGGTTTTGGTAACAATTGGACAACCGAAAGTAGCAGATTCTTAAAAGAATTCTTCTAAATATTATTTTCTGAATAGGCACCAATTAGAAAAGTAAAATGTTGTAATTACCAAATACATGTCAGTGTTAAAAATCGAGAGACATTACTGAAGTCTTTTTCTGGGAAGTACATACATATATTTATTGTATCAATTGTTAAATATTTAAAATTATAGGTATATTACATATACCTTTCAAAAATACTGTCAATCCCGACAATGAATTAGAAACATCTCGAAAAATAAGAAGGGTTAAAACTTATTCATAGAATGAAATCAAAATTAAAAAAACTAAATACAAAGAATAGGTAGAATTTTGGTGTAGAGTATACAAGAAATGTTAAATACAATAGGGCGCGAGCAGTCATGTGACTTCGTTGGCCTTGACAAGCAGATATAGGGGCCCGTGTCAGAATGATAACTAGTAATTATGTACATAGATGTCAAATATCATAATATTTCATTCTAAATTTAGTGATTTTCCAATTCCATGTGGTTTATTTTCCTCGACAAGTAAATTCCACACTCCTGGTGACAAATTAACTACGTGAATTTAGAAAATCTTGAATTTTTTAATGAAAAATTCTCACATTTTATTACATGTACATAATTACTAATTATCATTATATCTGCTTGTCAAGGCTAAAAATGTGACATGACTGCTCGCGCCCTATACGTAACCAAAAACGGAAGCGGCGAGAGATATTGCACTGGCCACAACAGATTTTTATATTTAGATTTTTTAATTTTAAATTTATTCTTCCAAATAAATAAATTAAACAGCTTATTACATGTAAATCTAAATGTTACAATTGTGAAGTGTTGAATTATCATAGCCTACCACGACGCCGGTGGTGGTGCCAGCCGATAAGACAATGTATTACGATTGACAGTGGAATTTGGGGCTTTGAAATATTCAAATGGTGATCAGGTCTGTCGCTTGTCGTTTTATGAATTCCGAGTTTCGCGATTCGGATTCGAAGGGAAATCGGTTACATGAATTTTTTACGTCATATACAGAATGACAAATTAGATAAGCCTTTTTTCCTACAATGTGAAATATAGAGGGACGGATATAAAAAGGATTAATGTCTATTTGGAATATTCGGAGAGAAGGGTCTCACAATTTATTTAAATCCAAGATTTTATTCTTTTTCTCTTATCTCCATTTCATTGTATTCAGTTATGGCCGTAGAATTTTTACCCTACATTCTCCACATATAAAAATAATTATTCGTACAGTATTGGCCAGAAAGTTAGCAAGTTTTAAACAATTTCAATTACTATCTAGTAAAAAGGACAGTTTTAAAATTAAATTACAGGACTAATATAATATAATTTTTAAGGAAGGTATTATCTTTGGTCAAAAATTCAATGATGAGTTTTTAGTGAATAAGCATATTTTAGGGTCCCTATAATAAGATTTTACCATTTTTACGATGATGTCTGTATGTATGTGTGTTTGTGTGTTTACATCCAGAAGAACTGATTAGATTTTGGTTATAATTGGTGAACCGGAAGTAGCCTCATTTTGAAGATTTAACAGTTAAATTTGATTTATTTATTTAACGTTATTATAACTGAAAGAATATATTATTTTATATACGATTTGATTGCATTTTATACTTCATATTCAGTAGATATAGAGTTAAAGAATTATAAAGAAATTAAATTTTATAAATCAGCCAGCTATGCTAAACATGGAAACTACTAATATATTCATATAATTCAAATTGACAGATGTCAGTATAAATAAAAAAGTAAATTAATGTGGTAGAGATGAGTATGTTGAAGTAGATGTTGGGGAAAACACATTGGTTTGAAAATGTCATGAGGAGAAATGAAGAATATATTGGATGAAGAATGAATGAAATAGAGGAAGACCAAAGATAAGATGGAAAAACTGTATTGCGGAAGACTTGAGAGAAAAGGAACTGAAGGAGAACGACACGTAAAACAGAAATGAGTGGAAGAAGAAAATAAAAAAATAGCGAGTTAAAGAAGAAGATAGTGTCAAGTGCAATTTTCATAGTTTGTTTATGAAATATTTTTTCTGGAAATTTACACATAATACACAGGATTGACGGAAGATATTGTGCTGGCCACAACAGATTTTTTATGTATATATTTTAAATATTTTTAAATGCTAAAACCATTCCTTCCTTTTTAGTAATATTTTTAATTCTTAATTCTTTTCATACACAAATTCATAATGAAAACCTCTGCACATAAAAGCGTAAACGTAAATCGGTATAGAGCTGAAAAAATATAAAATATTTGAATGAAAAGAATTTGTATGGAAAGGAAAGAAATGATTTAATTGTTTGGTTTTCCAAGACGCAGCGCGACGCTTAAGTGCGGTCGAAGAATTAAGATGCGCAAAAAGAGGAAAACGGTCTTTTGTTTGCATTATTTCTTCCTTTTCCGGGAATTGAGTTATGAATGTAAATAAGCGAGTATTAGTTGCTTTGTTAGTTGAGATTCAGTTTTACTTTAATTATCTACTCAATGAGATGAATAAACATATTATCCAGAATTTATTCGCAATCGTAATAAATAGTCATGGAATAATTCGAATTAAAAATAACCTAGCATTCGATTATTGTAATAACCTATACAATTTGATTATAAAATTTAATATTTCGAATTAAAAATAATTGTCAATACAGTTGAAAAAACCTGATGTGGCCAGCACATAACCTCTCGTCGTATATTTTACCTGGCTGTATGCATAAAGCAAAGAATATTTTTAGAAAACAAATAATATATTCATATAAGTCTATGACGTATAAACTTCTTTATTATTCAATAAGAGCATGTCTCAACGTAAAACAATTTTCACATATATTTACAAAATCTGTAGGATATTTTACCATAAATTATTTATAATAAATTACAAAGTAGAGTTTACCATATATAAATTTTAGGCTGGTAACAAGGATTTTCAATTCGAACAACGTTCTTGTTTACTTTCTCTTCATATTCTTCTAGTAAAAACATTAATTTTGGGCGGTCTAAAATGTATATATCTGGATTGTGCATCTATTCTTACATATCTTCTTTTACATTTTATTTTTTCATACATAACACTAATTATAAAATATATAATAAAATATTTAAATGTATCAGATACAGAATTTAATTTTCTTTAATATTACCAATAAATATTTCAAAAAATAATATTTAGAAGATTTTTTTTCAAGAATTTTCTACTTCCGGTTGTCCAACCTTTTCAGATCTTCCCATGAATGTCCGATTGGGAAAAACGTGCTTATTCAATAAAATCTGGATATGCGATTTTTAGCATGAATCCAATACCTCTCTTAGCGAGAGGTAAAAATCCAACATATCTCTTATTTTATATTTTCACATCTCCATTCATCCATTAAATCTTTTTCTCTTCTCCAGATAAAAAATTCCACGCAGGTCCTTGCAACCACGTTATTAAGTCTTCTCCGTTCCCATATCCTTATTCTTTCCAGGATTCTCGCTCCTTCCAGACTTCTCCAGGCTCTTGGAAGCAGCATTGACGACATCTGGTGCTCTGTGTCGACAATGACGAGTCGTTAGCGTGATATGTTTATCGTTATCCAGAGTGCCATGGCAGGAGCAGTTGTAAAATTTTATAGTAAGATGTATACAGAGAACTGTGACAGTGTTATGTGCATTGTTATTGTGTAGGGAGCTCGAGGAAAGATGGGGAAATGTAGGATATTTAAGTTGGTAGAGACTGTGAGATAGTTGCCGAGAGAATATAATTTTAGAATTTAGAAGTGTAAAGTAAATTTATCAAAATATTTACTTAGCTATTTTCATTGTTTATTAACGTGTGTAACAAAAGTTTTGCCAACTACTACAACTGACGTAAATATTGCATCATCCAATTCGCAATGTTGCCAACCTGTGCATTATTTGTTAAATGACCCTAGTAGAATACATCGATTATTTAAAAAAAAATCTGTTGTGGCCAGCACAATACCTTCCGTCATTCTCGTGCATAATGTATAAATTCCATAATTTTTCTTACAAAAGATTCTAAATTTCCAGTAAAATTATTTCATAAACAAACTATTCAAATTGCACCTGACACTGGCATCTTCTTCTTCTTTAGCTTTTCCCATTCGTTAGGGGTCGCTATTTTTGCATGTCGTTCTCATTCAGTTCCTTTTCTCTCAAATCTTCCGCAATACAGTCCTTCCATCTTATCTTTGGTCTTCCTCTGTTTCTTTAACGTCCTATTACTAAACTATTCATTCTTGTTCCAATATAATTCTTCATTTCTCCTCATGACATGTTCAAACCAATGTAATCGTCTTTCTTGTATCTTTCTAAAAACTTGTAACACTAGAGTTATTTTCTTACCGTATCTTTCCGTGTATTCCCCAATATATACTTCAACATCCTCATATCTGCCACATTAATTTACTTTTTATTGATACTGACATCTGTCAATTTGAATTATATGAATATATTACTAGTTCCCAAGTTTGGCATAGCTGGGTGAATTATAAAATTTAATTTCTTTAAAATTCTTTAACTCTGTATCTATTGAATATGAAGTATAAATTGTAATCAAATCGTATAGAGAATAATATATTCTTTAAGTTCTAATAACGTTAAATGTCAATAAATCAAATTTAACTGTTAAATCTTCAAATGAGACTACTTCCGGTTGACCAATTATAACCAAAATCTAATCAGTTGTTCTTCTGTAAGTAAACTTAAGGAATACGAAAAAATTATAATTTTTGGAATCGTGGTATTGAAGTTATGGAATCCGGAACTTTTGTCACACACACACAGACACACAGACACACATACATACAGACATCATCGTAAAAATGGTAAAATCGTATTATATAGACCCTAAAACGTGCTTATTCAGTAAAAACTCATCATTGAATTTTTTGACCAAAGACAATACCTTCCTTACCTAACGGTGACGGAAGGTAAAAATATACTACAACTTTTTTGCTAGTTTTCGAAACCATACCTTCAATTGCACATTAATTATTATTCTCGTAGAACACGATTTCGCACTTATATTAATTTCCGAATTTGTATGTAGCTTTCGCCACAAACGTTTCTCGTTCTTTCGTTTGAAAGATTTAGTCGAAAAATCGCTGATGTGTAACAGGGAAGTGCGGTGGTCGTTTTTCGCTGTCACTGTATTTTATTCAAAGGCACAGCCGGTGCTCAGGAATATAAATATGTCCCGTCTAAGACCTGCCGTTAAGATTAATGGCACGAGAAAAAATCGCACGATAGGAGTTTACAATGTAAACATTAGATTAACTTGTCCACCTACAAAATTTTGCTGTTTCGATTCCCCTACGCGTGTGCCTTTTGTATAATTCAATATTCAATTAGCGTGTAATTAAAATCATACTGAAAACGGAAAATAAATCAAATGAAATTTCATTTAATATCCAATCTAAGTTAGAAACAAAGTTACATCGTCTACATATCGAGTTAATAGATTGTACATTTTGTGATTCAACTCTGGTAATTGTTACGGAACACGAAATAGGACTAGGCTAATATCAACTCGTTCGATATTCAATACGAGAAATACTCAAACTGCATGGTCAACAAAGCTCCTAGGTTGAACTTATTGTAATTATCAGGAATATGGAATCAACGAATATGGAATTAACTGAATGGAAAAATAAGGGGTGATGCATAAATTTGAGACAAGTTTTGAATGGTCCAATTTTTACCTCTCGCTAAGAGAGGTATTGGATTCATGCTAAAAATCGCATTTCTAGATTTTATTGAATAAGCACGTTTTAAGGTACCTACAATCCGATTTTAATATTTTTACGGTGATGTCTGTGTGTATGTATGTATGTATGTGTGTGTGTGCGTGTGTGTAAGTGGGGGGGGAGTTGTTGTTATATAATTATAGGTACCCTTCAAAATTACTGTCAATCCCGACAATGAATTGGAAACATTTCGAAAAATTAGAAGAGGACAAAATTTCTTCATAGAATTAATTTAAAATTAAAAAATCTAAATATAAAGAATTGATGTAAGTAGAATTTTTGGTATAGAGTGTAGGTATACAGGAAATGTTATATCCAATACGCCGCAAGCAGTCATGTGACTTTGTTGTCCTTGACAAGCAGATATGGGGCTTGTGTCAGAATGATAGCTAGTAATTTCCAATTCCATGTGGTTTACTTTCCTTGACAAGTAAATTCCACACAAAAATTGTGACATTTCACATCTATGTACATAATTACTAAATACACCGGATTGACCGAAGGTAATGTGCTGGCCACATCAGATTTTTTTTTTGACTTTTCAAATTTAAAGCCATACATACGAAAAATGAATTCTAAACAAATATTAATTTAATAATATTAAATTTTTATTAAAAATATAAATCGCGAAAAATGATATTTAACTAATTACCGATAAACTTACAATTTTTTGTATAAATTTGTCTTAAAGACAGACTTAGTATACCAGGGCATTATTAAAGAAATAATTTAAAACATTACTTCATATTAAACATAATGTACACACAAATATATGTACACTTTTCTTCCATTCATGTCTGTTTGTATGCAAACATTCTCTGTATGTTTGCATTGTTTTTGGTCGAATTATTCCGTGGTCAACTGATACACATTTAAAACAAACTCTACAGCGAGAGGTTCCAGTGTTCCAAGCCGCAGTACGGGTCATTGTTTACAAGAAACATGTTTACGTTTATGTTTTGATAGGGATGTATAATGCTTAGTATTCACAACCTGTATTACGGGTCGCCAATAATAATGGAGGAGGACTTTATCACTATAAATTAAGAGAGAGGACACTATTTTTTCGCAAATTATAGTTGTATATTTCTTGTTTATTTTATTGCTTAGCATTAGTTTGAATGCATGACAAACACCATACTTGAGATCGCTTTAAAATTGATAAAAAAACTTAGCGTAAAAATATGATTCGATAAATATACATATAAAAATAACGCCTTTATTAAATGAGCAAAATAGAAACATCCTGTGTATTATGTATAAATTTCATACATAAATTTTCTTGCAAAAGATTCTAAATTTCCAGTAACAGTCATGATACAGATGACCTTGATCAGACATCTATAAAAAAAATTGCTGTGAGTACAATGGATGTAAAATCTTGTGTAATCATATTGGTATGTAACCTTTATTTGACAGTGAGAAATAACAATCTTACACGGGACCTTTGTAACTTATTTTATTTAAAATGCACTACATCATTAGTTGCACTAAGTGAAAAACTAAATAAATGTATAAATGGAAAACGCTATTTTAGTCTATTGTGTTTCGGATTCATTTTTGCTATGAGAAAATAAACCAAGCAAAATTGCAAACATTTTCGTTTGGATTTGTCAACTAACTATTTTCAATAGACCCCAAAAAGAAAAGCACATTTTTATTGTCAGTTAATTACGAAAAAAAGTTCAATCCATATTTGTTTTGTATTGTGTTTTGTGCATTTGATATTCGTCATTCTATTGTCCTTATTACATGGTATTTTCCGTCCCTCTGGTGGTATTTTTCCACGACACTAATTCGCATTTGATGACAAAGACCGGGCGTGATTTCGCTTGAGTTGTATAATAAAGTTTCCATAGACGGCACAATGTGGTCGGGAAAATGGGCACGTGCCCCGAATTCCAACCCAGCAGCCGCGATACCAAATTTCAATCAGCATCGCATCGGCGCTGATGCGCGACGTTGCAATGCAATTGAACTTTATTACAGCGTTGCAATTTACGTGTTCGTTGCTCGGGGAATACAACCCCGGCAAAAGGCAGAACCCTTGTTGTGACTTGCAGAATTGGAAAATTAAAATTGCACTTCTAGATAAGGGATGATGGAGGAGTCACGGTTCGAATCTTGTTTTTCTTACTTTTCACGTATGTACACTTCAGTGCAAAATTAAGCACACAAAATATTTTAAAGTGGACATGATAAGATGACTAAACGAAAATATGTAAATTTGTCATTTTTCTTATTGTCATTTAGAGAGTAATCCCAAGATTAGAATTATAACTAGAATAGAAGATGGTTTCTCCAAAAAACAAATCGCTCGACTGATGAACATCAGTAAAAACACCGTCTCAGAATTAAGAAACGCTGGAAGCAGGAAGGAAGTGTTACAAGAAAAGCAGGATCTGCGCGCCCCATAGTTTCTAGTAATGACGAGGACGCAGCTGTTATAGAATATTTAAGACAAAACCTTTTTGAGTCTGCAAGAATTTCTAAAGATGCAACAGATTTTCATGGCTCCACAGTCAATAGGATAATTAAATCGTCAGATTTGCGAAATAGAGTAGCAGCTAAGAAACCAATATTAACGGAAAAAAATAAACGAAAATTGCGTTCACAAAGATCTAGCATTTTGGGAACGGGTAATATTTACAGACGAAAAGGTATTCAAATCTACCAATGATGGTCACATTTGTGTTTATAGACCGCAAAATTCAAGGTTCGATGAAAGATATGTGTGGGCATGGATTAGCTATAACGGAATGGGCGTTTGTTGCTGATGGACGATTTAATGCAGACAATTACATAGAAATTTTAGAAAATTTGACGATGCCTTTTGTTGAACATTTATATCCCAACAATAATTTCATCTACCGGCAGGACAACTGCCTGGTCCTGGTCCATACTGCTAATATCGACAGAAACTGGTTTCAAAATAACAATGTTGAAACATTACCATGGGTTTCAAGTAGTCTAGATATCAACCCTATAGAAAATGTATGGGGCGGAATAACAAACTTTATGTCCTTAAAACTTAGAAGAATTATGGGAAGCAGTACAAAATACCTGGGAAGAAACGGCGGGTGATCTGCATTATACAACGAAATTGATTCATTCAGTTCCTCGGCGATTAAATGAAGTAATAGCTCAAAATGGTTTCAGGCATTTTTCGATAGATGATTTAGAAAAACCATTCTCCATAAAAATATTCTTAATTTCTTTCATTTCTTCTTCCAATTTCTCTGAATGACAAATTTCTGAAGCTCTTCTCATTAGGACTTTAATTGTATCATATTTCTGAGAAGGATGATGATGTGAATTGGCATTAATATAGTGATTAGTGTGCGTAGGCTTCCTGTTACTAATTTTTACCTTCCGTCACCTTTAGGTAAGGAAGGTATTGTCTTTGGTCAAAAAATTCAATGATGAGTTTTTACTGAATAAGCACGTTTTAGGGTCCATATAATACGATTTTACCATTTTTACGATGATGTCTGTATGTATGTGTGTCTGTGTGTCTGTGTGTGTGTAACAAAATTTCCGGATTCCATAACTTCAATACCACGATTCCAAAAATTATAATTTTCTCGTATTCCTCAAGTTTACATCCAGAAGAATATCTGATTAGATTTTGGTTATAATTGGTCAACCGGAAGTAGTCTCATTTGAAGATTTAACAGTTAAATTTGATTTATTGACATTTAACGTTATTATAACTTAAAGAATATATTATTCTCTATACGATTTGATTACAATTTATACTTCATATTCAATACATACAGAGTTAAAGAATTTTAAAGAAATTAAATTTTATAATTCAGCCAGCTATGCCAAACTTGGGAACTAGTATCAAATTCATATAATTCAAATTGACAGATGTCAGTATAAATAAAAAGTAAATTAATGTAGCAGATATGAGGATGTTGAAGTAGATATTGGGGAATAGACGGAAAAATATGGTAAGAAAATAACTCTAGTATTACAAGTTTTTAGAAAGATACAAGAAAGACGATTACATTGGTTTGAACATGTCATGAGGAGAAAGGAAGAATTATATTGGAACAAGAATGAATAGTTTAATAATAGGACGTTAAAGGAACAGAGGAAGACCAAAGATAAGATGGAAGGACTGTATTGCGGAAGATTTGAGAGAAAAGGAACTGAATGAGAACGACATGCAAAAATAGCGACCCCTAACGAATGGGAAAAGCTAAAGATAAAGAAGATGCCAGTGTCAAGTGCAATTTGAAAAGTTTGTTTATGAAATAATTTTACGGGAAATTTAGAATCTTTTGTAAGAAAAATTATGTAATTTATACATTATACACGAGAATGACGGAAGGTATTGTGCTGGCCACAACAGATTTTTTTATTATTTATTTATTTATATATTTGTTGATTTTTTGTTCATTCCCTGAAGAAGGCAGTAGTTAATACTGCTGAAACGTTGGTATTTAAATAAATAAACAGAAATAAAACTAAAAAATCTGTTGTGGCCAGCACAATACCTTCCGTCAATCCTGTGTATAATATATAAATTCCATACATAATTTTTCTTGCAAAAGATTCTAAATTTCTAGTAAAATTATTTCATAAACAAACTATTCAAATTGCACTTGACACTGACATCTTCTTTCTCTTTAGCTTTTCCCATTCGTTAGGCGTCGCTATTTTCGGTACTTTTTCTCTCAAGTCTTCCGCTATACAGTCCTTTCATCGTATCTTTGGTCTTCCTCTGTTTCTTCAATTTGCTATTACTAAACTACTCATTCTTGTTCAAATATAATTCTTCATTTCTCCTCACGACATGTTCAAACCAATGTAATTTTTGGAATCGTGGTATTGAAGTTATGGGATCCGGAACTTTTGTCACACACACACAGACACACATACAGACATCATCGTAAAAATGGTAAAATCGTATTATAGGGACCCTAAAACATGCTTATTTACTAAAAACTCATCATTGAAATTTTTTACCTAAAGTGACGGAAGGTAAAAAGGTTGTATTATTTTAATTGAAATATGAGTTCTGAGTGATTTTTTAATAATTTAAACTCATTATATTTATTTGTATTCCTAGATCAACTATCACTATACACTAGTCTGTAAATATCTTTGATATTTCTTTCCGTATAAATTCCATTTACATACAAATGTATTTCCGAAGTATCTTACTTCAATCAGTATATTTAGTATATCTATAAACAGAATTTAGTATACCGTCTCGTATACCCGACCATTTCACGTATTTACTGTCTACATCAAACATTATTTATCTACGGAGTGTACGTTACTTCTCCTGCCTTTCTCCATACTGCATGTACCTTCCTTTTGAAGCAGGATTTGCAGGAACGTTAGTCAGATATTCTCCTGCTTGCAAGGCTGCAGGAGCATGAGATCTTAGCTTGAAAAACGATACGGACGTGCTTGCACAGGTAGCTTTTATAAATGAATGGAAGGAGTTTTTATTCTTTTTAAAGATATTTTTAAGTAAATGAAGAAAATTTAAACGAAGAGGTTTCTAAAGTATATTAATTTCAAGTATGTAACGCATGTTTTAGCAAAATACAGGGTGTTTTAGGACTAGTGTAACAAACTTTAACAGCTTATTCCTGAGATCATGTGAACATAGGTCCTATTCCTTCTAGTTACCAAAATACAAGTGGTTGCAGTTCTATAAATAACACGAAATTTTCTAATTTTTGTAATCACGGTACTTTCGGAAAATTATTAATTTTATTTATTAATATTAACGAATACGATTTGGACAACAAAACATACGATGACACAATTATTAAATAGACAAATAAATAAATTCTAAACACAGAACAACATGGTTAACACAATATGAAATAAGATAAATTTTAAAAAAATTACAGCAAGTGCTCAAAATGCCATCATTTTGAACCACTCCCCGTACAGTTGTTGATCCAGTTTCACGTAGACGCTGAAAAATGCGCGTAAATAGGCGATGGGAAGGTTGGCGTCTATTTGGATATCTGTCTTGGTATTTCTGGACGCATAACGGGCATTACCATTACATAATCCATAAATAAAAATCATATCTGCATATTCTGCAGTACTATAACCATCCATTATGAAACAAAAATACAATCAAAAGTATAACAATTTTTAATTAAGACAATTAATTAATTAATACAAATAAGGTTTTTCGAAAGTACCATGATTACAAAAATTAAAAAATTTCGTGTTATTTATAGAACTTCAACTTCCTGTATTTTGGTAACTAGAAGGAATAGGCTGTTAAAGTTTGTAACACTAGTCCTGAAACTCCTGTATAATACGAGGTAGAGTCAATAAGTACACTCTATATTTAAAAATTAGCTTTAGAATATATTATATATTTCAACTAAAAGTTCCATAATTTATATATTTTGGAAAACATTTAAGAATCAAAGTATCTCCCCCACGTTGCCAGTTGTGCCTCAGCGGTCCTACGTGTTCGTCAATTGAATTCCTGCGTCTCCTGCAACCTGGCAACAGTGCAGGGCGTGTCGCATGTCAAATAACGTACGTAATGGATGGTTGTTACTGGGAAATCCTGGACAGGACGTGGAAGTAGAATGAAAGGAGAATTTTTTATTCCAACAGGAGAATGATTTGATTTTGTACTTTGGTTTTAGAAGTTTTGTTCTCCACTGACTTCGTGTCAAACTAAAACAACCACGGGGTTTTAAAACAGACAGGAACAACATAATGATTTTATTTTTCTTTTCTCTCTTATGGGCGACAGCATAATATTATCATGGGAGTCCCTTCAGATTTTTTTTAGTATTATTGTTGATATGTAGCATAATTATTTACATTACAGTTTACCTATTTATTGAAACTATTTGCTACACGAATTAATATAAAATATAATATTTATAAGAATAAAACTCACCATTAGATGCAGTAGAATATTCTCGCGATCTGAAATAAAAAAAAAATGTATTAATTATCGAATGTAGTTCGTTATCAGTTATAGGGGAAAGGGGGGCACTTATGGACAAAAATTGCATTTTGTTTTTTAATTTTTTACCTCACCCAACCCTTGGTAAAAATCGCATATCGAGATTTTGGTAAATGACCACATTTTAAGGTCCCTACAATCCAATTTTAACATTTTCGATGATGTCTGTGTGCATGTATGTATGTGTGTTATATATATGTGTGTGTGTGTGTGTGTGTGTGTGAGTGTGTGTGTGTGTGTGTGTGTGTGTGTGTGGATCCTGTTTACGCTCTAACTCAAATACTATCATTCAGAAAGTTTTGAAACCATGTATTTCTTCTACCTTATTCTAATATGAAAAGAAGCCATTAGATTTTGGTGACAATCGGATAACCGGAAATGGCAATTTACTTGAAGCTCAAGATAGTTTTTTTTTTCAAAAAATACCTTTAAATGTAATTTTTTCGCAATTTGTTATTATAAAAATTAAAGATTATTACATTTTCTACAAGTTTGCTTTAATACTTTTTTTATATATTTTATGGATAAATTTATAAAGTAATATAAAAATTATATCTTTAAACACATCTCCGTGGTTACATAGTTCAGCTTAAATGTATGTAACTGACAGATAAATGTCACTGTCAAAAAAATAAACATTTCAAATTAATAATAGTAACGTTTTAAAAGGAAAATTGTAAATAGAACAATAGTTTTATGAAAAGGACCTTTAAATTCATAATTTCTAGCATTAGTAAATATGAAGGTGTATATTTAAATAAAGAAACAAATAAATATATTATCACGGCATATTATCCATTGCTGGGTGTGCTAATCTGCTTTATATACAGATATCGGTAATGATGATGACATAATTGTATTGTGCGGGCGTTTACCACAAGGGTTAATTTTATGCCATTTAAAATTCGAATTATTTGGCGTTGATCGGGATTGATTCGGATTCGCGGCAACGAGACCCCATAAGTAAATGGCGGGAGGTATTGTGCTGGTCACATCAGATGTTTTATGTTAACGATAACTTAAGTTTACGTATATAGTAACTGTTATACATATCTACGTCAGTGAAAGGCAATGAGTAAATAAAAACAACTTGTTACAAACAAAAGAAAATATGTTTATTTATTGTGTAGCAATATTAATAGCTGCCATTCTGATACGGGCCCCCATATCTGATTGGCAAGGTCTGCAAAGTCACGTGACTGCTCGCGTCCTATGGAATTTGTACATAATACACAGGATTGACGGAAGGTAATGTGCTGGCCACATCATATTTTTTTGTGGTGTTTTGATTTGAACGACCGCTAGTGTACACGTATATACCGAGCACGTTGTATGCATAGCTCGAATTACAAGACTTAACAATTATGTGTAGTTGAAAATAAGGATAATTTTTCAATAAAAACTAAGTATAAAACTATAAAATATTCTTTCGCTTCGTTATCCTGTTAAAAGTAACACCGAGCTCATTAGAAATCTGGCTTAATTGCTAAATTAATGAAGCAGTCGCAGTCTGCAGATTTTTAATACACCTTGCGATTGCGAAGCTGGGTAAATATTTAGAATGGAAATAATTAAATCTGCTTCGTTAGAGATTCGTAAAAAGCAAACTTAGATTGGCTAAGATAATTAGCCCATATGAAGAAGCCAATTAAAAAAGTTATACTTTCAATTTTATAAATCGTTGGAGACTTATTTTAAAGTAAGCATTCGTTAGAATATTTAGACAAATATTACAGTACATATATTTCAATCCAACGAATATCTGATAAATTTAAAATTGTATTTGCAACCCTTATAGATAGATTATACATATTTTCTAATAGAAGTATCATATATAATTCTATTATTATGTAATTCTATAGCAATAAACTTATATGAACATCTCGTACTGTAGAAGTCTTTCTTGACAAATTAAAATATTTCCTTCCAGACTAGAAAATATATATCTCCAGGAATTCTGCAGCCTTATAATGTCATAATTTTATATAAAGGTCACATATAATTTGCCATTTCATGCTTTCAAATCCAGCAAGATATATAAGAGTAGCAGAAAATTCTGTCATAAGAATATAAAAGACTACGTATATTATATTTAATGCAGAAAGGAGCAAAAATAATATAAAATTATAGAGACAGGAATTATATTGAATTATTTATTAGAAATATTATTATTTATTGGGTGTTAACAATTACTCGAAAGTTCAGTCAAACAGCATTTGTTCTTACTTGCCAACGTTTCGGTCTACAACAATTCTACAACAAAAAATGTAATACATACAAAATAACATGGACATTATCACACTTACAGTAAGATCGTACAAATTGTTACAATTCATGTACACAAAATACATTCGTACAAAATATCAGTTAAATTATTAAACATCGTACAAAAAATTCAAAGAGCATACACACTTCCATTTGCTCTAAAAAACGACATTTACGGTCCTTAATACTTAAATAACTATTTATTTATAAATGAATGCTTACAGATAGTTTTTACAATTTAGTAAATGCAACAATGATGAATCCGCGTGATTAAGTACTTTGTTAAATTTGAAATGTGGAACCCTGTATACTGTGTATACTAAGTAAAAATTCTCATTATTCATTATTCGTTGGTTCAAACTCAGTTCACGTACCGTACCGACCACCAACAAAATTAAACATTCAAAGGGAAATGTAGAAAGTAAAAGCAAAGAAAGTAACTTTCAAAAATATCCTTGTGATTTCGCAAGCTGAATTTTTAAATTGGGCTTGTTTATTTATTCACAAAAGATTTGGAGATGGTCTTAGTTACTTAGAATACAAATATATTTCCTTTCCATGGATACAGGATGTTTATTGACTCACGTTCTTATTTGTAATACTAATAAAATATAAATAATAATTGTGGGTAATTTCTTGACTGTGATGTGGATTAGGTCTTAACAATTACTCGAAAGTTAAGTCAAACAGCTTTTATTGTTATTATACGAACGTTTCGGTGCACCCTTGCATCTTCTTCAGGGTCTACAACAATTATGTAACAAAAATGTAATACATACAAAGTAACATGGACATTATCACACTTACTGTAAGATCTTACAAATTGTTACAATTACATAAAATACATTTGTACAAAACATTCAGTTACTTTATTAACCATCGTAAAAAAATTCGAAGAGCATACACACATCCATTTGCTCTAAAAAACAACAACCGAATAACACGGAAAATAGCTGGAAATCATATGAGGGATGATTGCAAAAACATCAATGCAAGAACTGATATTCAAGGACTTAACAGCGTATATTTTGGTGTATTGGAAAAGTTCAAAAAGGAAAAGGCAAATTTCAGCCAAACTGAGTTCCATTAAGGTCAAAAATGATATTTAACAGCGTTTTTTCAAGAAATACTGTTAAAATCTTCAAATTAGGGTACGTCCGGTTAACCAATCATAACTAAAATCTAATCAACTCTTCATATGTACGAAAGAGGAATAAGAAAGAATTATAATTTTTGGATTTGTAGTATTGGAGTTATCGAAAGAGAAATTTTTGTGACACGCACATACACACACACACATTCATTAAAAACTAACCATCGAATTTTTTGACCAAAGACAATGGCAATGGCGCATATTTCGCGCGCACTTTTATAATAAAAGCACTTTTATGGAGCACACTCCTCATAAGAATATAATGTAATATTAAAAATCCATAAAAGCGCTTTTATTATAAAAGTACGCTGGGAATACGGGCCAATACCTTCTTTACCTATAGGTGACGGAAGGTAAAACCGATAATGCAAAAATATTATTTAAGTTTTTATGGAACACTTATTTATAAATTTGTGTCTATTCTTTCTAAATAAAATATACTTAGTTCCGTGGTGTTAATTGGGCGTAAGCCACTTCATGCTCATTGTGTTTATAAATGCAAATGTTTACTCTAGTAGCAAATTGCTCCTGCAATATTTCAGCGGCGCCGTTAATAAAGCGACGCATAAATTGGGTTATAAAGTTTCTTGTAGCAGGCGCTGATTCGCCATCGCTGTTTTCATTTGTCTCGCCGTCTCGCCTACACAATTAACGAAATTTTAAAATTTTCACAGCTCTGCTAATTTCACTGATTTCAAATCGCAAAAAGGAAATTAACAGATTAGTTTCAAAACATGTATTCATTTGGAGCAGCCGTCACGAAGATGGACATTTTCCTTAATTAAAACGCTCAATCAAAACTTAAACAGGGTTGAAATTCTACGAACTTTCTTATTTACTACGTATCCCAATTTTCAAAAACTTACTAGTTCATAAATAAATATATCATCACGGCATATTACCCATTGCTGGGTGTGCCAATCTGCTTTATATACAGATATCAGTAATGATGATGACATATTTGTACCGTGCGGGCGTTTATCAGGCGTCACCCCACTGACACTCATTGCTGGCATGGAGAGTACACCACAGGGGTCAATTTTGTGCCATTTGTAATATTTGGTGTCGGTGACCGATTTTCGGTAGCGAAATACCGCGTCCGGATCACAATAATAGTTAGGAAACAATTATCCTTCGCCACACATTCCTATCTAAGCAGACTTCTTTCGCCTCGGCCACACTCATAATCACATTCATACATGCTCTTCTTCTCTTCATACTTGGAAACTCTCTCTCTTTAAACACCCTACCAACCACATCCATCCACTTACACACTGGTCGGCCACGTAATCATTGAAAACCCTTAACAATCCGTTCACTCGCCATTCTCTCCACTTGCCCAAACCATCTCAACTGATTCACATCAACTCTCTTAATAACATTGTTCCTAAATTATTCCTCACGCGATCCCGTCTTACATATCCACATACACCACGTAAATACCTCATTTCCACGGCAGTCACTCTCTTTTTATGCTTCCCCGTCCATGCCCAGCATTCGCTTCCATACATGTTACAGCATTCTAAATTCAAAACTAAGTCAACTGGTAAGTTTATTAGCAAATGTAAAACCAAATATGTGAAAAATAAGATGCTACCACGTGTCAGTGACACTGACAGAAATAATATTATTCGTACAATCGTACGGCTATGATTTAAGGAAATATATGTGAATTAATAAATAAACTTACGTTTTGCGTTACAGTGAAAGTATTGTCAACAACTAAGAGAATTATTCATTATTAAAACCGCATATCCTGATTTTAATGAATAAACATGTTTTAAGGTTCCTACAATCCGATTTTAACATTTTTACGATGATTGTGTGTGTGTGTGTGTGTGTGTGTGTATAACAACTTGATTGGACTTCATTTCGTAATAAAATTTGGAGAACATACATTATTAAAAACCTGTATTCCTATTAGTATTTCTTCCTCACGCCCCTATCCCTTTCTCATGGGATTTCTCCCTCTTGTGACGTCACACTCCGGTAGCACGTACCTCCGGTAAGTCCGGAGGAAAGTGAAAAGGCACATCACATCACCCGGAATCGAGTTTTATTGCTAGCCACGCTCGTTATTAAGTAAATTGTTATGCACAGAATGCGTTGCGCGCCTTGCTCGCTCCGGAGTCCCGGAGTCTACGGCGCCACAGGAGTTAGCTGCCGGAGTTTGCGCTCCGGCATAAATTTTTACCGCCTCTTTCGGTGATGGTGCTTTGTGGTTGCTGTTGCTACGATTGCGGGCGGTAGAGAGAATGGGCGAAGAACTTTGGAAAGATTTTTTGGTTTATTTTATGTGGACGTGTGTTTCATGTTTCATGTGTCGGTTAGCGATTAAACAGAGATTGTTATACCATGTTTCTATGGCGTAGAAGGAGACAATAGTTATTTAAGTATTAAGGGCAGTAAGTGCATCTTACCGGTTGAGGATTAGTTACATCCGATACCGGTAAGAAGCACTTAATGCCCGCAATGCTTATTATATTTTTTGCACGGTCGTCATTTTTAAGTAAGGTATGATCGTTGTTTTGTTATCGTTAAAGCATTAAAAATAGTACATTTATTTTTAATTTATGTAATTTTCATCGCCTCCAGATCGGTAGGTAGTCACATCACTTACTGATCAGTAATTTGTAAACAAAACTTACTGCGTTGGAAACCCTATCGGCAAAAAATATTTTACGTAGTAAATATTAATTTTCTAAATAGAAATTTACTAATAATGATACGGTTTTGTTCGTCTCTTGTTTCTAATTCCATGGCTAATACTATTAAATTGTAATTCCGCGAATTTTCAAAAGAGATGAGGATATTAAGACAGATGTTGGGGAAACCACCGAAAGATAGGATAAGGAATGAGACGATAAGAAGAAGAGATAGAAGTTTCCAGAAAGATACAAGAAAGACTATTATATTGGTTTGAACATGTCATGAGGAGCGATGAAGAATATATTGGAAGAAGTAATAAAAGGTAGAAAAAACAGAGGACGATCAAAGAAAAGATGAAAGGAAGGTTTGAGAGAAAAGAAACTAAATGAGGACGACACGCAAAATAGACATAGATGGAAGTAGAAAATCAAGAATAACGATCCCTAACGAATGAGAAAAACTAGAGAAAATACACAGAATTGACGAAAGGTAATGTGCTGGCCAGCCCGTATATTGTTTTAGTGATTAAGTTTTACAAATTAATTAGTAAATATTTCTACTTCAGTGTAGGACAAAATTGTGTATTTGCTTCTAGTTAAAATACTAACTACGCTGTTTATTCATCATCGTTTATGTTTTCAAATATTTGTACTAAGTAGTCCTAATTAAAAATATGTCTGGTACGGAGTATAACTGACATCCACAGTAATGTGAAACTTTGTGGAAAATAATTAATCACTGCACTCCGCCCGGAATTATTTTCCGGGGCTCCGGTGCAATGAAGGAAACATACGTAAAATATTCATTTACAGAGCGTACAAAAAATTTAATTAAAACTTTCAATAGCAAACCAAAATTGCTATTTGTTAGAAATTATGGATATTGTAATTAATTTATATGAATTATTAAATATTACTTTTAATATAATATTTTCATTAAAATTGTAGCGTCAAAAAGTATTCGGAATCGCTGCCTAGAGGCCATCTCTCGCCCGGTACCCTTTTTAGCGTATGTTCTAAAAATTCTGACACATTTGATATTTTAACAATTTTTACCTCTCACTAAGAGAGGTATTGTATTCATGCTAAAAATCGCATATCTAGATTTTAAAGAGTAAGCACGTTTTAAGGTCCCTACAATCCGATTTTAACATTTTTACGATGATGTCTGTGTAGGTGTGTTTGTGTGCATCTATGTGTATATGTTTATCTGTTTAACTACGTAATTCTCAATCGGACATTAATGGGAAGAGTTGAAAAGGTTTTGGCAACAATTGGACAACCGGATGTAGCATAGTCTTTTAAATATTATTTTTTTAAACAAATTATTCCTACAAATATTAAGGAAGAAATAAAAAAATATATAAAATAATCTGTAATAATAAATCTCACAGCCAAAATAATTCCATGGAAACCAATTGAAAAAAATAAAATGTATGTAACTAACAGATAAATGTTAATGTCAAAAATCCAGAGACATTACTGAAGACTTTTTCTGGGAAGTACATACAGTAAATTTGTTGAAAGATGTCCGATCAAGGTCATCTACGAATTGTATGAATTAAGATTTTAGCCCGCCCATTCTGACAAATTTAATAATATCATTTACTTAGTTTTTATGAGGGTACACAAGATACTACTGTTATTTTTTTATCATTAAAATATATATTACAGTAAATGCATTTAAAATTCAAACATAAGTCAACTGGTAAGTTTATTAGGAAATGTAAAACCAAATATGTGAAAAATAATATACTGACACAATGTCAGTCAATGACACTGACAGAAAATAACGTTATTCGTACGGTTATGAATCAAGGTAATATATCTGAATTAATAAACTTACGTTACAGCGAAAGTATTGTCAACAACGAGCATCGTTTTAAAATGGAGACTTAAAAGACGAATTTGACAGGGATGAAAAATATTTTCTTTTCAATTTACTGAACCTGTCAACTTCACTTTGGAAGGAAGGTTGAAAATACCTTTTAAAAACTGACCTTTTTAATCCAGGATTAAAAGAGGAACACTCATTTGTTTAAGCTCTAAAAATACACTCCCTGAGCTTAAAGCTCTGTTGCTTGGTTTAAAAGTCACACAGAAATTTTATAAATCAGCCAGCTATGCTATAACCATGGAAATAGTTACAATATTAAGAAAATTCTAACTGAAACTGACAGATGTCAGTGTCAATCAAAAGAAAATGAATGTTGCAGAGATGTTCAGATAGATGTTGGGGAAGACACGGAAAGGAATGAAAGACTAAGAGAAATGACTCGAGTGATAGAAGTTTCTGAAACGATACAAGAGAGACGATTGGTTTTAACATGTCATGAGGAGAGATGAAGAATATATTAGAAGAAAAATGAATAGCTTAGTAGTAGAAAATAAAAGATACAAATGAAGACCAAATATAAGATGGAAGGACTGTACTGCCGAAGACTTAAGAGAAAAGAAAATGTCAGTGTCAAATGTGCATAGTTTGTTTATGAAATAATTTTACTGGAAATATATTTTTTCCCCCATTTTTCTCCGTTCACCCCCGCAATAAACAAAATAAAACTTTAGGATGATATATTTCTCTTGGACACTTTTAGTGCAAGTTTCACAACTTTGCTAATTCCATAGTTATAATGAAGCTGCAGATGCATAGCGCATGATAAACTAGTGGCACTAACAGCATTAATTTCCACTATTGTGCGGTATCAATTTCAGTAATGGATACCTAGGGCTTACCTCCGCAGCACTACCGAGCTCATTAGTAATTTAAAACGGTTGCGTGGACTCATGTGATATAACCATGCAAGTAATTAACAAACACAAGTGGATCAGTTTTCTCAGAAATTAAATAACAACAAATCTTTATAGTAAAAACGGAATTTGTGACATTTTTTGTTACAATGTGGTTATTATTAACATGTAGGACTGATTTTCTGTAACGTCAAATAACAATGGCATCTATAATTTGGCACTCTATTTTTGACTAGGGCCCGCTTTGACATGCTAAGAAATAATTTTTAATTTACCTACTTTATATTTCAATTTTGATTTCTTATTGTTTCAAAAATAACCAATACAATGCATAATTCATGCAGATATTATTTCCTAGATTAATGATTAATTTTTTTTGGAAAGCTCGGTTCAGACGTCGATTTTTCGGAATTCTATCCGAGGCCCCGCGCTCACATGGACCCCATACATTCAAATATCTAAGAAAATTTTATAGTAGAACCAATTTAGGTAAGGTATTGTTTTTGGTTAAAAAATTCAATGACGAGTTTTCACTCAGTGCATAAGCATGTTTTAGGATAATACGATTTTACCATTTTTACGATGATGTCTGTAAGTATGTATGTGTGTGGTCTGTGTGTGTGTCTGTGTGTCTGTGTGTGTGACAAAAGTTCCGGATCCTATACCACCTATATAGGTAAGGTATTGTTTTTGGTTAAAAAATTCATTGATGAGTTTTCAGTGCATAAGTATGTTTTAGGATAATACGATTTTACCATTTTTACGATGATGTCTGTATGTATGTATGTGTGTGTGTGTCTGTGTGTGTGTCTGTGTGTCTGTGTGTGTGTGATAAAAGTTCCGGATCCTATACCACGATTCCAAAAATACCACGATTCCAAAAATTATCTTTTTTTCGTAGGTATTCCTCAAGTTTACATTCAGAAGAACAACTGATTAGATTTTGGTTAAAATTGGTAAACCGGAAGTAGCTTCATCTGAAGATTTAACAGATAAATTTGATTTATTGATATTTAGCGTTATTATAACTTAAAGAATATATTATTCTCTATACGATTTGATTACATTTTATACTTCATATTCAATAGATACAGAGTTAAAGAATTTTAAATAAATTAAATTTTATAAATCAGCCAGCTATGCTAAACATGGAAACTACTAATATATTCATATAATTCAAATTCACAGATGTCAGTATAAATAAAAAGTAAATTAATGTGGCAGAGATGAGAATGTTGAAGTAGATGTTGGGGAAGACACGGAAAGATACGGTAAGAAAAGACGATTACATTGGTTTAAACATGTCATGAGGAGAAATGAAGAATTATATTTAAACAAGAATGAGTAGTTTAGTAATAGGAGGTTGAAGAAACAGAGGAAGACCAAAGATAAGATGGAAGGACTGTATTGCGGAAGACTTGAGAGAAAAAGAACTGAATGAGGACGACACGCACAAATAGGGACCCCTAACGAATGGGAAAAGCTAAAGAGGAAGAAGATGTCAGTGTCAAGTGCAATTTGAATAGTTTGTTTATGAAATAATTTTACTGGAAATTTAGAATCTTTTGTAAGAAAAATTATGTATGAAATTTATTCATAATACACAGAATTGACGGAAGGTATTGTGCTGGCCACATCAGATTTTTTTACCAAAGACAATACCTTCCATACCTAAAACTGACGGAAGATAACTTTGATCAAACATCTTTAAATAATTAAACTGGAGTTGTTTCAATTTAGAATCTATTAACTTTTTAAACTTTTTCTCCATGAAATTATAATCCAATTCCACTGTACCCCTTTAATTAAAATTCGAGACCACCCCGTAAGAAACAGGTTGGAAGTGTTTGTTTTTAATTATTTTTATAATGCCTCCCCTATTTAGCACGAAAGTTCAACATCACCCACGTTGAAAAATCTACAAAACAGAAGTTATTTATTGATATTTGTGGTGAATTTTAAACTTGTTTTGAACGAGCGAACTGCATTTAACAATGGGTGCATTAAATTCTGTCACAAGAGCACAATAATGGCCATTATTACTGGTGATTCAGTTCATAATGTCAAATACAATGAAACCGCTTTGAATCATATATTTTTAAGTGCTTTTACGTGTCACAATGTTGAATATAACAGACGTATTTAAAATACACTTTATATTTTAAAATAACGGACATATGCAAATGATAAAGATTTTATTCAAATATAAATTTGATATACAGGATTTTGAAAAAAAGGATTTTTTTTTGAGGGTATATAGTACTGACCAAAATGATTATAAAAGCTTAATCAATATGTAGTTTTGAAAATCTCAATGGCTTCTCTAATTACCCTGTTGTTTAGGTGTGTTGGTCTCGCCAGTATTTTTGTTTCTTCGAATTTAAATGGTGCTGATTACCTGTTGCTAATGTTTTTGTTATTATTTATTTATTTATTTATATATTTGTTGATTTGTTGTTCATTCCCTGAAGAAGGCAGTAGTTAATACTGCCGAAACGTCTGTATTTAAATAAATAAACAGAAATAAAACTAAAAAATCTGTTGTGGCCAGCACAATACCTTCCGTCAATCCTGTGTATAAATGTATAAATTCCATACATATTTTTCTTGCAAAAGATTCTAAATTTCTAGTAAAATTATTTCATAAACAAACTATTCAAATTGCACTTGACACTGACATCTTCTCCCTCTTTAGCTTTGCTTTTTGCGTGTCGTTCTCATTCAGTTCTTTTTCTCTCAAGTCTTCCACAATACAGTCCTTCCATCTTATCTTTGGTTTTCCTCTGTGTCTTCAACCTTCTATTACTAAACTACTCATTCTTGTTCAAATATAATTCATTTCTCCTTATGACATGTTCAAACCAATGTAATCGTCTTTCTTGTATCTTTCTAGAAACTTTAGTAACACTAAAGTTATTTTCTGACCGTATCTTTCCGTGTCTTCCTCAACATCTACTTCAACATCCTCATCTCTGCCACATTAATTTACTTTTTATTTATACTGACATCTGTCAATTTGAATTATATGAATATATTAATAGTTTCCATGTTTAGCATAGCTGGCTGAATTATAAAATTTAATTTCTTAAAAATTCTTTAACTCTATATCTATTGAATATGAAGTATAAATTGTATAGAGAATAATATATTCTTTAAGTTATAATAACGTTAAATGTCAATAGATCATATTTAAGTGTTAAATCTTCAAATGATGTTACTTACGGTTCACCTATAACCAAAATCTAATCAGTTGTTCTTCTGGATATAAACTTGAGGAATAAGAAAAAAATATAATTTTTGGAATCGTGGTATTGAAGTTATGCGATCCGAAACTTTTGTCACACACACATAGACACACACACATACACACACATACACACACACATACACACACACATATATACATACATCATCGTAAAAATGGTAAAATAGTATTATAGGCACCCTAAAACATGCTTATTCACCAAAACCTCATCATTGAATTTTTTGGTCAGAGAAAATACCTTCCTTATCTAAAGGTGACGGAAGGAAAAAAATTGTCACAGAATCATGTAGAATGTTCGGTACACAGAAAAGTGTTTTAATTATTATTATAATTATAAATTTATAACGTCTATATAAATATTTAATATCAATATAAACAGTGTTATTTCTCGTCTGTCTGCTTCGAATGTTTGCACTAAAATTTCAGTAAAATGTACCGAAAATTTATATTAAAATTTTAATTATATTCCTGGTAGTGGTAGGTACACCGGTTGTATTGTATATTTTAATTAAGCAAATTGTTTCAAGAACTTGGTATTTAATTACTTGCCAGGTATTTTCATAAAATGTTTTCTTTCGCCCTCGTTTATTTATTTTTTGGAGAGAAGTATGTTGAATATAAATATTTCTTCATTATCACACGCAGAAAAGCAGACTTGTAATTTTAATTCTAGATGGTTGTAAAGTACATACAATAAAATTCATTTTCAACAAAAATATTTTATTTTGTCTGTAAATTTCCCGACGGTGATATAGATTAGGTTAGGTTGTTTTTCATGACTATATTTGGCATCATCCTTTTTACCTCTCGCTAAGAGAGGTATTGGATTCATGCTAAAAATCGCATATCCAAATTTATTGAATAAGCACGTTTTAAGGTCCATACAATCCGATTTTAATATTTTTACGATGATGTCTGTGTGAAAACTACGTATTTCCCAATCGGACATTCATGGGAAGATCTGAAAAGGTTTTTGGCAATAATTGGACAACCGGAAGGAGAAGATTCTTGAAAAAAATCTTCTAAATATTATTTTTTGAAAATTTTTCTTGGTAAAATTAAATTCTCTATCTGATACATTTAAACATTTTATTATATATTCTAAAAGGAATATAATGTATAAAATAATCTGTTGTAATAAATTTTACAGCCGAAAGAATGCCATGGAAAATAGTTGAAAATTTAAATTGTTTGTGTCAGAAATCCGGAGACATTACTGAAGATTTTTTCTGGGAAGTACATACATTATATTATTTCTTAATGTATTAATAGTTAAATATATAATATGATATATTAGACATACCCTTCAGAATTGGAACAACCAGCCATATACTTTTCTTGATGCATTTCTATTCTAAAACCCTTCTTATATAATTAAACGTATGATGTGAGGTTTAAACCGAAGTGGTCTTCATTCTAAAGCTTCACCACTAACGTCTATTTTAGCACACGTCCTAAAATGCATCTCAGACCAATTTGTCGGGTATTGATTGAACATGAAACTTCTATTACCTTGCATTTAATCCTGAACTTGGATAAGTGCACACTCAACTCTATGTTTATGAATACGAGTTCTGGGATACGTATTGACCGTAAAACTCTAATGTAAATCTAAGTGTTACTTAAACAGATAGATTAGATATTTAATAGAATGTCGACCACCACCAAATATCGCCTCTGCAAAAGATTTGGCACTAAAAATCGCATATCCGTATTTTATTGAATAAACATGTTTTAAGTTCCCTATAATCTACAATACGATTTTAACATTTTTACGATGATGTCTGTGTGTGTGTGTGTGTGTATAAAATTAATGGGAGGAGCTGATAAGGTTTTGGTAACAATTGGACAACCGGAATTGGTAAATTCTTCAAAAAAATCTTCTAAATATTATTTTTTGAAAATTTATATTGCTACAATTAATAAAGATATTTAAATTCTCAATGTGATACATTTAATTTTTTTATTATATCTGCTATAGAGATATAATATATAATAATATAGAATAATCTGTTGTAATAAATCTCGCTGCCCAAGCAACTCCAAGGAAACAAGTTGAGATATATAATTGACAAATAAATGCAAAATATCTTCAAATAATAAGTGACCAGTTTTGCGATTTGTATTTAACTTTAAAGAATCTAATTTGCTTTTTACGTAGAAGATTTCTTGAACTTCGGGAATAATTAAATCTGGTATCTTTTTGAAATGAAATATCTTAAGTCTTGCCACGCATACTTCCAGACACATTTGCAGAATGACGTTAACGTTACAGTTAGGATTTACTTTCTCAACTTTAATTAATACCGTGCCTTTCATCTTATTAAAAGGACGAGGATGTCCTTTGCTACGACGGCCCCCTTCAGCCCTTCCTCGACTACGCCCATGATTCCGTTCCGATACCTTCAGTCCACAAAGCCAGCCGTATCAATAGACACATCAAAGGGTCGAAAGAACACGACGGTTTAGGAACAGTGACGGAGAAAATGAAATTCCATTATACATATATTTGTTTCATTGATGTTGAGTTAATTTTCATTAAGGCAGATAAAAATATTCCACAAAACAGCTACAGTGTTTAAAAAAAAACCTAACTCGGAGCAGGCTATGAACAAAGAAACGTATGTCACTTTAAAAATATTTAATTAAATGTCTGCTACCTCTGGGGTCCCACAAGGATCAAACTTGGGCCCACTATTATTCAACCTCTTCATTAATGACGTGGTGGACTGTGGAGCACCCTACCAACCACATCCATCCACTTACACACTGGTCGGCCACGCAATCGAAAACCCTCAACTTCACCAAGATATATACGCTTAACAAGCCGTTCACTCACCATTCTCTCCACATGACCAAACCATCTCAACTGACTCACACCAACTCTCTTAATAACATTGTTCCCAACCATATACTAAATTATTCTTTACGCGATCCCGTCTGACATACTCACATACACCACATAAATACCTCATTTCCACGGCAGTCACTCTCTTTTTATGCTTCCCCGTCCATGCCCAGCATTCGCTTCCATACATCAAAGCAGGCATTAGCACTCCATTATATACATTTAACCGAGCATCCCTTGATACGTTAACGTTTCGTGCAAACGTACCCAGAGCACCCATTACCTTACATCCCGCACTCACTCTCCTTTCTATCTCTCGATTAATTCGACCATCCCTCGACATCATGCCAAATATACAAACTCATTTACCTGCTCCAATTTCACTCCATCCACCAACACATTGCACTCAGTCACCAAATTTACTCCTTTCAAATACTAACAATTATAAACTAAAAGGTTGTACAATTTTAATGATCCGTGTATGTAGTAAAAATATAAAAATCTTGTGGACATTATGAAATCTGTCATAACCCCGCAATACATTTAATAACCATACCACCATCATCTCGCCAATATCTTTACAGTTCCAATAAACCAGAGTCCCACACTACATATGATTGAGTACGCAGTATATCTGTTACAAAGTTGTTTATGCAGAGTGTTCTGCTCATATCATCAATGCTCAGGCGATGGCGATGGCGATACCGCAGTCAAGTCACAAATCACTGCATCTCGCTCGCTAATCGAGCAGATAGTTGCAACATTGCAACACTTGTAAACTGCAACTGAAATTGCAACTGCACTGGGTACAGGACACTGAAACATGGGGAGAATTGTTGATGGAATCGGACTATGTATTACATTGTGAATTAGTAAAGTTTAGTTTTAAGACTAGCATTCATCTGTCTGTTTTATTATGTTAAATATTATTCACAAAGTTTATTTTATATTAAAACTGTAGTATAAGTTTTTCCATAGGGTGTTTCATTTTTACGCAATGGTATGTAACTTTATATTGTAACGTCCGACGCCACTGATTCTAGGAGAACACGACCGTCGCCACTGATCGAACGTTGCTGGAACGGCACCTAACCGGGGCCCGTATTCTTGAGTGTTCGTCATTTCGTTCGTATTCGTATTCGCATTCGTTTTCATGTTAGTAGTCACAGTAGTCTGTGTTTCAAAAGCAATATTGGATATGTCATTGTCAGTGTCAACTGTATTGCAGCATTTATTCACATCATTTACAAGTTAAAAAAATTATTTATTAATCGTTAATAAATGAATGATAAAAGTGAACTCTTAACTTGTAAGTGATCTGAGTAAATGTGACAATACAATTGACACTGACATATATAATATTATTTTTGAAACACAGCCTACTATCACTACTAACATGAAAACGAAAGCGAATACGAATGCGAATGTAATTACGAACGCTCAAGAATAAGGGCCTGATCCTTTGTATTCGATGTTATTATCGAGTCGAATTTTCCAGAGGAACATCGGACTGTATAAATACGTCAGAGAGGACAGCCGACAGACATTCTGGTTTAAGACACGCATTATGAATGAACCGTTGGTGATATAAATAAGTAGTCTACATGTTGTGAACATAAATAAATATAGTGAAATAAATATTGTTCAAATAAATAATCTTAGTGTTTAAGTATTTTATCTATGACAGTGCGCTAATATGTAATTAGTACACCAATGTGTATGTCATTATGAAGGATTTAATGACACTCAGTGCCATTAAATCACTCATACGTATTAATAATGTATTTTAAGATCAATTCAAACTGTCGTAGGTAAAATATTGAAGGATACACATTTGATATAGCCTTATAATGAAACTTGCGTGATTAAAACACTCGGCTCATCGCCTCGTGATTTAACATCACACGCGTTTCATATATATTTTAAAATTCTAGGACTTTAAAATTTTTCCTTTATATTGAATCCTTTATTTATGGGACATTAAATTGTTCTTCACCTTAGCAGCTTCATCTAATATATGCCGAGGAATGTATTTTTCATAAATTATAACGAATTAGAATGTTAACGAAACTAGAACAGCTTAATTTCAATCTGTCAAAACAATTGCGACTTAGCCTGCTAGGAATTGAAGCATATTCCTTTTAATAATTTAAACTAGAAACCAGTATGACAAAATTATGTATGTACCTCAGACGAAAGGTGTCTTTAAGGTACTCAGAACTTGTTCATACCTTAAAGATTCACTTTTCATCCTAGGTACATAAAATACTATTATAAACTGTAATCATAAATAATATTAAATTCTACTTGCGGTTCTTGGCAAATTATTGTTGGATAATTTAGCCCATAAGATCAAAAAAGTTTGTACAATTATACTGTAAAGATGTACTCGTATAAAAAGTCTTTCAATTCGAAATAAAGTCGTTAAAAAAATGATGTTATTGCGTAAACAAGATAACGATTACAAGGCTTTAGTTGTTCCAATTTCCGTCGGTCCGTTTCCGATGTAGATTGCAGATTAACAAGCTGGAGGAAATGAACAAAATGAAAAAGGCAAGTTAATAACTGCTGCACAAAACCCTTGATTCCATTAGCAGTACTTGCGCTAGACTATGGCTACGTTGTGCCGATTTCTACATAATGTTATGGAAATTGTATTTCCCTGTAATACTATTAAAATTAAACGATGCATTTGCAATCACACACGCGCTACAATTTAATCCGGCGATGTACTTTGTACAGATTGAAAGCCAATGCGTGCCGCACGCATCATGGCGGGAGAGGGACAAAGATGGATGATAGGTACACCAGGGTAAATATTAATCTTGAAAATTATTGTCTGTCTTTCTCTATTACAAACACTTGGAAAATAATCGAAAACCGAACCGAAACCGAACCCAATACCTGAACCCGGAACAAAACCGAATTTTTTATGAATGTTTGAACTAGAACCGCACCCGAACTCATCTCTCAAAAAACAAATTAACCTGAACCTGAACCGAACCCAGTTTTTGTCAGGTTCGCTGCCCTGCTTCTAGGTAAGGAACGTATTGTCTTTGGTCAAAAAATTCGGTGGTGAGTTTTAAATGAATAAGCACGTTTTAGGGTCCCTACAATACGATTTTACTATTTTTACAATGATGTCTGTATGTGTCTGTGTGTGTGTGTGTGTATGTGTGTGTGTGTGTGTGTGCGTGAGTATGTGACCGCGGTTTCGGCCCCGACATCTCCAATAATAGAATTCCAAAAATTACAATTCTTACGTATTCCTCAAGTTTATATACAGAAGAAAAAGTAATTAGATTTTAGTTATAATTGGTCAACTGGAAGTAGCCTCATTTGAAGATTTTAACAGTTAAATGTGATTTATTGACATTTAACGTTATTTTAACTTAAAGAATATATTATTCTCTATACGATTTGATTGCATTTTAGTAGTACCCTCATTTGAAGATTTTAACAGTTTTTCTAGAAAAAACACTGTTAAATATTATTTTCACATTTAATGTTATTGTAAATATTATAGAATATTCTATTATCTATACGATTTAATTGCATTTTATTCTTCATATTCAGTGGATATAGAGTTAAAAAAATTAAATTTCATAAATGGCAGATGGTGGACAGATGTCAGTGTCAATAGAACAGTGAATAACTTAGTAGAAGGTGGAAGAAACAGAGGAAGACCAAAGATAAGACGGAAGGACTGTATTGCGGAAGGCTTCTAAGAAAAGCAACCGAATGAGGACGACCCGCAAAACAAAAATGAATGGAAGAAGAAAATAAAAAATAGCGACCCCTAACGAATGAGAAAAGCTAAAGAAGAAGAAGATGTCCGTTTAAATGCCATTTGCATAGTTTATGAAATAATTTTACTGGAAATTTAGAATCTTCTTCCTCATCTAAGGTATCGTCACTGAGCTCAAGTGATCGTAATCATATATTGCTAAATTAATCATTTTATCCTGTGTATAATTTTCCCTGCTGTACATGTATGTATGTTGAGAGTACCCAGGTTGCCGCTATACTAGCATCTAGTCTCCTAGTGATCGAACCGTTTCTGTTTACATAATAACATTTAATTATGGGTGCCATTTGAGGTTTTAATAGCATCTGGCCGTCAGTCCCAGAGAGCTTGTTTCCCTGTTTGTTTGTGCCTATATGTGCCCCACTCAACGATCATGTGTTTGTATACGAAATAATATCAACGATGTACCTACAGAGAATTATCATTCAACATGAACATTTTTTAGATGATATTATTAGATATTCTTCTACCGTAAGGTGTAGCATGTACAGATATATTTAATCGTGTAATTTTTGATGGGCGTTCTAATTCCTGCAAGATAGCTATCAGGAATCAGGGTCCTGAAGCCAGGAGTCAGGATCAGAATTCAGGAGTGGGCCAGGGTGTACAAAGCCCTCAGGCAACGGCCGTTAACGCTTCAGGACTGATGGGAATACTGATGACGCACTTTCTTCCATAGACGTCCTACAGGAATTTCATATAAGGATACACATAATAATTTATAAAATAAAACTCGTCATTAAACATTTATTGGAAAAATATAATAATTCCTATAAATAATGAATTATTAATTGTTAAAAAAGTGTATATTTTCAAATATGTCACGTAATAAATAGAGTGTAACGTCAAAAGGCACTCGCGGCAGCGCAACCAAGGAAACAGCTACAAAAATCAAACAAGATAAACAAGAAAGGTTGTTTTGTTCAGGCAGCTAATTAGAAATTTTCTCTGTGAAATTTATACAAAATACATAAAACTGACGGAAGGTAATGTGCTGGCCACATCAGATTTTTTACTAAATTCTTTTAATACGAATGAGCTGGAACAGTCCATTGTGGAGAAGTACAGTATTTTTTATTTAAAGATGTCCGATCAAGGTTATTTGTATCATTAACGAATTAACAAATTGGCATTTAACTCTCTCCTTTGCATTCTATAAGCGTGTGCGATAAGGATGGATATAACACGTTTGTCTTTCAAAAATTCATATTGTTTTCGACTAAGTTAGGACATTCCATTTTAAAACGATGCTCGTTGTTGATAATACTTTCTCTGTGTAACGTAAGCTTATATAATGTCGGCGGAGATACTCGTAAGGATTTCCCCGACTTCTGAGTCAAGAATGCGTACACGCTTCTTATTTTTGAAGACGGGACTTCCCCGAAATCGTGTGCGAGCGAAACAAAACCAACAGGTCAAAGGCAATGAGAACAATACAGTTGAGGCAGTGATTGGGAGAAGTTGAATGTTCTGGTTGGATCGCTAATTCTTTAACTCTTTGATTATTTTATTATTTTACTCATATTATCTACTCATATTATTACTTGTGTTACTCGTATTATTAGTTATTGTTATTTTTACTCGTTCACACGCTCAAAATGAATCCCGACCCGAGTCTTCGACATATATTCAAATACATTACCTTAATTCATATCCGTACGAATAACGTTATCTTCTGTCAGTATCACTGACATTGTGTCAGTATCTTATTTTTCACATATTTGGTTTTACATTTGCTAATAAACTTACCAGTTGATTTATTTTTGAATGCTTTTATTGTAAGTAAAAATCTGAATTCATACAATTCAGACATCTCTCAAAAATTTTACTGTACACTACTATATATTTGAATAAAGATGGAGAAAATTTTATTGCGACGCCTATGGTCCACTGGGCGTCTGGCCACGTCGGAGAAAGGATTTAATGACGCGACGCCGGCGACAAGTTGTCAATGGTTCCCAACCCACCTTCACCTCACGTACATTTCATAGACTTGACAGGGAAACCTCATCAGAATTTCATTTTTACTGCCGATTCAACTTAGCTCATATTACGAACCCCGTCCCACATCAGTTGGCCCACCGCGTTAATTTTATTTTATTTAGTTAATTTATGATAGTCTTTCAATAAGGACGCTCGATTTTTAATTGTAAATAAAACAAGTTGCGTGTGAGATATCCAATCAATTTTATTTTATTTGAAAGAATATTTTATGACATTAAGTATGGTTCAATTAATATTTAAATTACACTTGGCAAAGTTCACAAAATTTCAGTCTCTGAATCAACCTCTCGGTCATTTATCAGAGACTGGCCCACTCAACCAGAACCACAGACGCGTTTCGCTCTTATTGCAGCTTAATAGTGTGGTGTACTGACGCCTCTTACGAAAGAAAGATAGAAGAAAGAAATAAATATATTATCACGGCATATTATCCATTGCTGGGTGTGCTAATATGATTTGTACACGCAATTCGAATTATTTGGCGTTGATCGGGATCGAATCGGATTCCCCAGATCAGGCACGCGGCGAGACCCCATAGGTATTGTGTTGGTCACATCAGATTTTTCCATATTGAATTTTCTAATCCCTCATTTTCACTTGTGCATAATTCATCAACATTAATCTATTCTCGCCTTTGATAATTATAAAGTTAAACAAGATTTACGCGAAAATCTCTCCAACATATGAATTTATTATGTACATTCTCTCACATGATGAAAATTTAATCAACCAGTAGAAAAAGATAATGGAGAACTTCTACTTCAAACTAAAAACTGTACTTGATATTTGAGAAATGGACGGCGCAATCAATAACAAATGGGGACAAGATTTGTCACTTGAAACTTTGGGCATTAATTTTTTAGTTTTGAAAGCTGTCTTACTTTATATTTTCTCAGAAATGATAAGAGTGTTATCGTTGAAATATGAAGGAAATATATTCAGTTTTTTTTTAGGTACGTAGAAATAAACGAATAAATTGTGAAAAGGTCATGCCAGCCACTGGGATTTGAACCCGAGTTTTTACTTTGAAGTTAAGTATCGTCAATTTGAATTATATGAATATATTAGTAGTTTCCATGCTTAGCATAGCTGGTTGATTTATAAAATTTAATTACTTTAAAATTCTTTAAATCTATATCTATTGAATACGAAATATAAAATGCAATCAAATCATATAGCGAATAATATATTCTTTAAGTTATAATAACTTCAAATGTCAATAAATCAAATTTAACTGTTAAATCTTCAAGTGAGGCTACTTCCGGTTCACCAATTACAACCAAAATCTAATCAATTGTTCTTCTGGATGTAAACTTGAGCAATACGAAAAATAATAATTTTTGGAAACGTGGCTATTTTTTTTTTCTTCTTCCACTCATTTCTGTTTTGCGTGTTGTCCTCATTCAGTTCATTTTCTCTCAAGTCTTCTACAATACAGTCCTTCCATCTTATCTTTGGTGTTACTCTATTTCTTCCACCTTCTATTAATAAGTTGTTCATTCTTTTTCCAATATATTCTTCATCTCTCCTCATGACATGTTCAAACCAATAAAATCGTTTCTCTTGTATCTTTCTAGAAACTTCCACATCCTTATCTCTGCCATATTCATTTACTTTTCATTGATACTGACATCTGTCAATTTGAATTATCTGAATATACTAGCAGTTTCCATGGTTAGCATAGCTGGCTGATTTTTGAAATTTAATATCTTCCTAATTCTTTAACTATATATTTTTTGAATATGAAGTATAAAATGCAATCAACTCGTATAGAGAATAATATATTCTTTAAGTTATAATAACGATAAATGTCAATAAATCAAATTTAACTGTTAAATCTTCAAATGAGGCTACTTCCGGTTGACCAATTATAACCAAAATCTAATCAGTTGTTCTTCTGAATGTAAACTTGAGGAATACGAAAAAAATATAATTTTTGGAATCGTGGTATTGAAGTTATGCGATCCGAAACTTTCGTCACACACACACACAGACACACACACATACATACATGGTATTATAGGGACCCTAAAACATGCCTATTCACTAAAAACTCATCATTGAATTTTTTGACCAAAGACAATACCTTATTTACCTAAAGATGACGAAAGTAAAAACTTAATAAATAATAAACTGAAACCATTGTCGTACGGAGACTATTTTGTATCATTGTATATTATACTACACATATTCTACACTTCATTTTACGCTCTTAAAATTTCTCTTAGAAATATTCCCGTTTCTAAACACTCATAAACCGGTACTCACACAACTCACTCATACATTCGCATTTCAGTCCAGGATAAGAATAACACGACGACTTCTCATACTCATCATGCAAGCTTCTCGCCTCGTCTTGCCGGAAGTGCTACGTAAAGCCGCACTTCCTTTCCGCTATATCGTGAAAATGGCGCGAAAAGACGCTAAATAAGTGACAAAACGTGTACGCAAGGAGTACCTACCTTCAGGGAGAAGAAAGTTTTAAAAGTGAAAGGTTTTTTGGATATTCTTAAGTATATTATTATAAAATGTTGATAGTAAAACAAAAGTCTTTTATTAAAAATATAAAGATTGTAACTTTTATAATATTGTACCTAGATCAGTCAGATTGAACTTAAAATATAAAGTATTCCTATTAACTTATATCAATTGTTTAATTAAAAATTACCAAATAAACAAGAAAATATACGCAAAATGACAAAATATTCCAAATTTGGTTTTTCAAGAACTTTCAAAAATATTGTGTTTACCGAAGCCTATAACTGAAATACTAACATTCAGACAATTTTGAAACCTTGTATTTTTACCTTATTCTAATATGGAAAGAAGCCATTGAATTTTTGTGTCAATCGGATAACCGGAAATGGCACTTTACTTGAAGCTCAAAATAGTTCTTCAAAAAATACTTTAAAATGTTATTTTTTCGCATTTTATGTTATCATAATAATTAAAGATTATTAAATTTTCTACAGGTTTGCATATTAATACTTTTTCTATATATTGTGTAGACAAATTTAAAAAATAATATAAAAATTATATTCCAGAGCCTATGCTTTAAACACATGTATGTAACTGACAGATAAATGTCGCTGTCAACAAGTACGGTTTAAGGTCCCTACAATCAAATTTTAATATTTTTACGATGATGACTGTGTGTGTGTGTGTGAGTGTGGATGTATGCGTGTATGTGTGTGGGAAGGTTAGAAGGATGATTTCTCAAAAACCATAATACTTAATATCTACTACGTATTTCTCAATCGGACATTATTGGGAAGAGCTGAAAAAGTTTTGGTAAAAATTGAACAACCGGAAGTAGCAGATTCTTAAAAAAAATCATCTAAATATTATTTTTGAAAATTTTTGTTCTTGCTAGTGATACATATAAATATTTTATTATATTTTTTATATATTTAGAGAAAAAGAAATATAAGGTATATAATGATATGTTGTAATAAATCTCACAGCCCAAATAACGCCATGGAAACCAATTGTAAAATAAAATTGTTTATAACTATTAAATATTAAAATTATAGGTACAGTAAAATTTTTGAAAGATGTCCGATCAAGGTTGTCTACGAATTGTATGAATTCAGATTTTTGCTCCGCCCATCATGACAAATTCGTTTGCTTAGTTTTTATGAGGGTACGTAAGATACACAATGTCAGTGTCAGTGACTCTGACAGAATATAACGTTATACGTACGGCTATGAATCCAGGTAACGTATCTGTATTAATAAATAAACTTACGTTAAGCGAAAGTATTATCAACAACGAGCATCGTTTATAAATGGAATGTCCTAACTTAGTCGAAACAATATGAATTTTTGAAAGACAAACGTGTTATATCCATCCTTATCACACACTCTTACAGCCTTTGCAAAAGAAAGAGATAAATATATGCCTATTTGTTAATTCGTTCGTGATACAGGTGCCCTTGATCGGACATCTTTCCAAAATTTTACTGTATATACCCTTCAAAAATACTGTCAGTCCCGACAATGAATTGAAATCATTTCGAAAAATTAGAAGAGTAGGACAAAATTTCTTCATAGAATGGATTTACAATTAAAAAATCTAAATATAAAGAATAGAATTTTTAGTGTATTCATTAATCGCAGTTTTAAGGGGTATATGTTCGATTTTCCCGCGTTTTACCCCACCTCCCCCTGTAATGGTAACTTAATTTGGCAGTAAAGTCGCGTAGATTGATCTATTTTGTGGTTTTCCGGGTTTGAAAGTGCCAGTTTCCGTAATAATATCTCGTTAATGCCGGGAATTCGTTCAGTGTTCCACGTTCGCCATTTTATTTATTGCTTTGGAGATCGTATCATCGCTAATTCTTTATACGCTCTTTCTATTTACTCAAGGATTATCTCAGTTTAATAAAACCACAAGGGAACGATTAACGAACCATATTATTTATTTATAACCACTCAACGAGATTCTATCATAATTGCACGAGTAGTTTCTGTTTTAGAAGTAGTTAAAGTAGTTTTAAGTTTATTGCAGACAGAATAAAATCCCTAGAATCTATTAAAAATTAATGCGTTAAAGATTATAAACACTAAAAATCTCAAATAAAAAATATCTGTTGTGGACAGCTCAATATCTCTCGCCAATTCCGTTTTGGTTACAAGTATAGGGCGCGAGCAGTCATGTGATATTATTGGCCTATTGGCCAGAATATTAGGAAAGTCCTGTTACTATTTAATCATACATTTATTAAGTCCGACGATAAGATCATTGGCTCATACTAATAGGATGTCCAAACTTTATACGTATTTACGAAATGAAAATCGGTTTTATAATCGCACGATGATTTAGTCCCGGGCGTGAAAGGTTGTGTAAATACAGAGTTTATCTCACAGCGGATTATAAGTTCTTGATTTAGGTGTCCGATCCGGGATTATGTATATGATATTCTGAAGTTTACTTCAAGTGACCCATATCATAATATTTATAGCCGATTAATTTGTCAAAGGTAATTCGATTTTAATGAGAATTTATTCCGAATTTTACCCATAAAATATATTTTGTAGAAGTTAAAGAATAGTAAAATATGATATCGGTATATAGGTTGACAGATACAATCCTATAAAATACTACTATAGTTAGATATAATAAACATCAGAATTTATTAATTTTTTACCTCTCGCTAAGAGAGGTATTGGATTCATGCTAAAAATCGCATATCCAGATTTTATTGAATAAGCACTTTTTAAGGTCCCTACAATCCGATTTTAACATTTTTACGATGATGTCTGTGTGTGTGTGTGTGTGGATGTGTGTGAGTGTATGTTTGTATGTGGGATGTTGGAAGGACGATTACTCAAAAATTTTATATTTGTTTAACTACGTATTTCCCAATCGGACAGTCATGGAAAGATCTGAAAAGGTTTTGGTAACAATTGGATAACCGGAAATAGAAGATTCTTGAAAAAAAAATCCCCCAAATATTTTTTGAAAATTTGGTAATATTAAAGAAAATTAAATTCTCTATCTGATACATTTAAATATTTTATTATATATTCTATAGATTTAGAGATTAAAGAAATATATAAAATAATCTGTTGTAATAAATTTTACAGTCGAAAGAATGCCATGGAAAATAGTTGAAAATTTAAATTGTTTGTAACTGACAGATAAATGTCAGTGTCAGAAATCTGGAGACATTACTGAAGACTTTTACTGGGAAGTATATACATTATATTATTTCGTAATGTATTAATAGTTAAATATTTAATATTATAGGTATATTACACATACCCTTCAAAAATACTGTTATTTCCGACAATGAATTGGATACCTCGAAAAATTAGGAATAGGACAAAATTTCTTCATAGAATGAATTTAAATTTAAAAAATCTAAATATACGGAATAGATATAAGTAGAATTTTTGGTGTAGAGTGTAGGAATACAAGAAATGTTAAATACATTAGGGCGCGAGCAGTCATGTCAAAATTTTGAAAAAAGTTTCAAACAAACCCTACTTCAAATTAAAAGATAAACAACTTTTCCTAATAATTTATTGTCTAAACCCTTTCAACTTGCCAAAAATCAAGTGAACTACTTATTTTCATAACCTACTTTGTATTATCTACATTTTGGCCAAAATCCAAGGTGCCGTTGATATTTCGTCCCTGCTTTTTTCAACACACATCAAATACACAAACACAGTCGAAATTTTGTCCAAATAAACTGACAACTTCAATACTTCTCACTAATAACATTTGGTATTATCGTTTATATGAATTAAACAATTAATACAACTAAAACACTAAATACATGTTTGATGATCATATTTCATCATTACACTTATTATCCTTTGTTAAAAATGCCTGAAACATTTCCTTAAAGTCTATTTATACAACTGACGTTACTTGCAAATGTTTAAACATAACACAAATCACAGCCATTTTGATCCAAACGTCAAATTAATTAACAAATATATTTATTTCATATATTTGATGATTATAAATGTTGATAATTTTTAACAATAATATTTGAAGTTAAATTTTGAAATTTTTGTTAGAAAATTGGGGAAAAGTTCCAAAAAGACCCTATTTTGTATTTTGGGCGACATCTCTTGAACTTTGGCCAAAATACGAAACAACATATGATTTTTCAATAAATTGTTAAAAATTATACTAAAATCAAATTAATAAAAGAATATCTTGGTTGTCGTAAATTGTATAACTCTACCCAGTTTTGGGTGGTGAATATCTACCCATTTAAGGGTTGAATATACAGCTTTATTTTGCCAAAAATGGATTCCTTGAGTATACAAATTTTTATTAAAATATTTTTTTACAAGTACATAGAATCCAATGGTGCTATCGATAAATTTGTGCCTCCACCCATTTTTGGGTAACAAATAACCGCTCATTATTTGGATATTATAATATGTTTTAACAAAATATGGGCGTATGAAAATTAATTTATTAATGCGGTACATTCGCTTCGTTTGTGTCAAAAAAACTCATGACTGAAACAATGGTTATAAAATTTGTTACATAATATACTATTATAGGTTTTCCCAACCCTCAATCAAATCTATCTATGAGTCCTATAATAGAATCCCCATCTAGCTCTAAAATCTATCTATCTATCAACCACGATGTTATATTTCTGTATGAGATCCCTCCATGTTGTCTGTCATTGTCACGGCGCTAGAGCTGAAGAATAACTCCAGAAAAAGAGAGAAGTTGTCGACCACAACATGAAATATCTGCGCATCGAACCATATAAATAACTTCCGGTCCAAGGACTCGTGAAAACTAAATCGCAATGATGCAGCGTCATCTTCTAGCAGCCTGAGAAAGCTCCACCGGGGTTAATAAGAGTCAAAAAGAACACGGAAAGAGTGTTTTATTTTCGATCATAAATGGAGGACATATAGAAAATGTGGGATTTCAAACATAATTTAATGTATTGCACGTAATGTCATTGAACATAAAAAATACGAATAAATTTGGGGTTGGGCTCGTACCAATATTTCGGTGCACCCTTGCACCTTTTTCAGGGTAGTAAGATAAAAATACATAAATACACAGAATTTTTTTATTTAAAATTACAATCCTTTATTCGGTCACGCTCCCCTTTACGGTTCACAGGTTCATTATCCTTCAACCCTGAACGAACCCGACCCTGTCCGATCCTGCCCGAGCATGTCCGAACATGCGACACATGGCGCGACACGACGCCATTTGTTTGAGGTTAGGTTAGGTCCGATTCGACGCATATTCACGGTGGAAATCACATGACATTTATCTTTCTCTATTCCAGACCTCCGCAAAGGTTTTATGGCCCTTTTAACCATATCATATTTGTTTGCGTATTGGAATAGTGAGCTATGACGTCGTATTTTTCACCCGGGAAAAGTGGCGGGTTATTTAAAATTCAATTTTAAATGACGTTTCTATTATTTTGTAATTTATAAACCGGGAAGATAAAATAAACGTGTTTGCTTTTGTTTTTGTTATTTATATATGTTTACCCTGAAGAAAGCAGTAGTATATACTGACGAAAAATAAACTAGCTACAACTATAGTAAAAAAAAATGAAGATGTCCGATCAAGGTCATCTACGAATTGTATGAATTAATATTTTAGCTCAGTTATTCGTACGGCTATGAATCAAGGTAATGCATCTGAATTAATAAATAAACTTACGTTACAGCGAAAGTATTATCCATAACGAGCATCGTTTTAAAGTGGAATGTCCTAACTTAGTCGAAACAATATGAATTTTTGAAAGACAAGCGTGTTATATCCATCCTTATCGCACACGCTTATAGCCTTTGCAAAGGAAAGAGATAAATGTATGCCAATTTGTTAATTCGTTCATGATACAGATGACCTTGATCGGACATCTTTAAAAAAAATACTGAGCGACAACTGAATAATGATTATTTGGTTGTCGTTTTTTTTAGAGCAAATGGATGTGTGTATGCTCTTTGATTTTTTTGTACGATATTTAATAAATTAACTGAATGTTTTGTACGAATGTATTTTGTGTACAAGAATTTGTAACAATCTGTAAGATTCCTGAAGAAGGTGCAAGGGTGCACCGAAACGTTGGTATAGTAAGAATAAGTGCTGTTTGACTGAATTTTCGAATAATTGTTAACATCTAGTCGCATTGCAAACAAAATAAAAGATAAATTCATACAATTCGTAGATGGCCTTGATCGGACATCTTTCAAAAAATTTACTGTACATGCATTGTAACAATATGTAAGATCTTACTACCCTGAAGAAGGTGTAAGGGTACATCGAAACATTGGTATAGTAAAAATAAATGCTGTTTGACTGAACTTTCGAGTAATTGTTAACACCTAATCCACATCACAGTCCAGAAATTACCCACAATAATTTGTAACACCCGTTATCTTATCTTTAACCGTATCAGAATGGTAGATAAAAATTAAATAAATTTCAAAAAAACATCCGTAACTTAAGAACCAGCCAATATAAAAGTTGTACTGTAAATGAAATGATAGATAATTTCATCCTGAATTCATATTTTCAATGTCCGTTATTGTATCTTTAACCGTGTCCGTCTGGCAGATGAAAATATGCGAAATGAAATTTGAACAAATTTCTATGAATTTTCAGTGAAATATCGTAAGGTATCAGACATCATAAAATATTGTATGTACATGACATGAAATGGTATAAAGTTTTATGCTGAATTCAAATTTTCTAACCTCGTCATTGTATCTTTAACCATGTCCGTGTGGTAAATAAATATATAAAATATGGGGGAAAGAAAAATGAATTTATTATGACTTACCTTCGATGATTTCAGCTACTCGGTATCACTGTAAACACGAACATAGCTCTCGGTATCCCTGCAAACTCTTTCACTCGGCAGCTCACCAATGTCTATTTTTCGGTATTATTATATGATTTTTATTCAAATAAATCACTTTATTCACTTAAATAACTATTAATATATTTAGGACATTGTCTAAACTTACAATTGTTATTAATTTGCAACAAGAGTTAAGAAACACTATAATAAATGCACTGAAACTATAATTACATACACTTCTATATGCAAAATGAAATAGATGTTTACTTGAAGACGGCTACTGTACCAGTGGAAACCGCGCGGACCAAAACAAACTTGTTTATTACGGTGCTCAACATACGAAACAACGCTGTCAACCAAATATGCTTAATTTTTTTAAGTAAATACAAATAAATTTTTATTTTAAAAATTATAACGGATGAAATTAAAATGCAATTATTGAATATACGACCGTAACACAATAGAATTTTTCACAAATTAATAAAATGAGAAAAATGAACATTTCGGTTGATCATTAATGCTGTTTAGGGCCCCATAACTTAAAAACTAAGGGTTGGACAATATTCTACTATAAAAATTTTGAAATTCTGGGACATTTTTACATAAGTATATCAAATATTAGATAAATCTATGATGGATCCATTTTCACAAATTAACAATCTGTGAAAAATAAACATTTTGGTTGATCATTGCAGCCGTTTAGGGCCCCATAACTTAAATAGTAAGGGTTGGACAATATTCTACTATCAAAATTTGAAATCCTGGAACATTTTTACATAAGTATACTAAATATTATGTAAATCCTTGACGGACCCATTTTCACAAATTGACAAATTGTGAAAAATGAATATTTCGGTCGATCATTAAAGCCGTTTTAGGCCCCATAACTCAAAAACTAAGGGTTGAACAATATTCTACTAGAAAAATATGAAATCTTGGGACATTTTTACATAAGTATACCAAATATTATGTAAATCCATGATGGACCCATTTTCACAAATTAACAATCTGTGAAAAATGAATATTTCGGTCGATTATTAAATCCGTTTAGGGCTCCATAACTCAAATAAACATTCTGTAAAAAATGTACATTTTGCGTGTGCAATTTTCGCAAACGGTCACCCATCCAAATATGAACCATAGATTCTATAGATCACATATGATTGCATGTATTACCAAACTTATTAACAAAATTAATTGTTGAATTATATCAATCAAATCATATATAATTCACTATCATATTTCAATATCCGTGTATTTAGTATTTACTCAAAAATATCTCTATGTTTATGCAGATTATATTGTTAATTAATTTTATTTGTAAAAACCGCTCTTTGAGTTGCAATATAATACTGGTATATATTCTCGTTGCTCGGGGCACATATGTGAATTTCTGACGAACGGAGCCTATAATTTATACATATTAATTTAATAATACTGTTTACGATTCGCGCATAAATAATGACTGTTTACTAATTATTATAATCCCCTGTATTTAATTATGTATTACGTGTGCGTCTGCTGTTTCAATGCCTACTTGCTAATGCATGGTTTTTGACAGTGTCTAATGTACGGATAGTTGGATTGACCATTTATTTTGAATTATTGTAATTAGAGGATTTCGTAATTATTCTAATAATGTAATCAATAGTTCTGAAACATATTCTAGTACAAATGTTAATGCTGTGGAATATATCCCTGAAAATTTCAGAAATTTTGAATGCTTAGTTATTATTTGAGAGACATTTATGTTTTTTACCTCTGGCTAAGAGAGGTACAATCCGATTTTAATATTTTTACGATGATGTCTGTGTGTGTGGATGTGTGTGAGGTTGTTGGAGATACGATTTCTTAAATTCTATAAGACTAAAGACCTGTGTAACTACGGATTCCTCAAAGTAACAGTAATGGGAAGAGTTGAATAGCCACATAACTACTTCCGCCCTATGCAACATAGAAAATGGCGAGAGGTATTTTTTATAGAAATGGGTTAAAAATACTTATAAGTCCAGCAATAATATAAAAATTTTCAACCCCCGCTTGCATTTATTAAAAGCTGGCCATCCATGGTCAATTGAATCTCTTGATTTTTGCTTTCATCCACGAGTGGTGAACTAATTCAAACTTTGCCCGCTTGGCTTCGGTTCCCGCTTCCCTATTTGCTGTACATTCCAAACACGAGCATGACAAGCAGCACTCGACGAATTTAAAAAAGCCATAAACGCTTTACCGTCCACGACAAATTAAATTTACGCGTTACGCAATTCACGTCGAACAGTCGATGCGTTTAATAACTGGACACGAAATAATTTCAACCATACCAATTCTGACACTCTTAATTTGGACATTTTTAAACGTATAATTGTGATACAGTATAAGAAATAAATACAATTTCTAAAAAATCTGTTGTGGCCAGCACAATACCTTCCGTCAATCTTGTGTATTATGTATAAATTCCATACTTAAACACACAAACTATGCAAATTGCACTTGACACTAACATCTTCTTCTTTAGCTTTCCCCATTCGTTAGGGGTCGCTATTTTTTATTTTCTTCTTCCACTCATTTCTGTTTTACTAAGCTATTCATTCTTCATCCAATATATTCTTCATTTCTCCTCCTGACATTTTCAAACCAATGTAATAATCTCGCTTGTACCTTTCTAGATACTTGTAGCACTAGTTATTTCCTTACCTATCTTTCCGTGTCTTCCCCAACATCTACTTTAATATCCTCATCTCTCCCACATTAATTTAGTTTTTATTAATATTGACATCTGTCAATTTGAATTATATGAATATATTAGTAGTTTCCATGTTTAGCATAGCTAGCTGATTTATAAAATTTAATTTCTTTAAAATTCTTTAACTCTATATTGAATATGAAGTATAAAATGCAATCAAGAATGATATATTCTTTCAGTTATAATAACGTTAAATGTGAATAAATCAAATTTAATTGTTAAATTTTCAAATGAGGCTACTTCCGGTTCACCAATTACAACCAAGATCTAATCAGTTGAGGAATACGAAAAATAATAATTTTTGGAATCGTGGTATTGAAGTTATGCAAGCCGAAACACACACACATACATACTGACATCATCGTAAAAATGGTAAAATCGTATTATAGGGATCCTAAAACATGCTTATTCACTAAAAACTCATCATTGATTTTTTTGACCAAAGACAATACCTTCCTTACCTAAAGGTAACGGAATAATCCCAGTTCAGTCCAATTTTTCTGGTACTCCTTCAATCATCTTTTGTACAAAGCTAACAACTTTTATAATAAAATATGTACTTAACAAAATACATTCGTTTTAAAAAATTGATCCATTTCAACCCTCCTCTATCTTCTTCCATATATGTCATCCCCTTATTACATCGAAGAATATCGAAAAATCTCCCGTCAATTAAAGTTGCAATTACTCTACTGGACAGACAATTGGACAGACATTGGACAGGCAGCTAGACAGCACAACGGTCATTGTAGACATGTAGACCATCGAACGTCAGCAGAACTGCAGAGGGCGTAGTTTATTGGACGTTGATGGAGAAAAATCGGCTTAATTTACACCAATATCTACTCTGATGTTCAGAGTGGATTCTTTTAGTCACTGTATTCATAGGGAGATGTACCTTTGATGAATACATAGTTTAATATGATAATTAAGGAGCTACATAAAATGAAATGAATTATTTTTTTCACATTTTATGTATATTGTATTAATAAAAAATCTGTTGTGGCCATCACAATATCTCTCGCTCTTTCCATTGTGGTATATACAGAGTGTTTATTAAACATAGGGCAAAAATTGAAGGGATTATTCCCTGGATCATTCTAAGATGATTTTTGAAAAGCCGCTTTGTTTCGACTAGGTGTATAAAAAAGTGCCCGCCATTTTACTTTTTAATAATGTAACATATGGATTATTTTACATGATTGTAAAACACATTTGATGTACTTTTCAAATTTATAAAAATATATAGTATGTTCCATTTGAAATTTCAAAGTTGATATTAATTACTAATAAACCGGAAGTGGTATCATGAATGTATATCCGTCATCAAGTAGCTTACATGTTACTGTATAAATCGTATGAAAGAAATTACAAACTTAATAAATAAGCGAGATATTTGCTGGGTCCATTAAAATATAACATCCTGTAAAGAGCTATATTATGCTTAATAATAGTCTAGTCTGGGAATCAAACCCCGATATTTCACTGAACACACTCTTTAATCAGTGAGCCATCCTTGTCCTTAGGAGGTAAATACACCCTGTAAAATAAAAACCCGTGCACTCACGTCGAAGTTGTTGGAACTCTCCTCTATGTTAAAACTTTTCAAATTTAGAACTTTGTCAAAATTACAGTGACGTATATAGAGCATAACGGAAACAGGAAAGATGTGAGTAACTTCGTCACTTCCGGATAAACACGAGTTTCACAACATGGATAATTGAACTTTGTAAAACAAATAACATTTTCTTACTTCTTTCATTTACTTTGCGCGACGCTCTGCAAATTTGTTTAGAGGTAAACTTACGCTTAACCGGTAGAAAAACAGAGTTAAAAACTCTGGAACGTACTGCAGTTCAATATATTACCAACTTGCATTGGCTGTAGTTCGTTTTACGTCTTTAACTTTGTTGTAAAGAGATCGGTATATAAATGAACAATTATCAGTCTTGAAATTGTAACGGTTTTACATCTGATGATGTATTGTCACTTCGGGGGTACCACAAGATTCTCACTTAGGCCCACTTCTTTCCAATATCTTCATTAATACTTTTTACCTTTCATCACCTTTAGGTAAGGAAGGTATTGTCTTTGGTCAAATAATTTAATGGTGATGTTTCAATGAATAAGCACGTTTTATGGTCCCTACAATATGATTTTAGTATTTTTACGATGTCTGTATGTATGTGTGTGTGTGTGTGTGTGTATTTGTGTAATAACTGATAAATAAAAATGAAATATGAAAAATATCCAATAATGTATTTTATTTAAATATAACGAATATAATGCTGATTTTTATTTACATTCATTTATACCTATATTTTTTCTTCTATACAACGGTTAAACATTCCGTGTATGGCGCGCAAAAGTGCGATGATTTTAAAGTAAATAAAATCGATTCTCTTTATCCAATTAATAATTACAAAAGCATACAAAGGGTCAGCAAAACTCTATGTACACAATTGAAACGAAATTTTAACCCGCTTAACGATTCAAACGATATATGAATGCTACAGGACCGAATATTAAGTTCGAAAAATGTTTTTCCTACACTCTGCATACGAGCCGAAGCTCATAATGGTTCGGCCGGGTTACAACAACAAATAATATACAGTGAGCTAATTAATACAGGGCCATGTCACAATATCGACTATGTTCACTTTTTCGAGTTCTTATGAAATAATTACAATAATATAATTTGAAACGTATTTATTGGTTTTAATTACTTTAATGCAAGTTAAATATCAAAATATTAATTTTTAGATCGTATGGAACACCATACCGAATTTTAAATATCTGTGACGAACAAAAGCATAACGTTTTATACGTCAAATTATTAGTATTTATTTTGACAATCATTATTCTGACACTGACATAATAGAAATCTAAATATATGGAGTAGATGTAAGTAGAATTTTTGGTGTAGGGTGTAGGTATACAAGAAATGTTAAATGCATTAGGGCGCGAGAAGTGACTTTGTTGGCCTTGACAAGCAGATATGGGGGCCCATGTCAGAATGATAGCTAGTAATTATGTATATAGATTTCTTATTCTAAATTTAGTGATTTTCCAATTCCATGAGGATTATTTTCCTCGACAAGTAAATTCCACACTCCTGGTGACAAATTAACTACGTGAATTTAGAAAATCTTTTGTAATGAAAAATCTGGCATTTGGCATCTATGTACATAATTACTAATTATCATTCTGAAACGGGCCCGCACATCTGCTTGGCAAGGCCAACAATGTAACATGACTGTTCGTGCCCTATACTTATGTAACCAAAAAAAGGATGTGGCGAGAGGTATTGTGCTGGCCACAACAGATTTTTTTTTTATTGATTTTTGCTTTACAACATCCATTTGAAACGTTTTGTCTACAATAATTAAGGGAGCAATGCGCATGGAAAAACTGGTTTCCCTTGTCAAACGCCTATGTTTCACTTTCCGCGATACACCTTGTATATTTTTATATATTTGGAATTTACGTAAAATTATGAATTCAACGATGTGATGAAGGTAAATTTTTATTGAAGAAATAAATTACAAAAATGTAAACCGGTCGAACAATAATTATGAACTTGGGGTTAATAGTGGTCCAGTTTCGAATAAACGTTTGTCGAAGTTTTGCCCTCGGTCATTGAACATTTTGTGAGATTAAACTCATTTTGTTGTATGCACGGAGTTATGTTTTACAATTATTCGTTGCAAAAACCAAATAATACGAATGTAGAATCGAATGCGCTCTGAAAATACTCGGATTTTTATTGTACTCGGAGTCCCCAATTGCAATGCGAAATTTGTCACTACGCGATAGAATTTTTATCTGGACGTTATGGTTAGCATAACTAGCTGATTTATGAAATCTAAATCTATTGAATATGTGGTGTAAAATGCAATCAAATCGTATAAAGAATAATATATTCTTTAAAATTTATAATAACATTAAGTGTAAAATTTTATTTAATAAAAAGTAAATATTATAATATACGAGGTTCGTATATTCATTTATTCTTCAAAGGAAATATCTCTTTCCCAGTGTGTAAAAGTACAAATAAATAACTAAGCATCTACGGTTTCCATTTTCATTTTGTATCGGAGAATCAATTGGCTATCAATTTATTCTCGTATAGAGCTATTGGATAAAATATCAGCCATTGTCCTTGCCCTGCTGAAACTAGAGAAATGTTCCAGGACGTTTGAGATATCCCCATCTATCCAGGATTGATATTACGTCAATACGTTATACCCATAAAAAACGGGAATGGTCTCTGCTTCCCTTTCTTATACAGAGAGGGGCATACATTAGAAGAGTAGGCAATAGAAGCATGAATATTGAGTGTAGGGATAGTTCAATAGAATTATTTATATTAAACAACGTACATCCTAATAATTTTAGCACAAATGCGTTTTGTAATACTTAATAATTAACTGCTTCATAAGCAATAAAATTATAAAATCCGATTCGGTCCCGTTCAACGCCAAATAATTCGAATTTTAAATGGTATAAAATTAGCCCTTGTGATAAACGCCCGCACAATACAAATATGTCATCAACATTACCGAAATGTGTGTATAATATATTTATTTGTTTATACCTGCATATTTACTAATGCCAGTTCTATTTACAATTTTCCTTTTAAAACGTTACTATTATTAATTTGAAATGATTATTTTTTTGACAGTGACATTTATCTGTCAGTTACATACATTTGAGCTGAACTATGTAAACACGGAGATGTGTTTAAAGCATAAGCTCCGAGATATAATTTTTATATTACTTTATAAATTTATCCATAAAATATATAGAAAAACGTATTAAAGCAAACTTGTAGAAAATGGAATAATCTTTAATTTTTTATAATAATAAATTGCGAAAAAAATACATTTAAAGGTATTTTTTGAAGAAAAACTATCTTGAGCTTCAAGTAAACTGCCATATTAGAATATGGTTTCAAAACTTTCTGAATGATAGTATTTGAGTTGAGCGTAAAGAGGATCTCTTACCAAGGGTAGCGGGAGGTAAAAATGTATGGTATGTATAACAAGTTGGATGCTGCAGTTTAAAAACCACTGATTGAAAAAAAATACGCTCATTAAAATAGTCTTGTAAAATATAAATTGTTACTAATTTAACCGACCTCGTACCTCTTATAGCAACAGTGGACAAAATAAAATGAACACCTTGTATATAAAGAGTAACCCTTCCACTATTTTTTCTTTGCACGGCACTGGTATTGTCTTGGACAGTGCCGGAATAAAACATTATTTATTGAGATTCGTGTATCGAACTAGAAGATTTTTAAATTTATCTTTCTGGATACGAGACACTTTTTACGGTTTAAGATATAAAGATATGCAATAAATCTGTGGATAACGGTTTAAATTATTTTCGTTCTAAACGGGGTTTAATATTGGCTATTGAGTTATTGGATTCCCAATGCTTGGCAATAAAATATAAATACAATTCCATATTTATTGATCAAATAGAAAGAGATGGAATTGGCATGATAAAATATAACAAATTTTTCAATTTATTTTGTTATTATTAACAAATTATATTACAATAAAATAAATACACACTTAACTGTGAAATAAAATAAATATATATTTTTACCTTGTCACCTTTAAGTAAGGAAGGTATTGTGTGTATACGAAAAGTCCGGGCTGCTTTATTAATATCGGCAAGTGATCCATTGGTTGCCGACATCAGAAAATGTACGCTTAAAAATAAATATTTCTGAATTCTATAGCAAAATACCATTGCGTTATAGTTGCTTTCAAGATCTTAATTAAATAACTTATCTCCCTTCATTAAATCACTTTATATACGTTCTTCTCACCCTGTATCCACCCTATCTAATCGTGTATCCTGTGTCTCACCCAATGGCATGTACAAGGAATGCCTGTCACTCCTCCTACCCTTCAACCCCCTGCATTCCTGCCACATGTGCACTGACGTGACGTGGCATCGCGTCATGTCAGTTTGAAGGATAGGCTAATTAACAGAAACATACGACATAATATAGCTATGAATTTAAGGGGTGATAATGAAATATTAACATTTTTGGCAGTTTTAAGAACAAATTCTAAAGGGCGCGAGCAGTCATGTGACTTTGCTGACCTTGGCAATCAGATATGGGGGCCCGTATCTGAATGGCAGCTATTAATTATGTCCATAATTGACAAATTCAAAATTTATTTTTTTGCTATTATATGGTTTTTATTCTCGGCAACTGAATTCCACACTCCTGATAACAAAATAAAATCATGAAATTTTGAATGAAAAAATATGACATTTGTCAGTTATGGACATAATTAATAGCTGTCATTTTGACACGGGCTTCTATATCTGCTTGACAAGGTCAGCAAAGTCACGTGACTGCCCCGCCCTATACATAAATTTTCTTGCAAAAGATCCTATATTTCCAGTAAAATTATTTCATAAACAAACTATGCAAACTGAATTTGACACTGACATCTTCTTCTTTAGCTTTTCCCATTCGTTAGGGGTTGCTATTTTTTATTTTTTCTTTCACGCATTTCTGTTTTGCGTGTCGTCCTTATTCAGTTCCTTTTCTCTCAAGTCTTCCGTAATACAGTCTTTCCATCTTATCTTTGGTCGTATATATCTATCTATCTCAACATCCTCATCCCTGCCACATTCATTTTTTTCTCATTGACACTGACATGTGTCAGTTAGAATTTTCTTAATATAATAGCTGTTTCCATGATTATAACATAGCTGGCTGATTTATAAAATTTAATTCCTTTATAATTCTTTAACTCTATATCTATTGAATATGAAATATAAAATGCAATCAATTCGTATAGATAACAATATTCTTTAATATTTATAATAACATTAAATGTCAAAAAATGATATTAACAGCATTTTTCAAGAAAAACTGTTAAAATCTTCAAATGGGGGTACTTCCGGTTGACCAATTATCTAATCAAGTCTGCATATGGATGTAAGGAAGAGGAATACGTAAAAAAAATGTACACACGCGCAAACACACATATACAGATATCGTAAAAATAGTAAAATCGTATTATATGGACTCTAAAACGTGCTTATTCATTGAAAACTCACCACCGAATTTTTTGAACAAGACAATACCTTCCTTACCTAGAGGTGACGGAAAGTAAAAAAGATTTATATCTCTCGCTAAGAGAAGTATTCATAATCGCACATTATAATTTTAATGAGTAAACTAAGGTCCCTTCAATCCGATTTTAACATTTTACGATAATTGTATGCGCGTGTGTGTGTGTGCATGTGTGTGTATAAAAATTTCATTTCGTAATAAAATTTGACGCGTAAAATATTTCTGAAAACTTTTGTTATATGTGTACATTAAATTTGCTTTTTGCATGAATTATTATTTGCAAACTGATGAAGATGATCTTTGTAATTTTATATTATTATATGGATTACATGCTCGTATGAGCAGAATAAATGCAAAACATTAAATAAAAGACATACTCGTAAATCCTACATTATCATACAATAAATTTGAAAACACATTTTAAAAAGAAATTAATTACTTTGTCAAATTAATTACAATTTTCATATGCGCACATATGTTATTATATTTAAAAATTATGCGTGTAATTTATTTATTATATTTCGCCGTTCATTTATAACACTGACAATTTATGAATAAAAATTAATAAATTATTTTAATCACATATATTATTCATGATGTACATACATGCACATATTGGGTTTGCTTTTATTTCGATGGTTTTATATAAATTTTAAAACATGGCCAAATTTTAGTTTTCATATTTAGTTTATTATCAATTGGGGCATTTCATAAATTTTAATTTTCTATAAAAAAATCCTCATCGTTACGGATCGCCAATTGTGTCTACATTAAGATAACGTAATGTAACGGCAACAATAGAACAAAACTAACTGTAGTATGGAAGTAGAATGATTAAACAAAAAACTTAGTGTTCGCACTTTTATGCTTTCTGTATTTGAGTGTGTGTGTTGAAGTTAAACAAACCAATAGGAAAGCAGCATGGTATTGTTATCCGCATACAGTGTACATTCCTATCCTTAACATGGGGACTTCGGCAGCAATCGGTATGAGTTCGTATATAAAACAAAACTGCAATACTTGCTAGCGTCATTTGTGCTCGACTCGTCGGATGTGTTCCTTGTTTGTTACACTGAGACTGACTGTGTTGTACGTGACGTGTAATACTTTTGTAAAGAAAGATGTAAAAGCTGTTCAAAAATAAATAAATGATTCTCCCATAATTTATTTACATACATATAAAAATCGGCTCTTTTCAGAGCCACAAATAATAATTCAAAAAAGAATTTTTACTTCATTTATGTTACCTATAATTAGAATGTATTAATAAATATAATCAGAAAATCCTTATTTCTTTAAAAATTATTTAAATCTCTACAATGTATATAATAATATTAGCCCAAAAGATTGTTAAACAATAATTTTCTAGTTTTGAAAATAATAATAAAAATATAACAATTTATTGTTTCTAAGGAGTGGGGGAAGCCAGCAGCCAATCAGAGTCAAGGAACAATTTGTCAATATTTAGTTGTGGGTATATAAGCTGGGTACCAAACGAAAAATAGTTCATAGGACGTTAGTGAGTTCAATACAAGTGATACTTTGTTTCTGTTGCGTTTGAATTCATCTTGTGCGATTATACTGTGGGTTATTAGACATTGTTTATTAATTAGCATGTCCTTTGCCTGGGCCAACAATGGAATACGGTGCACGACCATAGGCCTCCATGGACACCCCCCCACGTCCTCGTACGTGGCAGACGGAATCCATGTGCCTATGCCGGTGTTGTCGGGAATGCGGAGTTCGTTTGGAGACGTAGGCTTTCAGTCGACATTGTGGGGAGCCCTTATATTGTATTTCTTGAAGTTATATCTTTGAGTCGTATGATGTAAGGTGGAACCACGGTGCCTCGGCTAGGCGTGAAATCTCTGACTCTTGCTCGTGTATAGGCGAGACCAACCCGAATGGGCGGGAATCATCGGCACAGATTCCACCGTATTTTATATTAGACTCACTTAGATTTGCGAACAACACGTGTTGTTCTTAGATTCAGGATTGGGAATTAGGAATGGTGTAATTGTACTAGGTGAATTCAAACGTATTCAGAACAAAGTTGTTGCTTTGAGAAATTACTGGCGTTCGCCAAATATATCATGAAAAGGATTTTTACTTCAAGTATAAATAACTTCAAATAAAGTCTGGATTGCACATTTTCCAGTAATCGGCTCTTTTCAGAGCCACCAAATACAATACAAAAAAGAATTTTACTTCATTTATGCATTAAATAATAAACAGTTCTTTATAGAATTTTTAAATTAAACACTGACTATATCAAATGCATGTTTGTCACATCCGAATTAAGGTATACATTTTATAGGAAACATTTTATCTTTTGTAGGGTCTTAAGCATAGGGCAAAGTACATGGGTTGTATATATTATAAATTTTAATTATTGCAAATAAAAATGCAGTACATTTATGGCAAAACGCTAAGATATTTTAACAATACACAAATACAGATTTGCTACATCCAATAAAAAGTACATATGTTCTGATGCCATATACTCCATTTAATTCTGCGACTTTTGCTGCGTAGATGAAGTTTCTATCTCTTCTAGTTCTCGAGATATTGAATTTTAAATATTATCTGAGATTTTAAATTTGCCAATTTTACTGCTAAATTCTGCGTATTTTCTAATCATATAATACAAAACGCCTAAAAATACAAATGCATTCATAATTCCATTCGATTCTACGTATTTTCTTCTATAAGTCTTATATTTTTCAATAGATTAGCTCTACGGGTTCAATTTGTATTGATAAAATAGTAAATCACCATGCAATACAATACACAATGTAAAATTCCCATCTCTCTAAGATTCCTAGTCATTCAAATATCAGCCAATCACAGCGCGCAAAAGCTATGTATATCTATAACACAAGTAAAATACATTGGGCTTATGGGACTAAAACAAGTTACTGCTACGACTTCAGCATATATATAAACATAACCAACAGCAAGTTAACTATTAAGTCGTGCATCTGATCGAACGGCTGAGAAATACTCGCCAATTTTCAAATTTAATTTTTGGGCACATGGTGAATAATTAATAAATTAAATATGTTTTTCCTTATGCAGAATCCGAAGAGGAATCTAATGCCGCAAAGTACAAGACGATATCTCTTTTGGTTTCTGAGATATTAACATTTATTTCCAAAAAATTTAGTGGCCCAGGAAATATGTTTTAAAAATTGTTTTTAATATAAATTATAGTCTATCTTATAGAAACTTTTACGGAGAATCCAATGTCGCAGAGTGCATCTAATTATCTTTTGTAATTTCCGAGATAATTAACAATGAATTTCACCATGGCCCATACCAAATACACAGTTGTCATACTCAAATCAAGGTATATATTTTTTAAAATAATATTAATTTACATAAAATTCTGAGTATTTTGCTGCGTAGATGAGGTTTCTATCTCTTTTAGTTCTCGAGATATTGAATTTTGAAAATTTTCCGAGTTTTTAAGCATAGGCACAATACATGGTATACATGTATTAAACATTTTAATTATTATTGAACTTATAAAAAATATTAAATAAACGAAATATAGTTTATCTTATGCAGAATATCACGAGGAATCCAATGGCGCTGCGTATAAATCAATATCTCTTTTAGTTTTCGAGATATTTACAATTATTTCAAATTTTTTAATCGCTACGAATTTTTACTTAAAAAAAAACTTTTTCATAAAATTATAGTCTATCTAATGGGAAATTTTCCGAGGAATTCAATGCCGCAAAGTATAAATGAATATCTTTCTTAGTTTTTGAAAAAAAATACTAAAAATTGATAATTAATCGTTGATAAAGGGTGGGGGAAGCCGGCAGCCAATCAGCGTCAAGAATCAATTTGTCAGTATTTAGTTGTGGGTATATAAGCTCGGTACAAATCTACATTAGTTCATAGAATGTTAGTGAGTTCAATACAAGTGATTCTTTGTTTCTGTTGCGTTTGAATTCATCTTGTGCGATTATACTGTGGGTTATTAGACATTGTTTATTAATTAGCATGTCCTTTGCCTGGGCCAACGATGGAATACGGTGCACGACCATAGGCCTCCATGGACACCCCCCCACGTCCTCGTACGTGGCAGACGGAATCCATGTGCCTATGCCGGTGTTGTCGGGAATGCGGAGTTCGTTTGGAGACGTAGGCTTTCAGTCGACATTGTGGGGAGCCCTTATATTGTATTTCTTGAAGTTATATCTTTGAGTCATATGATGTAAGGTGGAACCACGGTGCCTCGGCTAGGCGTGAAATCTCTGACTCTTGCTCGTGTATAGGCGAGACCAACCCGAATGGGCGGGAATCATCGGCACAGATTCCACCGTATTTTATATTAGACTCACTTAGATTTGCGAACAACACGTGTTGTTCTTAGATTCAGGATTGGGAATTAGGAATGGTGTAATTGTACTAGGTGAATTCAAACGTATTCAGAACAAAGTTGTTGCTTTGAGAAATTACTGACGTTCGCCAAATATATCATGAAAAGGATTTTTACTTCAAGTATAAATAACTTCAAATAAAGTCTGGATTGCACATTTTCCAGTAATCGGCTCTTTTCAGAGCCACCAAATATATACGAAAAAGAAATTTAACTCTCAGGTATATACGCTATATAATAAACAGTTGACGTGACACTTATAATTTTTATAATTCATTTTTCTTGGACAAATTTTCATAAAAAGTTAATGTTATATATCAAAAGAATCAGTATAAAACTAAAAAAAATCATAAACTATGACTATAACATCGTTAAAACCTTATACATTTCATTTAACATACTTGGATTTTTTTCAGTACAAAATTTTCATTAAATAATAATAAATTATACATCAGTATATTCAGCGTGAATCACTGAATAAAATGATACTAGATATTTACACTAAAATACTAAATTTACTCTTATTAACATATTATCAAAATTCAACATGGCTCATATTTAAATATAAAAGTAGGAAATTATGTAAAGAAAACAGATAGGATTGAGCATAATTGGGATAAAATTTCTTTTTTCTATAATAATTTGTGGCCCTAAAAAGAGCCGTTGTTTGTAATTGTTGTTAATAACAACAATTTATGTTAATGTTTCAGTCTTCTTGGACAGATAATAATTTATTTAATTCCTCATCGTTACGGATCGCCAATTGTGTCTTTACTTAAGATAACATAACATAACGACAACAACACAACAGAGCTAACTGTAAGCAAAAAACGTGTTATAATAATTAATGATAAATTAATCATTAATAACTTATAAATAATGGAAAATTTAGTTCATTTAAAAAACTGAATTTATTCAAAATTTTCTAATGCCCTAAAAATATGTCAAATAGTCTATTTTTTCGTATTTATTATTGCTATGTTCAAATACCACACAAAATTTGAATTTAGTGTACTGCGCATGACCACTTTTATTGATTTTTGGATCTCGTGACGTCACAGAAGATCTATTCCATGCCTGTCGATACAATTTTTTTGCCATGTATTGTTTATATGAGCATTTGGGGGCATCGTATAAACAGGCCCCTTAAAGAAGGCGTCTGCACTGGAAAGTTATTTAAACAAAAAATTCCACATAATTTCTAGAAATATGATTGGTTAATTTGAAAAAATCATTATTATTGATTTTCGCCTATTTACACGATACAACAACGTACTTACATACACCACAACATTAAAATATAGTTTATAATTTTGACCATAGAGTACAGCAGCAGTATTGATTTGATATTAACAATTTTGAGAAAATCCATTTTTTGGCTAAACCAAAAGATTTCGACTATGTTTGTTATAATAAAACAAATTTGTAATTAAAAATGAAGGCTAGTCTTGTAAAAACTTTTTTTTATTTCGGCTTTAATTTCAGAGATAATGAAGAAAAATAAAAATTGTTTATTTTTCGCAAACTAATTTTTTTACAAAATAAATTTTGCAATAAACTATTTATTTTTCAAATTTAAATATGTTTTAACCGATATTTTATTTTATTTACGTATAGTTCATCTGAAAATGATTTATTAACTAAGCATTTATATGTTCAGAAATAGAAACTATATAATTAAGATTAATATATAATTAATTAAAATGGAATATTTTAAGCAAATTATATTTGAAACATTTTTCGATTTAAGGCCTCAGTTTTAAGAGAACAATTTTGGCAAATCAATGTTATAATACAAGAAATATCATTTCGTTAAATATTTCAGGGGAACAGGTATCTAAAACTAATAAAACGTTGAAATATTCTATTGTGACGGCTGGCTATTATTGGCCCAGAGTTATCCTAAAAAGGTTACTGACAAAATGAAACCTATGTAAAATCATTGCTGGATTAATAAGCAATACAAGAAATATCATTTCGTTAAATATTTCAGGGGAACAGGTATCTAAAACTAATAAAACGTTGAAATATTCTATCGTGACGGCTGGCTATTATTGGCCCAGAGTTATCCTAAAAAGGTTACTGACAAAATGAAACCTATGTAAAATCATTGCTGGATTAATAAGCAATACAAGAAATATCATTTCGTTAAATATTTCAGGGGAACAGGTATCTAAAACTAATAAAACGTTGAAATATTCTATCGTGACGGCTGGCTATTATTGGCCCAGAGTTATCCTAAAAAGGTTACTGACAAAATGAAACCTATGTAAAATCATTGCTGGATTAATAAGCAATACAAGAAATATCATTTCGTTAAATATTTCAGGGGAACAGGTATCTAAAACTAATAAAACGTTGAAATATTCTATCGTGACGGCTGGTTATTATTAGCCCAGAGTTATCCTAAAAAGGTTACTGACAAAATGAAACCTATGTAAAATCATTGCTGGATTAATAAGCAATACAAAAAATATCATTTCGTTAAATATTTCAGGGGAACAGGTATCTAAAACTAATAAAACGTTGAAATATTCTATCGTGACGGCTGGCTATTATTGGCCCAGAGTTATCCTAAAAAGGTTACTGACAAAATGAAACCTATGTAAAATCATTGCTGGATTAATAAGCAATACAAGAAATATCATTTCGTTAAATATTTCAGGGGAACAGGTATCTAAAACTAATAAAACGTTGAAATATTCTATCGTGACGGCTGGCTATTATTGGCCCAGAGTTATCCTAAAAAGGTTACTGACAAAATGAAACCTATGTAAAATCATTGCTGGATTAATAAGCAATACAAGAAATATCATTTCGTTAAATATTTCAGGGGAACAGGTATCTAAAACTAATAAAACGTTGAAATATTCTATCGTGACGGCTGGTTATTATTAGCCCAGAGTTATCCTAAAAAGGTTACTGACAAAATGAAACCTATGTAAAATCATTGCTGGATTAATAAGCAATACAAAAAATATCATTTCGTTAAATATTTCAGGGGAACAGGTATCTAAAACTAATAAAACGTTGAAATATTCTATCGTGACGGCTGGCTATTATTGGCCCAGAGTTATCCTAAAAAGGTTACTGACAAAATGAAACCTATGTAAAATCATTGCTGGATTAATAAGCAATACAAGAAATATCATTTCGTTAAATATTTCAGGGGAACAGGTATCTAAAACTAATAAAACGTTGAAATATTCTATCGTGACGGCTGGCTATTATTGGCCCAGAGTTATCCTAAAAAGGTTACGGACAAAATGAAACCTATGTAAAATCATTGCTGGATTAATAAGCAATACAAGAAATATCATTTCGTTAAATATTTCAGGGGAACAGGTATCTAAAACTAATAAAACGTTGAAATATTCTATCGTGACGGCTGGCTATTATTGGCCCAGAGTTATCCTAAAAAGGTTACTGACAAAATGAAACCTATGTAAAATCATTGCTGGATTAATAAGCAATACAAGAAATATCATTTCGTTAAATATTTCAGGGGAACAGGTATCTAAAACTAATAAAACGTTGAAATATTCTATCGTGACGGCTGGCTATTATTGGCCCAGAGTTATCCTAAAAAGGTTACTGACAAAATGAAACCTATGTAAAATCATTGCTGGATTAATAAGCAATACAAGAAATATCATTTCGTTAAATATTTCAGGGGAACAGGTATCTAAAACTAATAAAACGTTGAAATATTCTATTGTGACGGCTGGCTATTATTGGCCCAGAGTTAGCCTAAAAAGGTTACTGACAAAATGAAACCTATGTAAAATCATTGCTGGATTAATAAGCAATACAAGAAATATCATTTCGTTAAATATTTCAGGGGAACAGGTATCTAAAACTAATAAAACGTTGAAATATTCTATCGTGACGGCTGGCTATTATTGGCCCAGAGTTATCCTAAAAAGGTTACTGACAAAATGAAACCTATGTAAAATCATTGCTGGATTAATAAGCAATACAAGAAATATCATTTCGTTAAATATTTCAGGGGAACAGGTATCTAAAACTAATAAAACGTTGAAATATTCTATCGTGACGGCTGGCTATTATTGGCCCAGAGTTATCCTAAAAAGGTTACTGACAAAATGAAACCTATGTAAAATCATTGCTGGATTAATAAGCAATACAAGAAATATCATTTCGTTAAATATTTCAGGGGAACAGGTATCTAAAACTAATAAAACGTTGAAATATTCTATCGTGACGGCTGGCTATTATTGGCTCAGAGTTATCCTAAAAAGGTTACTGACAAAATGAAACCTATGTAAAATCATTGCTGGATTAATAAGCAATACAAGAAATATCATTTCGTTAAATATTTCAGGGGAACAGGTATCTAAAACTAATAAAACGTTGAAATATTCTATCGTGACGGCTGGCTATTATTGGCCCAGAGTTATCCTAAAAAGGTTACTGACAAAATGAAACCTATGTAAAATCATTGCTGGATTAATAAGCAATACAAGAAATATCATTTCGTTACATATTTCAGGGGAACAGGTATCTAAAACTAATAAAACGTTGAAATATTCTATCGTGACGGCTGGCTATTATTGGCCCAGAGTTATCCTAAAAAGGTTACTGACAAAATGAAACCTATGTAAAATCATTGCTGGATTAATAAGCAATACAAGAAATATCATTTCGTTAAATATTTCAGGGGAACAGGTATCTAAAACTAATAAAACGTTGAAATATTCTATCGTGACGGCTGGCTATTATTGGCCCAGAGTTATCCTAAAAAGGTTACTGACAAAATGAAACCTATGTAAAATCATTGCTGGATTAATAAGCAATACAAGAAATATCATTTCGTTAAATATTTCAGGGGAACAGGTATCTAAAACTAATAAAACGTTGAAATATTCTATTGTGACGGCTGGCTATTATTGGCCCAGAGTTATCCTAAAAAGGTTACTGACAAAATGAAACCTATGTAAAATCATTGCTGGATTAATAAGCAATACAAGAAATATCATTTCGTTAAATATTTCAGGGGAACAGGTATCTAAAACTAATAAAACGTTGAAATATTCTATCGTGACGGCTGGCTATTATTGGCCCAGAGTTATCCTAAAAAGGTTACTGACAAAATGAAACCTATGTAAAATCATTGCTGGATTAATAAGCAATACAAGAAATATCATTTCGTTAAATATTTCAGGGGAACAGGTATCTAAAACTAATAAAACGTTGAAATATTCTATCGTGACGGCTGGCTATTATTGGCCCAGAGTTATCCTAAAAAGGTTACTGACAAAATGAAACCTATGTAAAATCATTGCTGAATTAATAAGCAATACAAGAAATATCATTTCGTTAAATATTTCAGGGGAACAGGTATCTAAAACTAATAAAACGTTGAAATATTCTATCGTGACGGCTGGCTATTATTGGCCCAGAGTTATCCTAAAAAGGTTACTGACAAAATGAAACCTATGTAAAATCATTGCTGGATTAATAAGCAATACAAGAAATATCATTTCGTTACATATTTCAGGGGAACAGGTATCTAAAACTAATAAAACGTTGAAATATTCTATCGTGACGGCTGGCTATTATTGGCCCAGAGTTATCCTAAAAAGGTTACTGACAAAATGAAACCTATGTAAAATCATTGCTGGATTAATAAGCAATACAAGAAATATCATTTCGTTAAATATTTCAGGGGAACAGGTATCTAAAACTAATAAAACGTTGAAATATTCTATCGTGACGGCTGGCTATTATTGGCCCAGAGTTATCCTAAAAAGGTTACTGACAAAATGAAACCTATGTAAAATCATTGCTGGATTAATAAGCAATACAAGAAATATCATTTCGTTAAATATTTCAGGGGAACAGGTATCTAAAACTAATAAAACGTTGAAATATTCTATTGTGACGGCTGGCTATTATTGGCCCAGAGTTATCCTAAAAAGGTTACTGACAAAATGAAACCTATGTAAAATCATTGCTGGATTAATAAGCAATACAAGAAATATCATTTCGTTAAATATTTCAGGGGAACAGGTATCTAAAACTAATAAAACGTTGAAATATTCTATCGTGACGGCTGGCTATTATTGGCCCAGAGTTATCCTAAAAAGGTTACTGACAAAATGAAACCTATGTAAAATCATTGCTGGATTAATAAGCAATACAAGAAATATCATTTCGTTAAATATTTCAGGGGAACAGGTATCTAAAACTAATAAAACGTTGAAATATTCTATCGTGACGGCTGGCTATTATTGGCCCAGAGTTATCCTAAAAAGGTTACTGACAAAATGAAACCTATGTAAAATCATTGCTGGATTAATAAGCAATACAAGAAATATCATTTCGTTAAATATTTCAGGGGAACAGGTATCTAAAACTAATAAAACGTTGAAATATTCTATCGTGACGGCTGGCTATTATTGGCCCAGAGTTATCCTAAAAAGGTTACTGACAAAATAAAACCTATGTAAAATCATTGCTGGATTAATAAGCAATACAAGAAATATCATTTCGTTAAATATTTCAGGGGAACAGGTATCTAAAACTAATAAAACGTTGAAATATTCTATCGTGACGGCTGGCTATTATTGGCCCAGAGTTATCCTAAAAAGGTTACTGACAAAATGAAACCTATGTAAACTCATTGCTGGATTAATAAGCAATACAAGAAATATCATTTCGTTAAATATTTCAGGGGAACAGGTATCTAAAACTAATAAAACGTTGAAATATTCTATCGTGACGGCTGGCTATTATTGGCCCAGAGTTATCCTAAAAAGGTTACTGACAAAATGAAACCTATGTAAAATCATTGCTGAATTAATAAGCAATACAAGAAATATCATTTCGTTAAATATTTCAGGGGAACAGGTATCTAAAACTAATAAAACGTTGAAATATTCTATCGTGACGGCTGGCTATTATTGGCCCAGAGTTATCCTAAAAAGGTTACTGACAAAATGAAACCTATGAAAAATCATTGCTGGACTAATAAGCAATACAAGAAATATCATTTCGTTAAATATTTCAGGGGAACAGGTATCTAAAACTAATAAAACGTTGAAATATTCTATTGTGACGGCTGGCTATTATTGGCCCAGAGTTATCCTAAAAAGGTTACTGACAAAATGAAACCTATGTAAAATCATTGCTGGATTAATAAGCAATACAAAAAATATCATTTCGTTAAATATTTCAGGGGAACAGGTATCTAAAACTAATAAAACGTTGAAATATTCTATTGTGACGGCTGGCTATTATTGGCCCAGAGTTATCCTAAAAAGGTTACTGACAAAATGAAACCTATGTAAAATCATTGCTGGATTAATAAGCAATACAAGAAATATCATTTCGTTAAATATTTCAGGGGAACAGGTATCTAAAACTAATAAAACGTTGAAATATTCTATCGTGACGGCTGGCTATTATTGGCCCAGAGTTATCCTAAAAAGGTTACTGACAAAATGAAACCTATGTAAAATCATTGCTGGATTAATAAGCAATACAAGAAATATCATTTCGTTAAATATTTCAGGGGAACAGGTATCTAAAACTAATAAAACGTTGAAATATTCTATTGTGACGGCTGGCTATTATTGGCCCAGAGTTATCCTAAAAAGGTTACTGACAAAATGAAACGTATGTAAAATCATTGCTGGATTAATAAGCAATACAAGAAATATCATTTCGTTAAATATTTCAGGGGAACAGGTATCTAAAACTAATAAAACGTTGAAATATTCTATCGTGACGGCTGGCTATTATTGGCCCAGAGTTATCCTAAAAAGGTTACTGACAAAATGAAACCTATGTAAAATCATTGCTGGATTAATAAGCAATACAAGAAATATCATTTCGTTAAATATTTCAGGGGAACAGGTATCTAAAACTAATAAAACGTTGAAAAATTAATCATTAATAACTTATAAATAATGGAAAATTTAGTTCATTTAAAAAACTGAATTTATTCAAAATTTTCTAATGCCCTAAAAATATGTCAAATAGTCTATTTTTTCGTATTTATTATTGCTATGTTCAAATACCACACAAAATTTGAATTTAGTGTACTGCGCATGACCACTTTTATTGATTTTTGGATCTCGTGACGTCACAGAAAATCTATTCCATGCCTGTCGATACAATTTTTTTGCCATGTATTGTTTATATGAGCATTTGGGGGCATCGTATAAACAGGCCCCTTAAAGAAGGCGTCTGCACTGGAAAGTTATTTAAACAAAAAATTCCACATAATTTCTAGAAATATGATTGGTCAATTTGAAAAAATCATTATTATTGATTTTCGCCTATTTACACGATACAACAACGTACTTATATACACCACAACATTAAAATATAGTTTATAATTTTGACCATAGAGTACAGCAGCAGTATTGATTTGATATTAACAATTTTGAGAAAATCCATTTTTTGGCTAAACCAAAAGATTTCGACTATGTTTGTCATAATAAAACAAATTTGTAATTAAAAATGAAGGCTAGTCTTGTGTAAAAATTTGCGCAAGGGATAGCAAGTTGGTCTGGGGCGCAAGGGATAGCCAGGATGGACTGGGCGCAAGGTTTAGCCAGGATGGACTGGGCGCAAGGGTTAGCCAGGATGGACTGGACGCAAGGGTTAGCCAGGATGGACTGGGGCGCAAGGGATAGCCAGGAAGGACTGGGCGCAAGGGTTAGCCAGGATGGACTGGACGCTAGGGTTAGCCAGGATGGACTGGGGCGCAAGGGATAGCCAGGATGGACTGGGCGCAAGGGTTAGCCAGGATGGACTGGACGCAAGGGTTAGCCAGGATGGACTGGGGCGCAAGGGTTAGCCAGGATGGACTGGAGCGCAAGGGATAGCCAGGATGGACTGGAGCGCAAGGAATAGCCAGGATGGACTTGAGCGCAAGGGATAGCCAGGATGGACTGGGGCGCAAGGGTTAGCCAGGATGGACTGGAGCGCAAGGGATAGCCAGGATGGACTGGAGCGCAAGGGATAGCCTGGAGCGCAAGGGATGGCCAAAACAATAATTTTAAGAATTCAGAAAATAAAAAATATATCTAATATTAAATTATGGTCTACTATATAGGAAATTTTCCGAGGAATTCATTGCCGTAGAGGACATTTTGATATCTTCTCTATATATATTAGCTGTAAGGGTTCAATTTTTATTAATAAAATAGTAAATCATTATATTCATACATTAATTTCTTCTCCAATACAATACATAATGTAAAACTGACTTGTCTCTCTGAGATCCCTAGTTATTCAAATATCAGCCAATTACAATGCACAGAAGTTGTGTTATCTATCGACACAAGTACAATACATTGCGCTTATGGGACTAAAACAACAGACTGCTACGACTTCTGGGTATATATACGTTTCTTAAAAACTTCAAACAAACAGCAAATATGGATATGCCCTTTGAAATATTTTGATGAAACTATGTACACATATGTATTTTAACACGAGGAATTGATTTATGAAAAAATAAAATTTCTAGGTGCTACCCTTAAATGGGTTCGTATTTTTTACCCAAAAATGGATCGAGATACAAAATTTTCGACTTAACCATACGATTCTACGTATTTTCTTATATAAGTATACCAATTTTCATAAATTTTTATCGAAGCGATTTTAAATAAACACATATTGAATTTTTATGGTCTACCGACAGCATCGGTTGCCCATAAAAAATCTGAAAAATTACGGCAAATACAACTTAAGATATTTTGTATATGCCTGGGAGAAAATTAACAAAAATTTGTGTACATATGTATTTTGCGCCGAAGAATCCATTTTTGATTAAATTAAAACCGTACCTCCCGCCGATAAATGGGTAGGTGTTTGCTACCCAAAACTGGGTAGATATACAAATTTGTCGAGTTTTGCATTAGAATGTACAGGTTTTCTAGTATATGTACACCAATTTTCAGAATTATTGTACGATTGGTTTAAGCACAGGAAAATATTGTTTAAAGCGGCGAAACTCAAAAGGTCAATGAACTTAAAAAACAATTTCAATTTTCTGGATTATCTGTTGGAATATTGTAACCAAATTTGGTATACATGTGTATTTTGACACAGGAAATTCAATTTTTATAAAATTAAAACTGTATCCTATACCCATATATGGGTAGATGTTTACTACCCAAAAATGGGTAGAGGTAAAAAAATTAAAATATTATTATTAAAATCTACGTATTTTATTAACTACATATACCAAATTTCATTAAATTTGCTCAGCTACAACATGAGTTATGAATAAATATATTTTTTAAGGATCTACCTATATGAACCCACTCCATGACAGTATCTTTATTTTTGTTTCAGATCCAAAGTGCCCTGTGGATTAACATGCGTAGACAGTCTCCTCAATCGCTCCTTTTACAAATTAGGAGAATTTGTAGGCCGACATCCCGGTTATTTTTTTATAGTTCCAGTACTTCTATTCATAAAATTAAGATAATTATACATAAAATCGTTGCAAAAAAATATTTAATATTGTTAAAATTAGCAAATAAAAAATAACTATTATTAATTATAAGTTATACATTAAATTAGATATTTAAATATAAATGAAATTAAAATTCTTTTTTGTATAATAATTTGTGGCCCTAAAAAGAGCCATTGTTTGTATTTGTTATTAACAATAATAGATAATAATTTGTTTAATTCCTCATCGTTACGGATCGCCAATTGTGTCTACATTAAGATAACGTAATGTAACGGCAACAATAGAACAAAACTAACTGTAGTATGGAAGTAGAATGATTAAACAAAACGATGAACGATGAACCTAACGGGTTTCTTAGAAGTACCGGGCCATTTGCCCTCACCTTCCCTATCGGATTTTTGTTTCGGACGTATGTATATTGTTTGTAGTGCACTATTGTGCCCGCCTTCTTGGCGATGATATTATTTTATTTTAGCCCAGTAGGATGGTTTTGGGCCTCTTGTGTCGGAACGGCTCCTCCTCATTGTAGTCGGCGAGGCGCTTCACACCGGCATTCGGGTGGTCAGTAAGTCTTGCAAAGAACTTGCTGGCTCTGTTCTTGGCGAAGTCGGAGATGCTCTCGATTTTGAGGTCGCGGTGTCTATTCATTTTTGAATAGTGCTAGGACGGTGGGTGATTAAACAAAAAACTTAGTGTTCGCACTTTTATGCTTTCTGTATTTGAGTGTGTGTTGAAGTTAAACAAACCAATAGGAAAGCAGCATGGTATTGTTATCCGCATACAGTGTACATTCCTATCCTTAACATGGGGACTTCGGCAGCAATCGGTATGAGTTCGTATATAAAACAAAACTGCAATACTTGCTAGCGTCATTTGTGCTCGACACGTCGGATGTGTTCCTTGTTTGTTACACTGAGACTGACTGTGTTGTACGTGACGTGTAATACTTTTGTAAAGAAAGATGTAAAAGCTGTTCAAAAATAAATAAATGATTCTCCCATAATTTATTTACATACATATAAAAATCGGCTCTTTTCAGAGCCACAAATAATAATTCAAAATAGAATTTTTACTTCACCTATAATTAGAATGTATTAATAAATTTTCAGAGCCACCAAATACAATACAAAAAAGAATTTTACTTCATTTATGCATTAAATAATAAACAGTTCTTTATAGAATTTTTAAATTAAACCCTGACTATATCAAATGCACGTTTGTCACATCCGAATTAAGGTATACATTTTATAGGAAACATTTTATCTTTTGTAGGGTCTTAAGCATAGGGCAAAGTACATGGGTTGTATATATTATAAATATTAATTATTGCAAATAAAAATGCAGTACATTTATGGCAAAACGCTAAGATATTTTAACAGTACACAAATACAGATTTGCTACACCCAATAAAAAGTACATATGTTTTGATGCCATATACTCCATTTAATTCTGCGAATTTTGCTGCGTAGATGTGGATTTTATCTCTTCTAGTTCTCGAGATATTGAATTTTAAATATTATCTGAGATTTTAAATTTGCCAATTTTACTGCTAAATTCTGCGTATTTTCTAATCATATAATATAAAACGCCTGAAAATACAAATGCATTCATAATTCCATTCGATTCTACGTATTTTCTTCTATAAGTCTTATATTTTTCAATAGATTAGCTCTACGGGTTCAATTTGTATTGATAAAATAGTAAATTACCATGCAATACAATACACAATGTAAAATTCCCATCTCTCTAAGATTCCTAGTCATTCAAATATCAGCCAATCACAGCGCGCAAAAGCTATGTATATCTATAACACAAGTAAAATACATTGGGCTTATGGGACTAAAACAAGTTACTGCTACGACTTCAGCATATATATAAACATAACCAACAGCAAGTTAACTATTAAGTCGTGCATCTGATCGAACGGCTGAGAAATACTCGCCAATTTTCAAATTTAATTTTTGGGCACATGGTGAATAATTAATAAATTAAATATGTTTTTCCTTATGCAGAATCCGAAGAGGAATCTAATGCCGCAAAGTACAAGACGATATCTCTTTTGGTTTCTGAGATATTAACATTTATTTCCAAAAAATTTAGTGGCCCAGGAAATATGTTTTAAAAATTGTTTTTAATATAAATTATAGTCTATCTTATAGAAACTTTTACGGAGAATCCAATGTCGCAGAGTGCATCTAATTATCTTTTGTAATTTCCGAGATAATTAACAATGAATTTCACCATGGCCCATACCAAATACACAGTTGTCATACTCAAATCAAGGTATATATTTTTTAAAATAATATTAATTTACATAAAATTCTGAGTATTTTGCTGCGTAGATGAGGTTTCTATCTCTTTTAGTTCTCGAGATATTGAATTTTGAAAATTTTCCGAGTTTTTAAGCATAGGCACAATACATGGTATACATGTATTAAACATTTTAATTATTATTGAACTTATAAAAAATATTAAATAAACGAAATATAGTTTATCTTATGCAGAATATCACGAGGAATCCAATGGCGCTGCGTATAAATCAATATCTCTTTTAGTTTTCGAGATATTTACAATTATTTCAAATTTTTTAATCGCTACGAATTTTTACTTAAAAAAATAACTTTTTCATAAAATTATAGTCTATCTAATGGGAAATTTTCCGAGGAATTCAATGCCGCAAAGTATAAATGAATATCTTTCTTAGTTTTTGAAAAAAATACTAAAAATTGATAATTAATCGTTGGTAAAGGGTGGGGGAAGCCGGCAGCCAATCAGCGTCAAGAATCAATTTGTCAGTATTTAGTTGTGGGTATATAAGCTCGGTACAAATCTACATTAGTTCATAGAATGTTAGTGAGTTCAATACAAGTGATTCTTTGTTTCTGTTGCGTTTGAATTCATCTTGTGCGATTATACTGTGGGTTATTAGACATTGTTTATTAATTAGCATGTCCTTTGCCTGGGCCAACGATGGAATACGGTGCACGACCATAGGCCTCCATGGACACCCCCCCACGTCCTCGTACGTGGCAGACGGAATCCATGTGCCTATGCCGGTGTTGTCGGGAATGCGGAGTTCGTTTGGAGACGTAGGCTTTCAGTCGACATTGTGGGGAGCCCTTATATTGTATTTCTTGAAGTTATATCTTTGAGTCATATGATGTAAGGTGGAACCACGGTGCCTCGGCTAGGCGTGAAATCTCTGACTCTTGCTCGTGTATAGGCGAGACCAACCCGAATGGGCGGGAATCATCGGCACAGATTCCACCGTATTTTATATTAGACTCACTTAGATTTGCGAACAACACGTGTTGTTCTTAGATTCAGGATTGGGAATTAGGAATGGTGTAATTGTACTAGGTGAATTCAAACGTATTCAGAACAAAGTTGTTGCTTTGAGAAATTACTGACGTTCGCCAAATATATCATGAAAAGGATTTTTACTTCAAGTATAAATAACTTCAAATAAAGTCTGGATTGCACATTTTCCAGTAATCGGCTCTTTTCAGAGCCACCAAATACAATACGAAAAAGAAATTTAACTCTCAGGTATATACGCTATATAATAAACAGTTGACGTGACACTTATTATTTTTATAATTCATTTTTCTTGGACAAATTTTCATAAAAAGTTAATGTTATATATCAAAAGAATCAGTATAAAACTAAAAAAATCATAAACTATGACTATAACATCGTTAAAACCTTATACATTTCATTTAACATACTTGGATTTTTTTCAGTACAAAATTTTCATTAAATAATAATAAATTATACATCAGTATATTCAGCGTGAATCACTGAATAAAATGATACTAGATATTTACACTAACATACTAAATTTACTCTTATTAACATATTATCAAAATTCAACATGGCTCATATTTAAATATAAAAGTAGGAAATTATGTAAAGAAAACAGATAGGATTGAGCATAATTGGGATAAAATTTCTTTTTTCTATAATAATTTGTGGCCCTAAAAAGAGCCGTTGTTTGTAATTGTTGTTAATAACAACAATTTATGTTAATGTTTCAGTCTTCTTGGACAGATAATAATTTATTTAATTCCTCATCGTTACGGATCGCCAATTGTGTCTTTACTTAAGATAACATAACATAACGACAACAACACAACAGAGCTAACTGTAAGCAAAAAACGTGTTATAATAATTAATGATAAATTAATCATTAATAACTTATAAATAATGGAAAATTTAGTTCATTTAAAAAACTGAATTTATTCAAAATTTTCTAATGCCCTAAAAATATGTCAAATAGTCTATTTTTTCGTATTTATTATTGCTATGTTCAAATACCACACAAAATTTGAATTTAGTGTACTGCGCATGACCACTTTTATTGATTTTTGGATCTCGTGACGTCACAGAAGATCTATTCCATGCCTGTCGATACAATTTTTTTGCCATGTATTGTTTATATGAGCATTTGGGGGCATCGTATAAACAGGCCCCTTAAAGAAGGCGTCTGCACTGGAAAGTTATTTAAACAAAAAATTCCACATAATTTCTAGAAATATGATTGGTTAATTTGAAAAAATCATTATTATTGATTTTCGCCTATTTACACGATACAACAACGTACTTATATACACCACAACATTAAAATATAGTTTATAATTTTGACCATAGAGTACAGCAGCAGTATTGATTTGATATTAACAATTTTGAGAAAATCCATTTTTTGGCTAAACCAAAAGATTTCGACTATGTTTGTTATAATAAAACAAATTTGTAATTAAAAATGAAGGCTAGTCTTGTAAAAACTTTTTTTTATTTCGGCTTTAATTTCAGAGATAATGAAGAAAAATAAAAATTGTTTATTTTTCGCAAACTAATTTTTTTACAAAATAAATTTTGCAATAAACTATTTATTTTTCAAATTTAAATATGTTTTAACCGATATTTTATTTTATTTACGTATAGTTCATCTGAAAATGATTTATTAACTAAGCATTTATATGTTCAGAAATAGAAACTATATAATTAAGATTAATATATAATTAATTAAAATGGAATATTTTGAGCAAATTATATTTGAAACATTTTTCGATTTAAGGCCTCAGTTTTAAGAGAACAATTTTGGCAAATCAATGTTATAATACAAGAAATATCATTTCGTTAAATATTTCAGGGGAACAGGTATCTAAAACTAATAAAACGTTGAAATATTCTATTGTGACGGCTGGCTATTATTGGCCCAGAGTTATCCTAAAAAGGTTACTGACAAAATGAAACCTATGTAAAATCATTGCTGGATTAATAAGCAATACAAGAAATATCATTTCGTTAAATATTTCAGGGGAACAGGTATCTAAAACTAATAAAACGTTGAAATATTCTATCGTGACGGCTGGCTATTATTGGCCCAGAGTTATCCTAAAAAGGTTACTGACAAAATGAAACCTATGTAAAATCATTGCTGGATTAATAAGCAATACAAGAAATATCATTTCGTTAAATATTTCAGGGGAACAGGTATCTAAAACTAATAAAACGTTGAAATATTCTATCGTGACGGCTGGCTATTATTGGCCCAGAGTTATCCTAAAAAGGTTACTGACAAAATGAAACCTATGTAAAATCATTGCTGGATTAATAAGCAATACAAGAAATATCATTTCGTTAAATATTTCAGGGGAACAGGTATCTAAAACTAATAAAACGTTGAAATATTCTATCGTGACGGCTGGTTATTATTAGCCCAGAGTTATCCTAAAAAGGTTACTGACAAAATGAAACCTATGTAAAATCATTGCTGGATTAATAAGCAATACAAAAAATATCATTTCGTTAAATATTTCAGGGGAACAGGTATCTAAAACTAATAAAACGTTGAAATATTCTATCGTGACGGCTGGCTATTATTGGCCCAGAGTTATCCTAAAAAGGTTACTGACAAAATGAAACCTATGTAAAATCATTGCTGGATTAATAAGCAATACAAGAAATATCATTTCGTTAAATATTTCAGGGGAACAGGTATCTAAAACTAATAAAACGTTGAAATATTCTATCGTGACGGCTGGCTATTATTGGCCCAGAGTTATCCTAAAAAGGTTACGGACAAAATGAAACCTATGTAAAATCATTGCTGGATTAATAAGCAATACAAGAAATATCATTTCGTTAAATATTTCAGGGGAACAGGTATCTAAAACTAATAAAACGTTGAAATATTCTATCGTGACAGCTGGCTATTATTGGCCCAGAGTTATCCTAAAAAGGTTACTGACAAAATGAAACCTATGTAAAATCATTGCTGGATTAATAAGCAATACAAGAAATATCATTTCGTTAAATATTTCAGGGGAACAGGTATCTAAAACTAATAAAACGTTGAAATATTCTATCGTGACGGCTGGCTATTATTGGCCCAGAGTTATCCTAAAAAGGTTACTGACAAAATGAAACCTATGTAAAATCATTGCTGGATTAATAAGCAATACAAGAAATATCATTTCGTTAAATATTTCAGGGGAACAGGTATCTAAAACTAATAAAACGTTGAAATATTCTATCGTGACGGCTGGCTATTATTGGCCCAGAGTTATCCTAAAAAGGTTACGGACAAAATGAAACCTATGTAAAATCATTGCTGGATTAATAAGCAATACAAGAAATATCATTTCGTTAAATATTTCAGGGGAACAGGTATCTAAAACTAATAAAACGTTGAAATATTCTATCGTGACGGCTGGCTATTATTGGCCCAGAGTTATCCTAAAAAGGTTACTGACAAAATGAAACCTATGTAAAATCATTGCTGGATTAATAAGCAATACAAGAAATATCATTTCGTTACATATTTCAGGGGAACAGGTATCTAAAACTAATAAAACGTTGAAATATTCTATCGTGACGGCTGGCTATTATTGGCCCAGAGTTATCCTAAAAAGGTTACTGACAAAATGAAACCTATGTAAAATCATTGCTGGATTAATAAGCAATACAAGAAATATCATTTCGTTAAATATTTCAGGGGAACAGGTATCTAAAACTAATAAAACGTTGAAATATTCTATCGTGACGGCTGGCTATTATTGGCCCAGAGTTATCCTAAAAAGGTTACTGACAAAATGAAACCTATGTAAAATCATTGCTGGATTAATAAGCAATACAAGAAATATCATTTCGTTACATATTTCAGGGGAACAGGTATCTAAAACTAATAAAACGTTGAAATATTCTATCGTGACGGCTGGCTATTATTGGCCCAGAGTTATCCTAAAAAGGTTACTGACAAAATGAAACCTATGTAAAATCATTGCTGGATTAATAAGCAATACAAGAAATATCATTTCGTTAAATATTTCAGGGGAACAGGTATCTAAAACTAATAAAACGTTGAAATATTCTATCGTGACGGCTGGCTATTATTGGCCCAGAGTTATCCTAAAAAGGTTACTGACAAAATGAAACCTATGTAAAATCATTGCTGGATTAATAAGCAATACAAGAAATATCATTTCGTTAAATATTTCAGGGGAACAGGTATCTAAAACTAATAAAACGTTGAAATATTCTATTGTGACGGCTGGCTATTATTGGCCCAGAGTTATCCTAAAAAGGTTACTGACAAAATGAAACCTATGTAAAATCATTGCTGGATTAATAAGCAATACAAGAAATATCATTTCGTTAAATATTTCAGGGGAACAGGTATCTAAAACTAATAAAACGTTGAAATATTCTATCGTGACGGCTGGCTATTATTGGCCCAGAGTTATCCTAAAAAGGTTACTGACAAAATGAAACCTATGTAAAATCATTGCTGGATTAATAAGCAATACAAGAAATATCATTTCGTTAAATATTTCAGGGGAACAGGTATCTAAAACTAATAAAACGTTGAAATATTCTATCGTGACGGCTGGCTATTATTGGCCCAGAGTTATCCTAAAAAGGTTACTGACAAAATGAAACGTATGTAAAATCATTGCTGGATTAATAAGCAATACAAGAAATATCATTTCGTTAAATATTTCAGGGGAACAGGTATCTAAAACTAATAAAACGTTGAAATATTCTATCGTGACGGCTGGCTATTATTGGCCCAGAGTTATCCTAAAAAGGTTACTGACAAAATGAAACCTATGTAAAATCATTGCTGGATTAATAAGCAATACAAGAAATATCATTTCGTTAAATATTTCAGGGGAACAGGTATCTAAAACTAATAAAACGTTGAAATATTCTATCGTGACGGCTGGCTATTATTGGCCCAGAGTTATCCTAAAAAGGTTACTGACAAAATGAAACCTATGTAAACTCATTGCTGGATTAATAAGCAATACAAGAAATATCATTTCGTTAAATATTTCAGGGGAACAGGTATCTAAAACTAATAAAACGTTGAAATATTCTATCGTGACGGCTGGCTATTATTGGCCCAGAGTTATCCTAAAAAGGTTACTGACAAAATGAAACCTATGTAAAATCATTGCTGGATTAATAAGCAATACAAGAAATATCATTTCGTTAAATATTTCAGGGGAACAGGTATCTAAAACTAATAAAACGTTGAAATATTCTATCGTGACGGCTGGCTATTATTGGCCCAGAGTTATCCTAAAAAGGTTACTGACAAAATGAAACCTATGAAAAATCATTGCTGGACTAATAAGCAATACAAGAAATATCATTTCGTTAAATATTTCAGGGGAACAGGTATCTAAAACTAATAAAACGTTGAAATATTCTATTGTGACGGCTGGCTATTATTGGCCCAGAGTTATCCTAAAAAGGTTACTGACAAAATGAAACGTATGTAAAATCATTGCTGGATTAATAAGCAATACAAGAAATATCATTTCGTTAAATATTTCAGGGGAACAGGTATCTAAAACTAATAAAACGTTGAAATATTCTATTGTGACGGCTGGCTATTATTGGCCCAGAGTTATCCTAAAAAGGTTACTGACAAAATGAAACCTATGTAAAATCATTGCTGGATTAATAAGCAATACAAGAAATATCATTTCGTTAAATATTTCAGGGGAACAGGTATCTAAAACTAATAAAACGTTGAAATATTCTATCGTGACGGCTGGCTATTATTGGCCCAGAGTTATCCTAAAAAGGTTACTGACAAAATGAAACCTATGTAAAATCATTGCTGGATTAATAAGCAATACAAGAAATATCATTTCGTTAAATATTTCAGGGGAACAGGTATCTAAAACTAATAAAACGTTGAAATATTCTATTGTGACGGCTGGCTATTATTGGCCCAGAGTTATCCTAAAAAGGTTACTGACAAAATGAAACGTATGTAAAATCATTGCTGGATTAATAAGCAATACAAGAAATATCATTTCGTTAAATATTTCAGGGGAACAGGTATCTAAAACTAATAAAACGTTGAAATATTCTATCGTGACGGCTGGCTATTATTGGCCCAGAGTTATCCTAAAAAGGTTACTGACAAAATGAAACCTATGTAAAATCATTGCTGGATTAATAAGCAATACATGAAATATCATTTCGTTAAATATTTCAGGGGAACAGGTATCTAAAACTAATAAAACGTTGAAAAATTAATCATTAATAACTTATAAATAATGGAAAATTTAGTTCATTTAAAAAACTGAATTTATTCAAAATTTTCTAATGCCCTAAAAATATGTCAAATAGTCTATTTTTTCGTATTTATTATTGCTATGTTCAAATACCACACAAAATTTGAATTTAGTGTACTGCGCATGACCACTTTTATTGATTTTTGGATCTCGTGACGTCACAGAAAATCTATTCCATGCCTGTCGATACAATTTTTTTGCCATGTATTGTTTATATGAGCATTTGGGGGCATCGTATAAACAGGCCCCTTAAAGAAGGCGTCTGCACTGGAAAGTTATTTAAACAAAAAATTCCACATAATTTCTAGAAATATGATTGGTCAATTTGAAAAAATCATTATTATTGATTTTCGCCTATTTACACGATACAACAACGTACTTATATACACCACAACATTAAAATATAGTTTATAATTTTGACCATAGAGTACAGCAGCAGTATTGATTTGATATTAACAATTTTGAGAAAATCCATTTTTTGGCTAAACCAAAAGATTTCGACTATGTTTGTCATAATAAAACAAATTTGTAATTAAAAATGAAGGCTAGTCTTGTGTAAAAATTTGCGCAAGGGATAGCAAGTTGGTCTGGGGCGCAAGGGATAGCCAGGATGGACTGGGCGCAAGGTTTAGCCAGGATGGACTGGGCGCAAGGGTTAGCCAGGATGGACTGGACGCAAGGGTTAGCCAGGATGGACTGGGGCGCAAGGGATAGCCAGGAAGGACTGGGCGCAAGGGTTAGCCAGGATGGACTGGACGCTAGGGTTAGCCAGGATGGACTGGGGCGCAAGGGATAGCCAGGATGGACTGGGCGCAAGGGTTAGCCAGGATGGACTGGACGCAAGGGTTAGCCAGGATGGACTGGGGCGCAAGGGTTAGCCAGGATGGACTGGAGCGCAAGGGATAGCCAGGATGGACTGGAGCGCAAGGAATAGCCAGGATGGACTTGAGCGCAAGGGATAGCCAGGATGGACTGGGGCGCAAGGGTTAGCCAGGATGGACTGGAGCGCAAGGGATAGCCAGGATGGACTGGAGCGCAAGGGATAGCCTGGAGCGCAAGGGATGGCCAAAACAATAATTTTAAGAATTCAGAAAATAAAAAATATATCTAATATTAAATTATGGTCTACTATATAGGAAATTTTCCGAGGAATTCATTGCCGTAGAGGACATTTTGATATCTTCTCTATATATATTAGCTGTAAGGGTTCAATTTTTATTAATAAAATAGTAAATCATTATATTCATACATTAATTTCTTCTCCAATACAATACATAATGTAAAACTGACTTGTCTCTCTGAGATCCCTAGTTATTCAAATATCAGCCAATTACAATGCACAGAAGTTGTGTTATCTATCGACACAAGTACAATACATTGCGCTCATGGGACTAAAACAACAGACTGCTACGACTTCTGGGTATATATACGTTTCTTAAAAACTTCAAACAAACAGCAAATATGGATATGCCCTTTGAAATATTTTGATGAAACTATGTACACATATGTATTTTAACACGAGGAATTGATTTATGAAAAAATAAAATTTCTAGGTGCTACCCTTAAATGGGTTCGTATTTTTTACCCAAAAATGGATCGAGATACAAAATTTTCGACTTAACCATACGATTCTACGTATTTTCTTATATAAGTATACCAATTTTCATAAATTTTTATCGAAGCGATTTTAAATAAACACATATTGAATTTTTATGGTCTACCGACAGCATCGGTTGCCCATAAAAAATCTGAAAAATTACGGCAAATACAACTTAAGATATTTTGTATATGCCTGGGAGAAAATTAACAAAAATTTGTGTACATATGTATTTTGCGCCGAAGAATCCATTTTTGATTAAATTAAAACCGTACCTCCCGCCGATAAATGGGTAGGTGTTTGCTACCCAAAACTGGGTAGATATACAAATTTGTCGAGTTTTGCATTAGAATGTACAGGTTTTCTAGTATATGTATACCAATTTTCAGAATTATTGTACGATTGGTTTAAGCACAGGAAAATATTGTTTAAAGCGGCGAAACTCAAAAGGTCAATGAACTTAAAAAACAATTTCAATTTTCTGGATTATCTGTTGGAATATTGTAACCAAATTTGGTATACATGTGTATTTTGACACAGGAAATTCAATTTTTATAAAATTAAAACTGTATCCTATACCCATATATGGGTAGATGTTTACTACCCAAAAATGGGTAGAGGTAAAAAAATTAAAATATTATTATTAAAATCTACGTATTTTATTAACTACATATACCAAATTTCATTAAATTTGCTCAGCTACATGAGTTATGAATAAATATATTTTTTAAGGATCTACCTATATGAACCCACTCCATGACAGTATCTTTATTTTTGTTTCAGATCCAAAGTGCCCTGTGGATTAACATGCGTAGACAGTCTCCTCAATCGCTCCTTTTACAAATTAGGAGAATTTGTAGGCCGACATCCCGGTTATTTTTTTATAGTTCCAGTACTTCTATTCATAAAATTAAGATAATTATACATAAAATCGTTGCAAAAAAATATTTAATATTGTTAAAATTAGCAAATAAAAAATAACTATTATTAATTATAAGTTATACATAAAATTAGATATTTAAATATAAATGAAATTAAAATTCTTTTTTGTATAATAATTTGTGGCCCTAAAAAGAGCCATTGTTTGTATTTGTTATTAACAATAATAGATAATAATTTGTTTAATTCCTCATCGTTACGGATCGCCAATTGTGTCTACATTAAGATAACGTAATGTAACGGCAACAATAGAACAAAACTAACTGTAGTATGGAAGTAGAATGATTAAACAAAAAACTTAGTGTTCGCACTTTTATGCTTTCTGTATTTGAGTGTGTGTTGAAGTTAAACAAACCAATAGGAAAGCAGCATGGTATTGTTATCCGCATACAGTGTACATTCCTATCCTTAACATGGGGACTTCGGCAGCAATCGGTATGAGTTCGTATATAAAACAAAACTGCAATACTTGCTAGCGTCATTTGTGCTCGACACGTCGGATGTGTTCCTTGTTTGTTACACTGAGACTGACTGTGTTGTACGTGACGTGTAATACTTTTGTAAAGAAAGATGTAAAAGCTGTTCAAAAATAAATAAATGATTCTCCCATAATTTATTTACATACATATAAAAATCGGCTCTTTTCAGAGCCACAAATAATAATTCAAAATAGAATTTTTACTTCACCTATAATTAGAATGTATTAATAAATTTTCAGAGCCACCAAATACAATACAAAAAAGAATTTTACTTCATTTATGCATTAAATAATAAACAGTTCTTTATAGAATTTTTAAATTAAACCCTGACTATATCAAATGCACGTTTGTCACATCCGAATTAAGGTATACATTTTATAGGAAACATTTTATCTTTTGTAGGGTCTTAAGCATAGGGCAAAGTACATGGGTTGTATATATTATAAATATTAATTATTGCAAATAAAAATGCAGTACATTTATGGCAAAACGCTAAGATATTTTAACAGTACACAAATACAGATTTGCTACACCCAATAAAAAGTACATATGTTTTGATGCCATATACTCCATTTAATTCTGCGAATTTTGCTGCGTAGATGTGGATTTTATCTCTTCTAGTTCTCGAGATATTGAATTTTAAATATTATCTGAGATTTTAAATTTGCCAATTTTACTGCTAAATTCTGCGTATTTTCTAATCATATAATATAAAACGCCTGAAAATACAAATGCATTCATAATTCCATTCGATTCTACGTATTTTCTTCTATAAGTCTTATATTTTTCAATAGATTAGCTCTACGGGTTCAATTTGTATTGATAAAATAGTAAATTACCATGCAATACAATACACAATGTAAAATTCCCATCTCTCTAAGATTCCTAGTCATTCAAATATCAGCCAATCACAGCGCGCAAATGCTATGTATATCTATAACACAAGTAAAATACATTGGGCTTATGGGACTAAAACAAGTTACTGCTACGACTTCAGCATATATATAAACATAACCAACAGCAAGTTAACTATTAAGTCGTGCATCTGATCGAACGGCTGAGAAATACTCGCCAATTTTCAAATTTAATTTTTGGGCACATGGTGAATAATTAATAAATTAAATATGTTTTTCCTTATGCAGAATCCGAAGAGGAATCTAATGCCGCAAAGTACAAGACGATATCTTTTTTGGTTTCTGAGATATTAACATTTATTTCCAAAAAATTTAGTGGCCCAGGAAATATGTTTTAAAAATTGTTTTTAATATAAATTATAGTCTATCTTATAGAAACTTTTACGGAGAATCCAATGTCGCAGAGTGCATCTAATTATCTTTTGTAATTTCCGAGATAATTAACAATGAATTTCACCATGGCCCATACCAAATACACAGTTGTCATACTCAAATCAAGGTATATATTTTTTAAAATAATATTAATTTACATAAAATTCTGAGTATTTTGCTGCGTAGATGAGGTTTCTATCTCTTTTAGTTCTCGAGATATTGAATTTTGAAAATTTTCCGAGTTTTTAAGCATAGACACAATACATGGTATACATGTATTAAACATTTTAATTATTATTGAACTTATAAAAAATATTAAATAAACGAAATATAGTTTATCTTATGCAGAATATCACGAGGAATCCAATGGCGCTGCGTATAAATCAATATCTCTTTTAGTTTTCGAGATATTTACAATTATTTCAAATTTTTTAATCGCTACGAATTTTTACTTAAAAAAATAACTTTTTCATAAAATTATAGTCTATCTAATGGGAAATTTTCCGAGGAATTCAATGCCGCAAAGTATAAATGAATATCTTTCTTAGTTTTTGAAAAAAATACTAAAAATTGATAATTAATCGTTGGTAAAGGGTGGGGGAAGCCGGCAGCCAATCAGCGTCAAGAATCAATTTGTCAGTATTTAGTTGTGGGTATATAAGCTCGGTACAAATCTACATTAGTTCATAGAATGTTAGTGAGTTCAATACAAGTGATTCTTTGTTTCTGTTGCGTTTGAATTCATCTTGTGCGATTATACTGTGGGTTATTAGACATTGTTTATTAATTAGCATGTCCTTTGCCTGGGCCAACGATGGAATACGGTGCACGACCATAGGCCTCCATGGACACCCCCCCACGTCCTCGTACGTGGCAGACGGAATCCATGTGCCTATGCCGGTGTTGTCGGGAATGCGGAGTTCGTTTGGAGACGTAGGCTTTCAGTCGACATTGTGGGGAGCCCTTATATTGTATTTCTTGAAGTTATATCTTTGAGTCATATGATGTAAGGTGGAACCACGGTGCCTCGGCTAGGCGTGAAATCTCTGACTCTTGCTCGTGTATAGGCGAGACCAACCCGAATGGGCGGGAATCATCGGCACAGATTCCACCGTATTTTATATTAGACTCACTTAGATTTGCGAACAACACGTGTTGTTCTTAGATTCAGGATTGGGAATTAGGAATGGTGTAATTGTACTAGGTGGATTCAAACGTATTCAGAACAAAGTTGTTGCTTTGAGAAATTACTGGCGTTCGCCAAATATATCATGAAAAGGATTTTTACTTCAAGTATAAATAACTTCAAATAAAGTCTGGATTGCACATTTTCCAGTAATCGGCTCTTTTCAGAGCCACCAAATATATACGAAAAAGAATTTTAACTCTCAGGTATATACGCTATATAATAAACAGTTGACGTGACACTTATAATTTTTATAATTCATTTTTCTTGGACAAATTTTCATAAAAAGTTAATGTTATATATCAAAAGAATCAGTATAAAACTAAAAAAAATCATAAACTATGACTATAACATCGTTAAAACCTTATACATTTCATTTAACATACTTGGATTTTTTTCAGTACAAAATTTTCATTAAATAATAATAAATTATACATCAGTATATTCAGCGTGAATCACTGAATAAAATGATACTAGATATTTACACTAAAATACTAAATTTACTCTTATTAACATATTATCAAAATTCAACATGGCTCATATTTAAATATAAAAGTAGGAAATTATGTAAAGAAAACAGATAGGATTGAGCATAATTGGGATAAAATTTCTTTTTTCTATAATAATTTGTGGCCCTAAAAAGAGCCGTTGTTTGTAATTGTTGTTAATAACAACAATTTATGTTAATGTTTCAGTCTTCTTGGACAGATAATAATTTATTTAATTCCTCATCGTTACGGATCGCCAATTGTGTCTTTACTTAAGATAACATAACATAACGACAACAACACAACAGAGCTAACTGTAAGCAAAAAACGTGTTATAATAATTAATGATAAATTAATCATTAATAACTTATAAATAATGGAAAATTTAGTTCATTTAAAAAACTGAATTTATTCAAAATTTTCTAATGCCCTAAAAATATGTCAAATAGTCTATTTTTTCGTATTTATTATTGCTATGTTCAAATACCACACAAAATTTGAATTTAGTGTACTGCGCATGACCACTTTTATTGATTTTTGGATCTCGTGACGTCACAGAAGATCTATTCCATGCCTGTCGATACAATTTTTTTGCCATGTATTGTTTATATGAGCATTTGGGGGCATCGTATAAACAGGCCCCTTAAAGAAGGCGTCTGCACTGGAAAGTTATTTAAACAAAAAATTCCACATAATTTCTAGAAATATGATTGGTTAATTTGAAAAAATCATTATTATTGATTTTCGCCTATTTACACGATACAACAACGTACTTATATACACCACAACATTAAAATATAGTTTATAATTTTGACCATAGAGTACAGCAGCAGTATTGATTTGATATTAACAATTTTGAGAAAATCCATTTTTTGGCTAAACCAAAAGATTTCGACTATGTTTGTTATAATAAAACAAATTTGTAATTAAAAATGAAGCCTAGTCTTGTGTTAAAATTTGCGCAAGGGATAGCAGGTTGGTCTGGGGCGCAAGGGATAGCCAGGATGAACTGGGCGCAAGGGTTAGCCAGGATGGACTGGACGCAAGGGTTAGCCAAGATGGACTGGGGCGCAAGGGATAGCCAGGATGGACTGGGCGCAAGGGTTAGCCAGGATGGACTGGGGCGCAAGGGATAGCCAAAACAATAATTTTAAGAATTCAGAAAATAAAAAATATATCTAATATTAAATTATGGTCTACTATATAGGAAATTTTCCGAGGAATTCATTGCCGTAGAGGACATTTTGATATCTTCTCTATATATATTAGCTGTACGGGTTCAATTTTTATTAATAAAATAGTAAATCATTATATTCATACATTAATTTCTTCTCCAATACAATACACAATGTAAAACTGACTTGTCTCTCTGAGATGCCTAGTTATTCAAATATCAGCCAATCACAATGCACAGAAGTTGTGTTATCTATCGACACAAGTACAATACATTGCGCTTATGGGACTAAAACAACAGACTGCTACGACTTCTGGGTATATATACGTTTCTTAAAAACTTCAAACAAACAGCAAATACGGATATGCCCTTTGAAATATTTTGATGAAACTATGTACACATGTGTATTTTAACACGAGGAATTGATTTCTGGAAAAATAAAATTTCTAGGTTCTACCCTTAAATGGGTTTGTATTTTTTACCCAAAAATGGGTCGAGATACAAAATTTCCGACTTAACCATCAGATTCTACGTATTTTCTTATATAAGTATACCAATTTTCATAAATTTTTATCGAAGCGATTTTAAATAAACACATATTGAATTTTTATAAGCTACCGACAGCATCGGTTGCCCATAAGAAATCTGAAAAATTACGGCAAATACAACTTAAGATATTTCGTATATGCCTGGGAGAAAATTAACAAAAATTTGTGTACATATGTATTTTACGCCGAAGAATCCATTTTTGATTAAATTAAAACCGTACCTCCCGCCGATAAATGGGTAGGTGTCTGCTACCCAAAACTGGGTAGACTTACAAATTTGTCAAGTTTTGCATTAGAATGCACAGGTTTTCTAGTATATGTATACCAATTTTCAGAATTATTGTACGATTGGTTTAAGCACAGGAAAATATTGTTTAAAGCGGCGAAACTCAAAAGGTCAATGAACTTAAAAAACAATTTCAATTTTTGGATTATCTGTTGGAATATTGTAACCAAATTTGGTATACATGTGTATTTTGACACAGGAAATTCAATTTTTATAAAATTAAAACTGTATCCTATACCCATAAATGGGTAGATGTTTACTACCCAAAAGTGGGTGGAGGTAAATAAATTAAAATATTATTATTAAAATCTACGTATTTTATTAAGTACATATACCAAATTTCATTAAATTTGCTCAGCTACAACATGAGATGAATAAATATATTTTTTAAGGATCTATATGAACCCACTCCATGACAGTATCTTTATTTTTGTTTCAGATCCAAAGTGCCCTGTGGATTAACATGCGTAGGCAGTCTCCTCAATCGCTCCTTTTACAAATTAGGAGAATTTGTAGGCCGACATCCCGGTTATTTTTTTATAGTTCCAGTACTTCTATTCATAAAATTAAGATAATTATACATAAAATCGTTGCAAAAAAATATTTAATATTGTTAAAATTAGCAAATAAAAAATAACTATTATTAATTATAAGTTATACATAAAATTAGATATTTAAATATAAATGAAATTAAAATTCTTTTTTGTATAATAATTTGTGGCCCTAAAAAGAGCCATTGTTTGTATTTGTTATTAACAATAATAGATAATAATTTGTTTAATTCCTCATCGTTACGGATCGCCAATTGTGTCTACATTAAGATAACGTAATGTAACGGCAACAATAGAACAAAACTAACTGTAGTATGGAAGTAGAATGATTAAACAAAAAACTTAGTGTTCGCACTTTTATGCTTTCTGTATTTGAGTGTGTGTTGAAGTTAAACAAACCAATAGGAAAGCAGCATGGTATTGTTATCCGCATACAGTGTACATTCCTATCCTTAACATGGGGACTTCGGCAGCAATCGGTATGAGTTCGTATATAAAATGAAACTGCAATACTTGTTAGCGTCATTTGTGCTCGACTCGTCGGATGTGTTCCTTGTTTGTTACACTGAGACTGACTGTGTTGTACGTGACGTGTAATACTTTTGTAAAGAAAGATGTAAAAGCTGTTCAAAAATAAATAAATGATTCTCCCATAATTTATTTACATACATATAAAAATCGGCTCTTTTCAGAGCCACAAATAATAATTCAAAAAAGAATTTTTACTTCATTTATGTTACCTATAATTAGAATGTATTAATAAATATAATCAGAAAATCCTTATTTCTTTAAAAATTATTTAAATCTCTACAATGCATATAATAATATTAGCCCAAAAGATTGTTAAACAATAATTTTCTAGTTTTGAAAATAATAATAAAAATATAACAATTTATTGTTTCTAAGGAGTGGGGGAAGCCAGCAGCCAATCAGAGTCAAGGAACAATTTGTCAATATTTAGTTGTGGGTATATAAGCTGGGTACCAAACGAAAAATAGTTCATAGGACGTTAGTGAGTTCAATACAAGTGATACTTTGTTTCTGTTGCGTTTGAATTCATCTTGTGCGATTATACTGTGGGTTATTAGACATTGTTTATTAATTAGCATGTCCTTTGCCTGGGCCAACGATGGAATACGGTGCACGACCATAGGCCTCCATGGACACCCCCCCACGTCCTCGTACGTGGCAGACGGAATCCATGTGCCTATGCCGGTGTTGTCGGGAATGCGGAGTTCGTTTGGAGACGTAGGCTTTCAGTCGACATTGTGGGGAGCCCTTATATTGTATTTCTTGAAGTTATATCTTTGAGTCGTATGATGTAAGGTGGAACCACGGTGCCTCGGCTAGGCGTGAAATCTCTGACTCTTGCTCGTGTATAGGCGAGACCAACCCGAATGGGCGGGAATCATCGGCACAGATTCCACCGTATTTTATATTAGACTCACTTAGATTTGCGAACAACACGTGTTGTTCTTAGATTCAGGATTGGGAATTAGGAATGGTGTAATTGTACTAGGTGAATTCAAACGTATTCAGAACAAAGTTGTTGCTTTGAGAAATTACTGACGTTCGCCAAATATATCATGAAAAGGATTTTTACTTCAAGTATAAATAACTTCAAATAAAGTCTGGATTGCACATTTTCCAGTAATCGGCTCTTTTCAGAGCCACCAAATATATACGAAAAAGAAATTTACTTCATTTATGCATTAAATAATAAACAGTTCTTTATAGAATTTTTAAATTAAACACTGACTATATCAAATGCATGTTTGTCACATCCGAATTAAGGTATACATTTTATAGGAAACATTTTATCTTTTGTAGGGTCTTAAGCATAGGGCAAAGTACATGGGTTGTATATATTATAAATTTTAATTATTGCAAATAAAAATGCAGTACATTTATGGCAAAACGCTAAGATATTTTAACAATACACAAATACAGATTTGCTACACCCAATAAAAAGTACATATGTTCTGATGCCATATACTCCATTTAATTCTGCGACTTTTGCTGCGTAGATGAAGTTTCTATCTCTTCTAGTTCTCGAGATATTGAATTTTAAATATTATCTGAGATTTTAAATTTGCCAATTTTACTGCTAAATTCTGCGTATTTTCTAATCATATAATACAAAACGCCTAAAAATACAAATGCATTCATAATTCCATTCGATTCTACGTATTTTCTTCTATAAGTCTTATATTTTTCAATAGATTAGCTCTACGGGTTCAATTTGTATTGATAAAATAGTAAATCACCATGCAATACAATACACAATGTAAAATTCCCATCTCTCTAAGATTCCTAGTCATTCAAATATCAGCCAATCACAGCGCGCAAAAGCTATGTATATCTATAACACAAGTAAAATACATTGGGCTTATGGGACTAAAACAAGTTACTGCTACGACTTCAGCATATATATAAACATAACCAACAGCAAGTTAACTATTAAGTCGTGCATCTGATCGAACGGCTGAGAAATACTCGCCAATTTTCAAATTTAATTTTTGGGCACATGGTGAATAATTAATAAATTAAATATGTTTTTCCTTATGCAGAATCCGAAGAGGAATCTAATGCCGCAAAGTACAAGACGATATCTCTTTTGGTTTCTGAGATATTAACATTTATTTCCAAAAAATTTAGTGGCCCAGGAAATATGTTTTAAAAATTGTTTTTAATATAAATTATAGTCTATCTTATAGAAACTTTTACGGAGAATCCAATGTCGCAGAGTGCATCTAATTATCTTTTGTAATTTCCGAGATAATTAACAATGAATTTCACCATGGCCCATACCAAATACACAGTTGTCATACTCAAATCAAGGTATATATTTTTTAAAATAATATTAATCTACATAAAATTCTGAGTATTTTGCTGCGTAGATGAGGTTTCTATCTCTTTTAGTTCTCGAGATATTGAATTTTGAAAATTTTCCGAGTTTTTAAGCATAGGCACAATACATGGTATACATGTATTAAACATTTTAATTATTATTGAACTTATAAAAAATATTAAATAAACGAAATATAGTTTATCTTATGCAGAATATCACGAGGAATCCAATGGCGCTGCGTATAAATCAATATCTCTTTTAGTTTTCGAGATATTTACAATTATTACAAATTTTTTAATCGCTACGAATTTTTACTTAAAAAAAAACTTTTTCATAAAATTATAGTCTATCTAATGGGAAATTTTCCGAGGAATTCAATGCCGCAAAGTATAAATGAATATCTTTCTTAGTTTTTGAAAAAAATACTAAAAATTGATAATTAATCGTTGATAAAGGGTGGGGGAAGCCGGCAGCCAATCAGCGTCAAGAATCAATTTGTCAGTATTTAGTTGTGGGTATATAAGCTCGGTACAAATCTACATTAGTTCATAGAATGTTAGTGAGTTCAATACAAGTGATTCTTTGTTTCTGTTGCGTTTGAATTCATCTTGTGCGATTATACTGTGGGTTATTAGACATTGTTTATTAATTAGCATGTCCTTTGCCTGGGCCAACGATGGAATACGGTGCACGACCATAGGCCTCCATGGACACCCCCCCACGTCCTCGTACGTGGCAGACGGAATCCATGTGCCTATGCCGGTGTTGTCGGGAATGCGGAGTTCGTTTGGAGACGTAGGCTTTCAGTCGACATTGTGGGGAGCCCTTATATTGTATTTCTTGAAGTTATATCTTTGAGTCATATGATGTAAGGTGGAACCACGGTGCCTCGGCTAGGCGTGAAATCTCTGACTCTTGCTCGTGTATAGGCGAGACCAACCCGAATGGGCGGGAATCATCGGCACAGATTCCACCGTATTTTATATTAGACTCACTTAGATTTGCGAACAACACGTGTTGTTCTTAGATTCAGGATTGGGAATTAGGAATGGTGTAATTGTACTAGGTGAATTCAAACGTATTCAGAACAAAGTTGTTGCTTTGAGAAATTACTGACGTTCGCCAAATATATCATGAAAAGGATTTTTACTTCAAGTATAAATAACTTCAAATAAAGTCTGGATTGCACATTTTCCAGTAATCGGCTCTTTTCAGAGCCACCAAATATATACGAAAAAGAAATTTAACTCTCAGGTATATACGCTATATAATAAACAGTTGACGTGACACTTATAATTTTTATAATTCATTTTTCTTGGACAAATTTTCATAAAAAGTTAATGTTATATATCAAAAGAATCAGTATAAAACTAAAAAAAATCATAAACTATGACTATAACATCGTTAAAACCTTATACATTTCATTTAACATACTTGGATTTTTTTCAGTACAAAATTTTCATTAAATAATAATAAATTATACATCAGTATATTCAGCGTGAATCACTGAATAAAATGATACTAGATATTTACACTAAAATACTAAATTTACTCTTATTAACATATTATCAAAATTCAACATGGCTCATATTTAAATATAAAAGTAGGAAATTATGTAAAGAAAACAGATAGGATTGAGCATAATTGGGATAAAATTTCTTTTTTCTATAATAATTTGTGGCCCTAAAAAGAGCCGTTGTTTGTAATTGTTGTTAATAACAACAATTTATGTTAATGTTTCAGTCTTCTTGGACAGATAATAATTTATTTAATTCCTCATCGTTACGGATCGCCAATTGTGTCTTTACTTAAGATAACATAACATAACGACAACAACACAACAGAGCTAACTGTAAGCAAAAAACGTGTTATAATAATTAATGATAAATTAATCATTAATAACTTATAAATAATGGAAAATTTAGTTCATTTAAAAAACTGAATTTATTCAAAATTTTCTAATGCCCTAAAAATATGTCAAATAGTCTATTTTTTCGTATTTATTATTGCTATGTTCAAATACCACACAAAATTTGAATTTAGTGTACTGCGCATGACCACTTTTATTGATTTTTGGATCTCGTGACGTCACAGAAGATCTATTCCATGCCTGTCGATACAATTTTTTTGCCATGTATTGTTTATATGAGCATTTGGGGGCATCGTATAAACAGGCCCCTTAAAGAAGGCGTCTGCACTGGAAAGTTATTTAAACAAAAAATTCCACATAATTTCTAGAAATATGATTGGTTAATTTGAAAAAATCATTATTATTGATTTTCGCCTATTTACACGATACAACAACGTACTTACATACACCACAACATTAAAATATAGTTTATAATTTTGACCATAGAGTACAGCAGCAGTATTGATTTGATATTAACAATTTTGAGAAAATCCATTTTTTGGCTAAACCAAAAGATTTCGACTATGTTTGTTATAATAAAACAAATTTGTAATTAAAAATGAAGGCTAGTCTTGTAAAAACTTTTTTTTATTTCGGCTTTAATTTCAGAGATAATGAAGAAAAATAAAAATTGTTTATTTTTCGCAAACTAATTTTTTTACAAAATAAATTTTGCAATAAACTATTTATTTTTCAAATTTAAATATGTTTTAACCGATATTTTATTTTATTTACGTATAGTTCATCTGAAAATGATTTATTAACTAAGCATTTATATGTTCAGAAATAGAAACTATATAATTAAGATTAATATATAATTAATTAAAATGGAATATTTTGAGCAAATTATATTTGAAACATTTTTCGATTTAAGGCCTCAGTTTTAAGAGAACAATTTTGGCAAATCAATGTTATAATACAAGAAATATCATTTCGTTAAATATTTCAGGGGAACAGGTATCTAAAACTAATAAAACGTTGAAATATTCTATTGTGACGGCTGGCTATTATTGGCCCAGAGTTATCCTAAAAAGGTTACTGACAAAATGAAACCTATGTAAAATCATTGCTGGATTAATAAGCAATACAAGAAATATCATTTCGTTAAATATTTCAGGGGAACAGGTATCTAAAACTAATAAAACGTTGAAATATTCTATCGTGACGGCTGGCTATTATTGGCCCAGAGTTATCCTAAAAAGGTTACTGACAAAATGAAACCTATGTAAAATCATTGCTGGATTAATAAGCAATACAAGAAATATCATTTCGTTAAATATTTCAGGGGAACAGGTATCTAAAACTAATAAAACGTTGAAATATTCTATCGTGACGGCTGGCTATTATTGGCCCAGAGTTATCCTAAAAAGGTTACTGACAAAATGAAACCTATGTAAAATCATTGCTGGATTAATAAGCAATACAAGAAATATCATTTCGTTAAATATTTCAGGGGAACAGGTATCTAAAACTAATAAAACGTTGAAATATTCTATCGTGACGGCTGGTTATTATTAGCCCAGAGTTATCCTAAAAAGGTTACTGACAAAATGAAACCTATGTAAAATCATTGCTGGATTAATAAGCAATACAAAAAATATCATTTCGTTAAATATTTCAGGGGAACAGGTATCTAAAACTAATAAAACGTTGAAATATTCTATCGTGACGGCTGGCTATTATTGGCCCAGAGTTATCCTAAAAAGGTTACTGACAAAATGAAACCTATGTAAAATCATTGCTGGATTAATAAGCAATACAAGAAATATCATTTCGTTAAATATTTCAGGGGAACAGGTATCTAAAACTAATAAAACGTTGAAATATTCTATCGTGACGGCTGGCTATTATTGGCCCAGAGTTATCCTAAAAAGGTTACGGACAAAATGAAACCTATGTAAAATCATTGCTGGATTAATAAGCAATACAAGAAATATCATTTCGTTAAATATTTCAGGGGAACAGGTATCTAAAACTAATAAAACGTTGAAATATTCTATTGTGACAGCTGGCTATTATTGGCCCAGAGTTATCCTAAAAAGGTTACTGACAAAATGAAACCTATGTAAAATCATTGCTGGATTAATAAGCAATACAAGAAATATCATTTCGTTAAATATTTCAGGGGAACAGGTATCTAAAACTAATAAAACGTTGAAATATTCTATCGTGACGGCTGGCTATTATTGGCCCAGAGTTATCCTAAAAAGGTTACTGACAAAATGAAACCTATGTGAAATCATTGCTGGATTAATAAGCAATACAAGAAATATCATTTCGTTAAATATTTCAGGGGAACAGGTATCTAAAACTAATAAAACGTTGAAATATTCTATTGTGACGGCTGGCTATTATTGGCCCAGAGTTAGCCTAAAAAGGTTACTGACAAAATGAAACCTATGTAAAATCATTGCTGGATTAATAAGCAATACAAGAAATATCATTTCGTTAAATATTTCAGGGGAACAGGTATCTAAAACTAATAAAACGTTGAAATATTCTATCGTGACGGCTGGCTATTATTGGCCCAGAGTTATCCTAAAAAGGTTACTGACAAAATGAAACCTATGTAAAATCATTGCTGGATTAATAAGCAATACAAGAAATATCATTTCGTTAAATATTTCAGGGGAACAGGTATCTAAAACTAATAAAACGTTGAAATATTCTATCGTGACGGCTAGCTATTATTGGCCCAGAGTTATCCTAAAAAGGTTACTGACAAAATGAAACCTATGTAAAATCATTGCTGGATTAATAAGCAATACAAGAAATATCATTTCGTTAAATATTTCAGGGGAACAGGTATCTAAAACTAATAAAACGTTGAAATATTCTATCGTGACGGCTGGCTATTATTGGCTCAGAGTTATCCTAAAAAGGTTACTGACAAAATGAAACCTATGTAAAATCATTGCTGGATTAATAAGCAATACAAGAAATATCATTTCGTTAAATATTTCAGGGGAACAGGTATCTAAAACTAATAAAACGTTGAAATATTCTATCGTGACGGCTGGCTATTATTGGCCCAGAGTTATCCTAAAAAGGTTACTGACAAAATGAAACCTATGTAAAATCATTGCTGGATTAATAAGCAATACAAGAAATATCATTTCGTTACATATTTCAGGGGAACAGGTATCTAAAACTAATAAAACGTTGAAATATTCTATCGTGACGGCTGGCTATTATTGGCCCAGAGTTATCCTAAAAAGGTTACTGACAAAATGAAACCTATGTAAAATCATTGCTGGATTAATAAGCAATACAAGAAATATCATTTCGTTAAATATTTCAGGGGAACAGGTATCTAAAACTAATAAAACGTTGAAATATTCTATCGTGACGGCTGGCTATTATTGGCCCAGAGTTATCCTAAAAAGGTTACTGACAAAATGAAACCTATGTAAAATCATTGCTGGATTAATAAGCAATACAAGAAATATCATTTCGTTAAATATTTCAGGGGAACAGGTATCTAAAACTAATAAAACGTTGAAATATTCTATTGTGACGGCTGGCTATTATTGGCCCAGAGTTATCCTAAAAAGGTTACTGACAAAATGAAACCTATGTAAAATCATTGCTGGATTAATAAGCAATACAAGAAATATCATTTCGTTAAATATTTCAGGGGAACAGGTATCTAAAACTAATAAAACGTTGAAATATTCTATCGTGACGGCTGGCTATTATTGGCCCAGAGTTATCCTAAAAAGGTTACTGACAAAATGAAACCTATGTAAAATCATTGCTGGATTAATAAGCAATACAAGAAATATCATTTCGTTAAATATTTCAGGGGAACAGGTATCTAAAACTAATAAAACGTTGAAATATTCTATCGTGACGGCTGGCTATTATTGGCCCAGAGTTATCCTAAAAAGGTTACTGACAAAATGAAACCTATGTAAAATCATTGCTGGATTAATAAGCAATACAAGAAATATCATTTCGTTAAATATTTCAGGGGAACAGGTATCTAAAACTAATAAAACGTTGAAATATTCTATCGTGACGGCTGGCTATTATTGGCCCAGAGTTATCCTAAAAAGGTTACTGACAAAATGAAACCTATGTAAAATCATTGCTGGATTAATAAGCAATACAAGAAATATCATTTCGTTAAATATTTCAGGGGAACAGGTATCTAAAACTAATAAAACGTTGAAATATTCTATCGTGACGGCTGGCTATTATTGGCCCAGAGTTATCCTAAAAAGGTTACTGACAAAATGAAACCTATGTAAACTCATTGCTGGATTAATAAGCAATACAAGAAATATCATTTCGTTAAATATTTCAGGGGAACAGGTATCTAAAACTAATAAAACGTTGAAATATTCTATCGTGACGGCTGGCTATTATTGGCCCAGAGTTATCCTAAAAAGGTTACTGACAAAATGAAACCTATGTAAAATCATTGCTGGATTAATAAGCAATACAAGAAATATCATTTCGTTAAATATTTCAGGGGAACAGGTATCTAAAACTAATAAAACGTTGAAATATTCTATCGTGACGGCTGGCTATTATTGGCCCAGAGTTATCCTAAAAAGGTTACTGACAAAATGAAACCTATGAAAAATCATTGCTGGACTAATAAGCAATACAAGAAATATCATTTCGTTAAATATTTCAGGGGAACAGGTATCTAAAACTAATAAAACGTTGAAATATTCTATTGTGACGGCTGGCTATTATTGGCCCAGAGTTATCCTAAAAAGGTTACTGACAAAATGAAACGTATGTAAAATCATTGCTGGATTAATAAGCAATACAAGAAATATCATTTCGTTAAATATTTCAGGGGAACAGGTATCTAAAACTAATAAAACGTTGAAATATTCTATTGTGACGGCTGGCTATTATTGGCCCAGAGTTATCCTAAAAAGGTTACTGACAAAATGAAACCTATGTAAAATCATTGCTGGATTAATAAGCAATACAAGAAATATCATTTCGTTAAATATTTCAGGGGAACAGGTATCTAAAACTAATAAAACGTTGAAATATTCTATCGTGACGGCTGGCTATTATTGGCCCAGAGTTATCCTAAAAAGGTTACTGACAAAATGAAACCTATGTAAAATCATTGCTGGATTAATAAGCAATACAAGAAATATCATTTCGTTAAATATTTCAGGGGAACAGGTATCTAAAACTAATAAAACGTTGAAATATTCTATTGTGACGGCTGGCTATTATTGGCCCAGAGTTATCCTAAAAAGGTTACTGACAAAATGAAACGTATGTAAAATCATTGCTGGATTAATAAGCAATACAAGAAATATCATTTCGTTAAATATTTCAGGGGAACAGGTATTTAAAACTAATAAAACGTTGAAATATTCTATCGTGACGGCTGGCTATTATTGGCCCAGAGTTATCCTAAAAAGGTTACTGACAAAATGAAACCTATGTAAAATCATTGCTGGATTAATAAGCAATACAAGAAATATCATTTCGTTAAATATTTCAGGGGAACAGGTATCTAAAACTAATAAAACGTTGAAAAATTAATCATTAATAACTTATAAATAATGGAAAATTTAGTTCATTTAAAAAACTGAATTTATTCAAAATTTTCTAATGCCCTAAAAATATGTCAAATAGTCTATTTTTTCGTATTTATTATTGCTATGTTCAAATACCACACAAAATTTGAATTTAGTGTACTGCGCATGACCACTTTTATTGATTTTTGGATCTCGTGACGTCACAGAAAATCTATTCCATGCCTGTCGATACAATTTTTTTGCCATGTATTGTTTATATGAGCATTTGGGGGCATCGTATAAACAGGCCCCTTAAAGAAGGCGTCTGCACTGGAAAGTTATTTAAACAAAAAATTCCACATAATTTCTAGAAATATGATTGGTCAATTTGAAAAAATCATTATTATTGATTTTCGCCTATTTACACGATACAACAACGTACTTATATACACCACAACATTAAAATATAGTTTATAATTTTGACCATAGAGTACAGCAGCAGTATTGATTTGATATTAACAATTTTGAGAAAATCCATTTTTGGCTAAACCAAAAGATTTCGACTATGTTTGTCATAATAAAACAAATTTGTAATTAAAAATGAAGGCTAGTCTTGTGTAAAAATTTGCGCAAGGGATAGCAAGTTGGTCTGGGGCGCAAGGGATAGCCAGGATGGACTGGGCGCAAGGTTTAGCCAGGATGGACTGGGCGCAAGGGTTAGCCAGGATGGACTGGACGCAAGGGTTAGCCAGGATGGACTGGGGCGCAAGGGATAGCCAGGAAGGACTGAGCGCAAGGGTTAGCCAGGATGGACTGGACGCTAGGGTTAGCCAGGATGGACTGGGGCGCAAGGGATAGCCAGGATGGACTGGGCGCAAGGGTTAGCCAGGATGGACTGGACGCAAGGGTTAGCCAGGATGGACTGGGGCGCAAGGGTTAGCCAGGATGGACTGGAGCGCAAGGGATAGCCAGGATGGACTGGAGCGCAAGGAATAGCCAGGATGGACTTGAGCGCAAGGGATAGCCAGGATGGACTGGGGCGCAAGGGTTAGCCAGGATGGACTGGAGCGCAAGGGATAGCCAGGATGGACTGGAGCGCAAGGGATAGCCTGGAGCGCAAGGGATGGCCAAAACAATAATTTTAAGAATTCAGAAAATAAAAAATATATCTAATATTAAATTATGGTCTACTATATAGGAAATTTTCCGAGGAATTCATTGCCGTAGAGGACATTTTGATATCTTCTCTATATATATTAGCTGTAAGGGTTCAATTTTTATTAATAAAATAGTAAATCATTATATTCATACATTAATTTCTTCTCCAATACAATACATAATGTAAAACTGACTTGTCTCTCTGAGATCCCTAGTTATTCAAATATCAGCCAATTACAATGCACAGAAGTTGTGTTATCTATCGACACAAGTACAATACATTGCGCTTATGGGACTAAAACAACAGACTGCTACGACTTCTGGGTATATATACGTTTCTTAAAAACTTCAAACAAACAGCAAATATGGATATGCCCTTTGAAATATTTTGATGAAACTATGTACACATATGTATTTTAACACGAGGAATTGATTTATGAAAAAATAAAATTTCTAGGTGCTACCCTTAAATGGGTTCGTATTTTTTACCCAAAAATGGATCGAGATACAAAATTTTCGACTTAACCATACGATTCTACGTATTTTCTTATATAAGTATACCAATTTTCATAAATTTTTATCGAAGCGATTTTAAATAAACACATATTGAATTTTTATGGTCTACCGACAGCATCGGTTGCCCATAAAAAATCTGAAAAATTACGGCAAATACAACTTAAGATATTTTGTATATGCCTGGGAGAAAATTAACAAAAATTTGTGTACATATGTATTTTGCGCCGAAGAATCCATTTTTGATTAAATTAAAACCGTACCTCCCGCCGATAAATGGGTAGGTGTTTGCTACCCAAAACTGGGTAGATATACAAATTTGTCGAGTTTTGCATTAGAATGTACAGGTTTTCTAGTATATGTACACCAATTTTCAGAATTATTGTACGATTGGTTTAAGCACAGGAAAATATTGTTTAAAGCGGCGAAACTCAAAAGGTCAATGAACTTAAAAAACAATTTCAATTTTCTGGATTATCTGTTGGAATATTGTAACCAAATTTGGTATACATGTGTATTTTGACACAGGAAATTCAATTTTTATAAAATTAAAACTGTATCCTATACCCATATATGGGTAGATGTTTACTACCCAAAAATGGGTAGAGGTAAAAAAATTAAAATATTATTATTAAAATCTACGTATTTTATTAACTACATATACCAAATTTCATTAAATTTGCTCAGCTACAACATGAGTTATGAATAAATATATTTTTTAAGGATCTACCTATATGAACCCACTCCATGACAGTATCTTTATTTTTGTTTCAGATCCAAAGTGCCCTGTGGATTAACATGCGTAGACAGTCTCCTCAATCGCTCCTTTTACAAATTAGGAGAATTTGTAGGCCGACATCCCGGTTATTTTTTTATAGTTCCAGTACTTCTATTCATAAAATTAAGATAATTATACATAAAATCGTTGCAAAAAAATATTTAATATTGTTAAAATTAGCAAATAAAAAATAACTATTATTAATTATAAGTTATACATTAAATTAGATATTTAAATATAAATGAAATTAAAATTCTTTTTTGTATAATAATTTGTGGCCCTAAAAAGAGCCATTGTTTGTATTTGTTATTAACAATAATAGATAATAATTTGTTTAATTCCTCATCGTTACGGATCGCCAATTGTGTCTACATTAAGATAACGTAATGTAACGGCAACAATAGAACAAAACTAACTGTAGTATGGAAGTAGAATGATTAAACAAAACGATGAACGATGAACCTAACGGGTTTCTTAGAAGTACCGGGCCATTTGCCCTCACCTTCCCTATCGGATTTTTGTTTCGGACGTATGTATATTGTTTGTAGTGCACTATTGTGCCCGCCTTCTTGGCGATGATATTATTTTATTTTAGCCCAGTAGGATGGTTTTGGGCCTCTTGTGTCGGAACGGCTCCTCCTCATTGTAGTCGGCGAGGCGCTTCACACCGGCATTCGGGTGGTCAGTAAGTCTTGCAAAGAACTTGCTGGCTCTGTTCTTGGCGAAGTCGGAGATGCTCTCGATTTTGAGGTCGCGGTGTCTATTCATTTTTGAATAGTGCTAGGACGGTGGGTGATTAAACAAAAAACTTAGTGTTCGCACTTTTATGCTTTCTGTATTTGAGTGTGTGTTGAAGTTAAACAAACCAATAGGAAAGCAGCATGGTATTGTTATCCGCATACAGTGTACATTCCTATCCTTAACATGGGGACTTCGGCAGCAATCGGTATGAGTTCGTATATAAAACAAAACTGCAATACTTGCTAGCGTCATTTGTGCTCGACACGTCGGATGTGTTCCTTGTTTGTTACACTGAGACTGACTGTGTTGTACGTGACGTGTAATACTTTTGTAAAGAAAGATGTAAAAGCTGTTCAAAAATAAATAAATGATTCTCCCATAATTTATTTACATACATATAAAAATCGGCTCTTTTCAGAGCCACAAATAATAATTCAAAATAGAATTTTTACTTCACCTATAATTAGAATGTATTAATAAATTTTCAGAGCCACCAAATACAATACAAAAAAGAATTTTACTTCATTTATGCATTAAATAATAAACAGTTCTTTATAGAATTTTTAAATTAAACCCTGACTATATCAAATGCACGTTTGTCACATCCGAATTAAGGTATACATTTTATAGGAAACATTTTATCTTTTGTAGGGTCTTAAGCATAGGGCAAAGTACATGGGTTGTATATATTATAAATATTAATTATTGCAAATAAAAATGCAGTACATTTATGGCAAAACGCTAAGATATTTTAACAGTACACAAATACAGATTTGCTACACCCAATAAAAAGTACATATGTTTTGATGCCATATACTCCATTTAATTCTGCGAATTTTGCTGCGTAGATGTGGATTTTATCTCTTCTAGTTCTCGAGATATTGAATTTTAAATATTATCTGAGATTTTAAATTTGCCAATTTTACTGCTAAATTCTGCGTATTTTCTAATCATATAATATAAAACGCCTGAAAATACAAATGCATTCATAATTCCATTCGATTCTACGTATTTTCTTCTATAAGTCTTATATTTTTCAATAGATTAGCTCTACGGGTTCAATTTGTATTGATAAAATAGTAAATTACCATGCAATACAATACACAATGTAAAATTCCCGAACGATGAACCTAACGGGTTTCTTAGAAGTACCGGGCCATTTGCCCTCACCTTCCCTATCGGATTTTTGTTTCGGACGTATGTATATTGTTTGTAGTGCACTATTGTGCCCGCCTTCTTGGCGATGATATTATTTTATTTTAGCCCAGTAGGATGGTTTTGGGCCTCTTGTGTCGGAACGGCTCCTCCTCATTGTAGTCGGCGAGGCGCTTCACACCGGCATTCGGGTGGTCAGTAAGTCTTGCAAAGAACTTGCTGGCTCTGTTCTTGGCGAAGTCGGAGATGCTCTCGATTTTGAGGTCGCGGTGTCTATTCATTTTTGAATAGTGCTAGGACGGTGGGTAGGGCTTTGACGGCTATCATCATCATCTCCATAACTGTGTTCGCAGCTGCCAGCTCGGCTAGGATGGGCTTGACTTGCTCAAACATGCTGTTCAGCTTGCTCAGCCAGCTGGAGACCGAAAGAGCTGGCGAAGTGGTGTCCGTGGCCGGGTGTTCCGGCTCGGCGGGTGTTGCTGCTTTGGTGATGTTTGGTGGTTCGGGTGCTGTTGCGGTGGTGCTGGATGATTCTGGTGCTGTTGCTGTGGCGTCGGGTGATTCAGCTGTTGTATGAGTTGCTTGGTTGTTTCCGCTAACGCTGGAGGAGTAGGGAACCCCCGCTCGGACTGGATTCGACCGGAACACAGTTGCATTCCTCGCTGGTTTCTTCATCCGCTCCACGGCTTCTTTGGTAAAATTCCCATCTCTCTAAGATTCCTAGTCATTCAAATATCAGCCAATCACAGCGCGCAAATGCTATGTATATCTATAACACAAGTAAAATACATTGGGCTTATGGGACTAAAACAAGTTACTGCTACGACTTCAGCATATATATAAACATAACCAACAGCAAGTTAACTATTAAGTCGTGCATCTGATCGAACGGCTGAGAAATACTCGCCAATTTTCAAATTTAATTTTTGGGCACATGGTGAATAATTAATAAATTAAATATGTTTTTCCTTATGCAGAATCCGAAGAGGAATCTAATGCCGCAAAGTACAAGACGATATCTCTTTTGGTTTCTGAGATATTAACATTTATTTCCAAAAAATTTAGTGGCCCAGGAAATATGTTTTAAAAATTGTTTTTAATATAAATTATAGTCTATCTTATAGAAACTTTTACGGAGAATCCAATGTCGCAGAGTGCATCTAATTATCTTTTGTAATTTCCGAGATAATTAACAATGAATTTCACCATGGCCCATACCAAATACACAGTTGTCATACTCAAATCAAGGTATATATTTTTTAAAATAATATTAATTTACATAAAATTCTGAGTATTTTGCTGCGTAGATGAGGTTTCTATCTCTTTTAGTTCTCGAGATATTGAATTTTGAAAATTTTCCGAGTTTTTAAGCATAGGCACAATACATGGTATACATGTATTAAACATTTTAATTATTATTGAACTTATAAAAAATATTAAATAAACGAAATATAGTTTATCTTATGCAGAATATCACGAGGAATCCAATGGCGCTGCGTATAAATCAATATCTCTTTTAGTTTTCGAGATATTTACAATTATTTCAAATTTTTTAATCGCTACGAATTTTTACTTAAAAAAATAACTTTTTCATAAAATTATAGTCTATCTAATGGGAAATTTTCCGAGGAATTCAATGCCGCAAAGTATAAATGAATATCTTTCTTAGTTTTTGAAAAAAATACTAAAAATTGATAATTAATCGTTGGTAAAGGGTGGGGGAAGCCGGCAGCCAATCAGCGTCAAGAATCAATTTGTCAGTATTTAGTTGTGGGTATATAAGCTCGGTACAAATCTACATTAGTTCATAGAATGTTAGTGAGTTCAATACAAGTGATTCTTTGTTTCTGTTGCGTTTGAATTCATCTTGTGCGATTATACTGTGGGTTATTAGACATTGTTTATTAATTAGCATGTCCTTTGCCTGGGCCAACGATGGAATACGGTGCACGACCATAGGCCTCCATGGACACCCCCCCACGTCCTCGTACGTGGCAGACGGAATCCATGTGCCTATGCCGGTGTTGTCGGGAATGCGGAGTTCGTTTGGAGACGTAGGCTTTCAGTCGACATTGTGGGGAGCCCTTATATTGTATTTCTTGAAGTTATATCTTTGAGTCATATGATGTAAGGTGGAACCACGGTGCCTCGGCTAGGCGTGAAATCTCTGACTCTTGCTCGTGTATAGGCGAGACCAACCCGAATGGGCGGGAATCATCGGCACAGATTCCACCGTATTTTATATTAGACTCACTTAGATTTGCGAACAACACGTGTTGTTCTTAGATTCAGGATTGGGAATTAGGAATGGTGTAATTGTACTAGGTGAATTCAAACGTATTCAGAACAAAGTTGTTGCTTTGAGAAATTACTGACGTTCGCCAAATATATCATGAAAAGGATTTTTACTTCAAGTATAAATAACTTCAAATAAAGTCTGGATTGCACATTTTCCAGTAATCGGCTCTTTTCAGAGCCACCAAATACAATACGAAAAAGAAATTTAACTCTCAGGTATATACGCTATATAATAAACAGTTGACGTGACACTTATTATTTTTATAATTCATTTTTCTTGGACAAATTTTCATAAAAAGTTAATGTTATATATCAAAAGAATCAGTATAAAACTAAAAAAATCATAAACTATGACTATAACATCGTTAAAACCTTATACATTTCATTTAACATACTTGGATTTTTTTCAGTACAAAATTTTCATTAAATAATAATAAATTATACATCAGTATATTCAGCGTGAATCACTGAATAAAATGATACTAGATATTTACACTAACATACTAAATTTACTCTTATTAACATATTATCAAAATTCAACATGGCTCATATTTAAATATAAAAGTAGGAAATTATGTAAAGAAAACAGATAGGATTGAGCATAATTGGGATAAAATTTCTTTTTTCTATAATAATTTGTGGCCCTAAAAAGAGCCGTTGTTTGTAATTGTTGTTAATAACAACAATTTATGTTAATGTTTCAGTCTTCTTGGACAGATAATAATTTATTTAATTCCTCATCGTTACGGATCGCCAATTGTGTCTTTACTTAAGATAACATAACATAACGACAACAACACAACAGAGCTAACTGTAAGCAAAAAACGTGTTATAATAATTAATGATAAATTAATCATTAATAACTTATAAATAATGGAAAATTTAGTTCATTTAAAAAACTGAATTTATTCAAAATTTTCTAATGCCCTAAAAATATGTCAAATAGTCTATTTTTTCGTATTTATTATTGCTATGTTCAAATACCACACAAAATTTGAATTTAGTGTACTGCGCATGACCACTTTTATTGATTTTTGGATCTCGTGACGTCACAGAAGATCTATTCCATGCCTGTCGATACAATTTTTTTGCCATGTATTGTTTATATGAGCATTTGGGGGCATCGTATAAACAGGCCCCTTAAAGAAGGCGTCTGCACTGGAAAGTTATTTAAACAAAAAATTCCACATAATTTCTAGAAATATGATTGGTTAATTTGAAAAAATCATTATTATTGATTTTCGCCTATTTACACGATACAACAACGTACTTATATACACCACAACATTAAAATATAGTTTATAATTTTGACCATAGAGTACAGCAGCAGTATTGATTTGATATTAACAATTTTGAGAAAATCCATTTTTTGGCTAAACCAAAAGATTTCGACTATGTTTGTTATAATAAAACAAATTTGTAATTAAAAATGAAGGCTAGTCTTGTAAAAACTTTTTTTTATTTCGGCTTTAATTTCAGAGATAATGAAGAAAAATAAAAATTGTTTATTTTTCGCAAACTAATTTTTTTACAAAATAAATTTTGCAATAAACTATTTATTTTTCAAATTTAAATATGTTTTAACCGATATTTTATTTTATTTACGTATAGTTCATCTGAAAATGATTTATTAACTAAGCATTTATATGTTCAGAAATAGAAACTATATAATTAAGATTAATATATAATTAATTAAAATGGAATATTTTGAGCAAATTATATTTGAAACATTTTTCGATTTAAGGCCTCAGTTTTAAGAGAACAATTTTGGCAAATCAATGTTATAATATTCAACAAATGTCAGATTGTTTATAATTATTGTCAATAGGTGGCTATACCAATATTATATTGGAATTATTGATTCATAAATGATTAAATAACGCCTTTATTTCTCATTTTTTAAAAAAGTTTATTTGAAGAAAGTTACTCAATATTAAAAGTTATCATATATTTACTTCATACGAAATACATTGGTTCAGCATAAGACAAAATATGTGTGATGTGTATAAAATATTTTAATTAATTTGGTACTTATAAAAAATATTAAATAAATGAAACATATCTTATCTGATGGAGAATTTTACGAGGAATCCAATGCCGTAAAATACAAATCGATATCTTCTTTAGTTTCCTATATAATTGACAAGAACATTAAATACTGTCTATATTAAATACACAATTGTCACACCAAAATTAAGGTGTATATTTTTAATAAAGAATAAAACTACATTAAATTATAAAAAAAATATTGTGGGTAATTTCTCGACTGTGATGTGGATTAGGTGTTAACAATTACTCGAAAGTTCAATCAAACAGCATTTATTCTTATTATACCAACGTTTCGGTGCATGTATTTGTTTTAGTTTTATATCTAGCTAAACTTTAACTTAACTATAAAGAGAACTTGTTAATATTCCATTCTTATGATTTTATATTGTTATAGCTATAGTTTTTATGTCCTATTTGCACATTTTTGCGAAGTTGGCTGCTGGGAAATATTGTGAACATTATCAACTTCACTGGAGGTATAATTCGAGAAAGTTTAATTTAGAAAATTTCTCTAACTTCTACGAGTTTCCTTTTCTGCAACTTTGCTGCTTCCAGACTTGCAAAGATTTCATAAAAAAGAAAATAATGAAGGTATACGAATGACAAAGAATAGATAATTATTATAAATGAGAAGCTATGGAAATATACAGGGTGGTACTGAAAAATAGACCACTCAAAATAAGATTTTTATTTATAATTATTTTTTAATTTTCTTAATATATTTGTAAACTAGGCTTAATGGCTCACAAATCATGGTATTTGGTATGAAGGTAGCCCTTTAGGTTTAACCGTAAGTGACATTAACTTTCATATTTTAAATAGGACAGCCTGTATATTTTTTTTACCTCTCGCTAAAAGAGGTATTGGATTCAAGCTAAAAATCGAATATCCAGATTTTAATGATTAAGCACATTTTGTGTGTGTAGATGTATGTGTGTGTGTGTGTGTGGGACGATTTCTCAAAAACTATTATACGTAATATCTGTTTAACTACGTATTTCTCAATCGGAAATTACTGGGAAGAGCTGAAAAGGTTTTGGTAATAATTGGACAACTGAAAGTAGTAGGTTCTTAAAAAAATCTTCTAAATATTATTTTTTGATTTTTTTTATTCTTGTTAGTATTAAAGAAGAGTAAATTCTCTATCTGATACATATAAATATTCCATTATATCTTTTATAGATTTAGAGATAAAGAAATATAAGTTATATAATAATTTATTGTAATAAATAATGTCATGGAAACCAATTCAAAATTATATTATTTGTTATTGTATTAATAGTTAAATATTTAAAATTATAGCTATATAACATATACCCTTCAAAAATACTGTCAATCCCGACAATGAATTGGAAATATTTCGAAAAATTAGAAGAGTAGGAAAAAATTTCTTCATAGAATGAATTTAAAATTAAACAATTTAAATATAAGGAATAAATATGCGTAGAGTTTTTGGTGTAGAGTGTAGGTATACAAGAAATGTTAAATACAATAGGGCGCGAGCAGTCTTGTGACTTTGTTGGCCTTGACAAGCAGATATGGTGGCCCGTGTCAGAATGATAGCTAGTAATTATGTACATAGATGTCAAATATATCTATGTACATAATTACTAATTATCATTCATACGGGCCCCCATATTTGCTTGTCAAGGTCAACAATTTCACATGACTGATCGCGCCCTATACGTAACCAAAAACGGAAGTGGCGAGAGGTATTGTGCTGGCCACAACAGATTTTTATATTCAAAGATATGCTTGAAGTGCATTTTTATTAAAGAAATAAATTACAAAAACATAAGAGAAAATTATAAATAATTAACTTATTAAAGCATGATGTGAGGCATGCTGTGAAAACAATTGTGTTTAGAAAAAAACTTAACTCGGAGTAGGCTATGATCCGAGAAACGTATGTCTGATCATTATCGGAATTTGAACCCAGAAACTATTATTCCCTTTATGGACCCATCCCGAGTATGATTCCATCCTTGTAATAACTTCCTTGACTCACTGAGTCGCTCATTTCATTGTACGTATGAAAAATGGCCCCCATATATCGCGGCTATTAATTTGCAGTGGTGAACATTTATTTTTTGTGTCGTTGCGTTGGCCAGCCTGGCCGGCAGAACGGCCGGTGAAGTGCAGCGTTCAGGGGCATTGGTTCCGTGTAGTGGCAGCACTGTATGATGCCTGGAAGTGACGTACAACTAATTGTGAGAAGTGATTTAGGACCGAGTTAATGAGAGGGAAAGACCAGGGGCGTAGAAGCTGGGGATAGAAAGGAATTTACCCAAAACTTATCAATATAAAAACATATTTTACCTAGGTTAATATAATTTAACAAAAATTAGTTTGCCTATGTATTTTGACCCAAGGAATCTGTTTTTGATAAAATAAAAGCCGTATATCCAACCCAAAAATGGGTATATATAAAACACCATTCAATTTTATGTACTTTCTAATATAAGTACTCGTATTTATTAGTATAATTGAAAATCAAACATCATCAAAAAAAATCTGTTGTGGCCAGCACAATTCCTCTCGCCATTTTCATTTTATGTTGCATGGGGCGCGAGCAGTCATGTGACTTTGTTGGCCTTGGCCAACGAGATACGAGGACCCGTGTCAAAATGACAACTAGTAATAATGTACATAGGTGTCAAGTATCAAAATTTTTCATTCAAAACATCATGATTTTCCAAATTCATGTGGATTATTTTCCTCGACAAGTATATTTCATACTATTAATGCCAAATAAACATCAGAATAATGAATGAAAAATTATGACTACTAACCGTCATTCTGACACGGATCCTCATATCTGCTTGCCAAGGCCAATAAAGTCACATGACTGTTCGCGCCTTATAAGTAACGAATTTAACATTTCTTGTACACACAAATAATTGAAATTGTATCTCTTCTTTCGTTCTATGACGAATTTTGTCCTACTCTTCTAATATGTTCAAAATTCTTCAAATTCATTAAGGGTATTAGCGATATTTCTTAATGATATATGTAATATTAATATATCTATACCAATTTTTAAAACATTTACTCTATCGGTATATAAAATCATCCCCGTGCGCCACTGCCCACCGACGCTTCATTCCATCCATACATCTCGTGTGACCAGTGGCGTAACTTGATTTTTGTTTTGGTGGTGTAATGGCAGTGCTAGTGGAAAAATCATTTCACGAGGGGTTTTTATTAGTGGTGATATTTCAACGAAGTTGGCACCACTGCACAGGTTTACAGCTGCAGCTGCTGGTGTTGGCCACCCTGCTCGAGATTAATATTGGAATGTAGAAAACGTCACTTCACAGCAGCGAATTGTACCGAGAAAATTGAGACGGATGGGGTAAAAAGTTTTGATTTAGAACATAAAATAAAATTGTACTTTTTGCGATTTAGGAGTTTATGCTGATCACCAATTCGATTTTTATGTTACATGGTTGGTATTTGTTAACAAATGCCAGTAAAAAAAGGTTCTATATTTCCAATTAAATTATATAAATTGCACTTGAGACTAACATTTTCTTCTTTTTCTTTAGCTTTTCCCATTCGTTAGGGGTCGCTATCTTTGCTTTTCTTCTTCAACTCATTTCTATTTTGCGTGTCGTCTTCATTCAATTTCTCGCAATACAGTCCGTCCATTTTATCTTTGGTCTTCCTCTGTTTCTTCAACCGTCTATTACTAAGCTATTCATTCTTACATACATAAAATCACGCGTGTCCTACTTAGTGGGGTCGCACGAACCCGATAACAATAAGAACATCATACAACAAATCCTTACTCTTAAACATATTAAAGTGACCGATTTTCGGTAGCGAAATACCGCATCCGGATCACAATAATAGTTAGGAAACAATCATCCTTCGCCACACATTCCTATCTAAGCAGACTTCTTTCGCCTCGGCCACACTCATAATCGCATTCATACATTCTTCTCTTCTTACTTGGAAACTCTCTTTAAGCACCCTACCAACCACATCCATCCACTTACACACTGGTCGGCCACGCAATCGAAAACCCTCAACTTTCCAATATATTCTTTATCTCTCCTCATGATATGTTCAAACCAATGTAATATTGTCTCTTTCTAGAAACTTCGAGCCATTTCCCTAATCCTCTCATTCTTATTTATCTTTCCGTGTCTTCCCCAACATCTATCTCAAGATCCTCAACTCTGCCACATTCATTTTCTTTTCATTGACACTGACATCTGTTAATTTGAATTATCTAATTATATTAGTAGTTTCCATGGTTAGCATAGCTGGCTGATTTATAAAATTTAATTTCTTTATAATATATATATATATATATATATATATATATATATATATATATATATATATATATATGTATATTAAACCCAAATATATGCGAAAAAAGGTATGACAATATAAAAAAAATCTGATGTGGCCAGCACATAACCTCTCGCCGTATATTTTACCTGGCTGTATGCATAAAACAAAGAATATTTTTATAAATACAAATAATATATTCATATAAATCTATGACGTATAAACTTCTTTATTATTCAATAATAGCATGTCTCTACATAAAGATATTTTACCATAAATTATGTTACAATAAATTACAAAGTAGAGTTTACCATATATAAATATTAGGCTGGTAACAGCAATTTTCAATTCGAACAACCTTGTTTACTCTCTCTTCATATTCCTCTAGTAAAAACATTAATTTTGGGCGGTCTAAAATGTATATATCTGGATTGTGCATCTATTCTTACATATCTTCTTTTACATTTAATTTTTTCATACTTGTTATATCTAAATAACACTAATTCCCTTTAATAAAGTGACGGATAGATTGCACTCCGATTATTCTTATATTGATGTGTAATTTTGTCAATATTTACAACTTACTTGAGAAGAATTTGATAGCTTTTTCGCAATTCAAAGTTACTCTAGTCTACAGTGCTGGTGTACATTGTCCCATAATGTTTGAAACAAATTTAAGTCCTTCAACCTAGACTTGTCATCTCCATAATAGAGACAGATCAAGAATTAAGGGATTCTCCAAGTAAATTTTTCTTTCGTTACTCATTATTTCTGACACTGACATTTATCTGTCACAAATAATTAAAATTTTCAACTATTTTTCATGGCATCCTTTCGGTTGTAAAATTAATTACAACAGTTTATTTTATATATTATATTCCTTTTATCTCTAAATCTATAGAATATATATAAAAATATTTAAATTTATCAGAAAGAGAATTTATTTTTCTTTAATATTATCAAGAAAAATTTTCAAAAAATAATATTTAGAAGATTTTTTTTCAAGAATCTTCTACTTCCGGTTGTCCAATTGTTACCAAAACCTTTTCAGATCTTCCCATGAATGTCCGATTGGGAAATACGTAGTTAAACAAATTTAAAGTCTTATAGTTTTTGAGTAACCGTCCTTCCAACATCCTACATACATACACACACACACACATACATCCACACACACACACACACACACAGACATCATCGTAAAAATGTTAAAATCGGATTGTAGGGACCTTAAAACGTGCTTATACAATAAAATCTGGATATGCGATTTTTAGCATGAATGCAATACCTCTCTTAGCGAGAGGTAATTATATGTCAATTATATCAATTAAAAAATAGATTGTTAAATTTTTCAATAAAAATATTATTATTTAAAGAAAAACTACATATATGCATCGTCCACACCCAATAATGGGTGAAAGACAAGAAGATCCATTTATTTATTTATTTATTATATTTAACACTTGATATACAAATAAATAATTATTATATTTAACATAAAAATATATACCAACATTTATTTTGTATGAATATACAAGATTATGCAAGAAAATACTTTAATTTTTCGTTAATTTGGAATCAAAGCTTGCCGTGACCAACGGTTTTCTAGCTGGTTTTTGCACACGGTCCCACAGTCGCGTGTTAGTGTCCGTAGGGAAATCGCGGTTCAATTTCTCCGTCATTTTAAGTAATTTTGACGCGGAATTTTGGCAAAATACATTTCGACAATAGTATTAACAAATTCCTTATAGTTTTCTGAACTTTTTCATATATAATTTAATGGTGAAATATTAAAATTTAACGCGAAAAACTTTATTCAAAATTTTTTTTTTTTAATGGTGAGCCAAGCGACAGGAGGAGTGTTAAAATGTAAGATAGTTTGTTAATAATTGTTTATTTTATAGTTTTATTGTTAATAAAAGTGTAAAGATAAATCATGTATTTACAATAAATTATTATTGTTTTTTTTTATTTTTTTCAGAGTGTGCAGTCAAATTCATTTTCGAGATTTGAAGATTCCAGGCCATGAAGGACAAGGACGAATTCAGCCGAAGGTAGGATAGAATATACAATTTTTTCTTTAGTTATTACAAATGTCATTTGTACTATAATTTGTCGGAATAAATAATAGCCATTACACTCAAGTAAAATCTGTAATGTATCGACGTCTGTTCAATTGGAGATTGTAGTTTTCTGTCACAATTTAACGACTTTATTTTCAAAGACAATTTTCTTATTGATAAAGATTAATATGAAAACAAAATATCTGATGTGGCCAGCACAATACCTTTCGTTAGTTCAATGTATTTTGTATAAATCTTCACTTAAAATTTAATTCTATATTAAATTTAATGAAAAGAAAAAGTGCAACACGTTTTTTTCAGCGATGGTTTAAATCTCTTAAGAACATAGAAATTGATTCGAATTTGTTCAATTTATTAAATTGTAACTAAATTTTAAGTGGAAATGATTTTTTTTTATATAAAACCGGCTCTATCCATTGAATATGGAATATAAAATAGAGTCAAATTGTATAGAGAATAAAATATTCTTTAATATTTATAATTATATATAAGGTAGAATAGAAATACATGGTTTCAAAACTTTCTGAATGATAGTATTTGAGTTAGAGCGTAAAGAGGATCCACACCCACACACATACACACAGACATCAACGGGAAAATGTTAAAAATGGATTCTAGGGACCTTAAAACGTGGTCATTTACCAAAATCTCGATATGCGATTTTTACATAGCACGATCCCTATACCTCCCTTACCAAGTGTAGCGGGAGGTAAAAAATCTGATGAGACCTTATTGACAAGTTTTTGTGCTCATTTAAATTCGTATTTATTTCATGACGGAAAATTATTCAAATATTTGGACGGTTCTATATACCAAGTATATACGAATCAAATAAAACATTCATGTTCCTTTTTGCGTTCAAAAAACTTTATTTCAGGGAAATCTCTCTCTCAAATTGTTTGAAATAAAATTGAGTTTTTTTGCCTACGCAATAAATTTCTATTTCGTATTCAAAGTAAAATTCGCTCTTTATTAAAAACTCCACATAAAATACACACGAATAAAATACCGCAAAAACGATCAGAAAAGGTTGGAAATACATTAAAAAATGGTTCGTCTTCTTCTGTACAATACGATGCGAAAAGCAATAGTATAAATCTGCTAGGGCCTGCACAATACTTCCCGTCAATTTCATTTTAATTTTATATTTGTACTATAATGTGAACATTTAATATTTCTATAACTGTTATTTGACGCATTTTATTCAAAATAATTCATGGATAAAGAAAAAAATATGATGTGGCCAGCACAATACCTTCCGTCAATCCAATTCCATAGATAAATTTTCTTGCAAAAGATTCTAAATTTCCATAAGAGGTCGCTATTTTTTAATTTTCTTTTTCCATTCATTTCTGTTTTACATGTCGTTCTCATTCAGTTCCTTTTCCCTTAAGTCTTCCGCTATACAGTCCTTCCATCTTATCGTTGGTCTTCCTGTGTTTCTTCAACCTTATATTACTAAGCATTCATCCAATATATCCTTCATTTCTCCTCACAACATTTTCAAACCAATGTAATCATCTCGCTTGTATCTTTCTAGAAACTTGTAACACTAGAGTTATTTCCTTACCTATCTTTCCATGTCTTCCCCAACATCTACTTCAACATCACCTCTGCCACATTAATTTACTTTTTATTGATACTGACATCTGTCAATTTGAATTATATGAATATATTAGTAGTTTCCATGTTTAGCATAGCTGCCTGATATATAAAATTTAATTTCTTTAAAATTCTTTAACTATATCTATTGAATATGAACTATAAAATGCAATCAAATCGTATAGAGAATAATATATTCTTTAAGTTATAATAACGTTAAATGTCAATAAATTTAACTGCTAAATCTTCAAATGAGGCTACTTCCGGTTCACCAATTATAACCAAAATCTAATTACTTGTTCTTCTGGATGTAAACTTGAGGAATACGAAAAAAATATAATTTTTGGAATCGTGGTATTGAAGTTATGCGATCCGGAACTTCTGTCACACACACATACAAACAGACATCATCGTAAAAATGGTAAAATCGTATTATATGGACCCTAAAAACTCATCATTGATTTTTTTAACCAAAGATAATACATTCTTAACCAAAAGGTGCGGAAGGTAAAAAGGAAAAGGTTAAATAAAATGAAATATATTCTAACAGACAATACTTATTATTATTAATATAATACATTTTGAAATATAATTGTATTTAATATGGAAATATATTACACAGGCAATATTAAGTACTTGTGCGCGAAAAAAAAATTAGTTTCGCAAATTCATAAATTAAAATGTAAAATTATTTATACAAAATACACAATAGCTGCACCAGATAACACCTTACCTATCTTAACATATTCGCATTCGATCAAGTTTTCAAAGAAATTCATACACAATAATAATCACATTTTTAAAAAAGTATTTTAAAGCAATTTTATGCAATATTTTTCATGGTAATAAAAAAAAGTTATTTTCTTATTACTTATATAAATAAATTGTGTATGTGTTTCTCTGTAACTTTTTCGAATATTTTATCTCTCTGTCGGCCCAAAAAATATAAAATCATCTCATAGCAAAATTCTTATTTTACTAATGCACGCTTTTGAGCTCTACTATTAGCTTTTGATTTGGAATAAATATATCAACAATATACTTAACTAAGTACTCATACGTATCCTATACATTTCTATGAGCCCCTAACAATTATAAAATATTTAAAACAATATTTCGAAATGCCGTATTAGTTTTTTTTCATCAGTTCAGTTGTGCAAGTTTAACAGTTAATATCATTTGTTATAAGACTTTTCTTATTTTACAGTTTAAGTTTAGTTTTGTAAATTTTAAACAAATTAGCAAATAAATTTTAAATTGTTACACATTTTTAATTGTTTATTTAGTATTTTGAGTATTATATATCATCACGGCATATTACCCAGTTTTAGATATTAACGCTGTTTAAATGTACATAACTCAAAAACTACAGGTTGGGCAGTATTCTAATATGAAAATTTGGAATCCTGAGACATTTTTATATAAGTATACCAAAAATTAGGTAAATTCATGATGGCCCATTCTCACAAATTAATAATGTGTGAAAAATGAACATTTCGGTTAAAAATTAAGGCTATTTAGGGCCCCAAAACACAAAAATTAAGAGGTGTACAGTATTCTACTATGAAAATTTGGAATCCTGGGATATGTTTATATAAGTATACCAAATATTAGATAAATCCATGATGGCTCATTTTCACAAATTAATAATATGTGAAAAATGAACATTTCGGTTGATCATTAAAGCTGTTTAGGGCTTCACAACACAAAAATTAAGGGTTGTAGAGTATTCTACTATAAAAATTTGGAATCCTGGGACATTTTTATATAAGTATACCAAATATTAGGTAAATCCATGATGGATACATTTTCACAAATTAACAATATGTGAAAAATGAACATTTAGGTTGATCATTATGGTTGTTTAGGGCTCCATAACACAAAAATTAAGGGTTGTAGAGTATTCTACTATAAAAATTTGGAATCCTGGGACATTTTTATATAAGTATACCAAATATTAGATAAATCCATGATGGCCCATTTTCACAAATTAATAATATGTGAAAAATGAACATTTCGGTTGATAATTAAAGCTGTTTAGGGCTTCATAACACAAAAATTAAGGGTTGTGGAGTATTCTACTATAAAAATTTGGAATCCTGGGACATTTTTATATAAGTATACCAAAAATTAGATAAATCCATGATGGCCCATTTTCACAAATTAATAATATGTGAAAAATGAACATTTCGGTTGATAATTAAAGCTGTTTAGGGCTTCATAACACAAAAATTAAGGGTTGTAGAGTATTCTAATACAAAAATTTGGAATCCTGGGACATTTTTATATAAGTCTACCAAAATTTAGACAAATCCATGATGGCTCATTTTCACAAATTAATAATATATGAAAAATGAACATTTCGGTTGATCATTATGGTTGTTTAGGGCTCCATAACTCAAAAATTAAGGATTGTAGTGTATTCTACTACAAAATTTTTTAATCCTGGGGCATTTTTATATAAGTATACCAAAAATTAGATAAATCCATGATGGCCCATTTTCACAAATTAACAATATGTGAAAAATGAACATTTCGGTTGATCATTAAAGCTGTTTAGGGCTCCATAACACAAAAATTAAGGGTTGTGGAGTATTCTACTATAAAAATTTGGAATCCTGGGACATTTTTATATAAGTATACCAAAAATTAGATAAATCCATGATGGCTTATTTTCACAAATTAACAATATGTGAAAAATGAACATTTCGGTTGATCATTATGTTTGTTTAGAGTTATTACTCCAAAACTAAGGGTTGGACATTATTATTGGCACACCCAGTAATGGGTAATATGCCGTGATGATAATATATTTATTTATTTTTATATAGATATTCGTATAAAATTCGCTTTTAATATACTGAAAAATTATTTAAAAATGTGTAACACTTTAAAAATTTATTTCTATGTCTTTATACTTCGTTTTATTTATATATAAGCCATATATAAAATAAATTTCAATACTGAATTAACGGAAAAAGTGCTGGAACATTTAGACATACAGTAACATCTAAAAATCTATCATTCTTCTGATCTTTTTAAGTACAATGAGGAAAAATTAATTTTTAATTTCAACAATATCCAAGGGCATAATTTGGACGGAAATATAGATTTTAAAAAGTGAATTATATAAAAGGTTTATAAATAATTTGTTAAATATAAAAAAAACTTTAAAAATTTTACCCTTTCAATATCAAAATTTGAACGTATACAATCATAATAAATATGTTGAATGCCCTTTGTTCCATTCATAGTAGGTATGGATTTGACTATGTTTAATTCTAAATTGTTACGTGAGCTATGATGACACATATTTTTCGCCATTATAAGTACAAAATATTTCATAATAATAATTAAATACATAATGAAATTAAGTTATATGTATAATATATACATATTAAATATGTATCACCACTGTGTAATACGACCTTGTATACAGCGAGCTCGGTATATTAGTTGACAGTACTAATATTAATAAAGACTTTCAAAATACGGGATTTTTGTTATAGTGTGACGTCACAAATATTAATATATTTTGATTGGCTATCCTACCAAATTGGTGGAACATCATTAACTAATATACCGACCGATGTATAATGAATAAATATACCTCGTTACAACCGAGTTTGAAGTATGGTAAATTAAAATTGTAAAAAACAAAATTAAGTTTTGTTGATTAGCGAAAAATATGTGTAGTTTTGAGGTCTATTCTGTCTAATTTACAACATTGTGCATAACTTGAAAACAGTGTTTTTGGGAGAAAGAACCCCTCGCACACGGTTAATACTATAACAAGGAATGTGCTTCAAGGCAACCCTATGTGCTTATATACAAATTGCACCAAGCCTGGTTTCAAATACCAGGGTAGTATTCCAATGAGAGAAGATCAGGTTTTTTAATTCGATGATACCAAAAAAATGATCACGCGAGAATGAACCAGAAATTATCTGCGTTATTAAGCAAGATAACGATTATCTTCAAATAAGAAAATTTAATATAGGCAATATGGGCAATAAGATGCCATATCAAAAAAAGTTCTATTACTTCCGGTTCCAAAGTACGTGATACCAACTTTAAATTTTATATTTTTATATAATATATTCAAACGTCCGGCATTTTATTTTTTCATAATACAACGTACTACTAATTTACTACCATTGTAAATAAATTTTTATGTACTCATCAAAAATATAAAAATATAGTACATTCCATTTGAAATTTCAAAGTTGGTATCACTCTGGAACCGGAAGTAACAACGCTTCTTGATAAGACATCTTATTGGCCATATTGTATATAGTAAATTTGTTTATTTGAAGAAAATCGCTATCTCGCTTAATAACGGATATAATTGCTGGTTCATTTTCGCGTAATCACCCTGTACATTAAGATAGAAGATATATTAAAAAAATTAAAATATTCGTAGTTCTTATATTAGACATCTTATTATAAAATGAAATATTGAATTCTTTTTAAAATAAATATTAGTTTTGTTATGATTATCTCAAATTACAACCTATACTTTTAATTGCTCAGGTAGACATTTTTAAAACCTTATGATTGGCTTTTGATCCCCCCCCTAATATTGCGGGGTACCGTAATTCGACGTCCGAATAGCAAAAATAAATAAATGGTATCAATTCTCGTTCGTCTCTTACTCTCATTGGAACAGGAAGCATTATTTAACTTCCCTCATTTCCTGTTTATCCCGTTCATCCGCCGCTAAAGTTGAACCTGAAACGCCTGGGGGGAACTATTCAAAAATGGATTCGTACTCTGATTCCCCCTCGTGGCAATAGCCGCCCATTCAGCATCGAAAGGATCGGGAGGGATCCTCCCAAATGATTCCGCGCTTCCTAGGGACATCGTCCGGGAATGTGGCCCCAAAAAGGGCGGCCTTTTTGGGCTAGTCCCCAATAGGTCATCTTTTGCAGGAGTGGTTGAGTTTACGATTTGTCCTAGCCATTGGTCTGGTTTGGGGAGTTCGCTTTCTGGTTTAGACAAGGGGGGAGATTGGTTTATTGAGGAGTAATTTAGGGATATTGGGGTGGTGCTATGGGGGCGAATAGGGGTTGAATTTAGGGAAAAACCGCTGGATATACTACTATTTTGTAGGCTAGTGTTTTGAATGGCTGTGTTTTGATTTATGGATGTTTGGGAATTGAAATTAAAGTCGTCTGATCCACTGTGTGTTAATTGGGATAAACCTTGAGATAATTGTTGGCATAATGCAGTTACGGAATCTCCAGGACTTATTTCCGGTATCGGGGAGACTGGTTTACCGTTTCCGTTGCTACCATTTCCTCTGAAAAACAAAAAATTATTATACAGTTCTTATATTATGCACGCTACAGAAAAATGATGAAAGTCTTAGTGAAAATCAAGTTTTAGCTTGTAGCTTAAAAACAAAATTTCTGTAGCGTTTTTATATAAAAACCTCTTAAGGTAGTTATATCGTGAAACCATTTTATCCAGAATTAATTGAAATTTTAAGTACATCTCAACTGAAGTATAATCTACCTGCTCTCCAAGTTTTAAAACAATTGACACGCGGTACCTGAGATATTTGCAATTAAATTTGACCTTTTTAACACGTGAAGAACAGGAAATGGCAAAATATACACAACATTTTAAAGTATAACTTTTATATTCATACCAACATTTAATCGGAAAACTAGTATGTTATAGAAAACTAATTAACGGATTTTATGTAAAAATTTGAAAATATTTACCATCCAGATTTAATTTTATTGCCTCTAGAAAATTATAATCTGAAGATACGGTAAATAGGTAGAATTTGACAACCATGTACAAGCGTTCCAGATGGAGTATCAGTTAAGTTAACAACGCCCGCTTGGTATTAGCGAATAAGAGGTGATCTTTGGTTAAAGGAATTTCAGACGTACATTCGAAAGAATTTTAAATTGGTATTTTACGTGAAAAGCATGAAAACTTTAAACAGTATAATACTACTTTTGTAATTTTAAGAAAGAAATATATTAATTTGTTTTGCAGTTTCCATTTGCAGTTTAGAATTAGTATTATAACTCAAAATATCGTATTACTTTTATACCCAAATGAATAAATGTCTAGGTGCGACGTTGCCACAGTTATTCTTCAACGTTGAAATACGACACTTGTGTATGTGTTAGTGCGAGTGGTACAGTTCAAAAAAAAACTTCCCTAGGGAAAACTATTTTGATGCAATCTGTGTATATAATGTAAAAAAATGCAAATATAAACTGCATTAGCTTAATTTTTATTTTGAACATAGAACAAGTTTTTGAATAGGTACACTCTGTAAATTTCCAGACACTTACATTTGCACCCCGTTGGGCCCCCTATACGCCCTGAGTCTCTCCGCGTTGCTAGGCAACTCATTAACCCTTAGCGACATCTGTCTCTTAAAGGGCGAATTATTCCCCAACTGGCTCAACCCCCTAAAACTTCCCTGCCGTTCCAGCATTGAAGGGGTCGCATGGGGTCGTTCGATTGCGAATGGGTTTACTGGAGGTGGTTTTGGTACCACTGGTGCGTCGTCCAATCGTTCCGTAAGGGTTGATTGCCTGAATGACCCGGACCTGGTGAAGGTATTTGTGGTTTGATCAAAGGTCATTGTGACACCGCATTCCTTATCGCGACGTTGTTTCCGTTCGAGACAAGCTGCGAAAGCACAGCCTACTGCGTGGGAGAGCCTGGAATAAGAAGAAGATTGTATTTGTTTCGTCAGGTTGTGACCAGTTGTAATGAACCTTATTCTTTCATTCATTTACTTTTTATTGATACTGACATCTGTCAATTTGAATTACCTGAATATATTAGCAGTTTCCATGGTTAAGTTAGCACAGCTTTATTTATTATTATTATAATTCTTTGACTGTATATCTGTTGAATATGAAATATAAAATGCAATCAAATCGTATAGAGAATAATATATTCTTTAAGTTATAATAATATTTAACTGTTAAAATCTTCAAATGAGGATACTTCCGGTTGACCAATTATAACCAAAATCTAATCAAGTCTGCATATGGTTGTAAGGAAGAGGAATACGCAATAATTGTATTTTTGGAATTCTAGTATTGGAGATATCGCGGCAGAAACCGCGGTCACACACACACACACACACACACACACACACACACACACACACACGCACACACGACCGCACACAAAACGTGTTTAGTCAACGAAAACTCACCATCGAATTTTTTGACCAAAGACAATACCTTCCTTACCTAGAGGTGACGTAAGGTAAAAAATCTGTTGTGGCCAGCACAATACCTCTCGCCACTTCCTTTTTTGGTTACATAAGTATAGGGCGCGAACAGTCATGTTACATTGTTGGCCTTGACAAGCAGATGTGGGGGCCCGTTTCAGAATGATAATTAGTCAGTATGTTTCATTCAGAATTTCAAGATTTTCTAAATACACATAGTTAATTTGTCACCAGGAGTGTGGAATTTACTTGTCGAGGAAAATAAATCATATGGAATTGGAAAATCACTAAATTTACAATGAGAAATTATGATGCATCTATATACATAATTACTAGCTATCATTCTGACATGAGTCCCCATATCTGCTTGTCAAGGCGCCCTATTGTATTTAACATTTCTTGTATACCTACATTCTACACCAAAAATTGTACTTACATATATCTATTCCTTATATTTAGATTGTTTAATTTTAAATTCATTATATGAAGAAATTTTGTCCTCTTTTAATTTTTCGAAATGTTTCCAATTCATTGTCAGGATTGACTGAATTTTTGAAGGATATATGTAATAGACCTATAATCTTAAATATTTAACTACTAATACATTAAGAAATAATATAATGTATATGTACTTCCCAGAAAAACTCTTTAGTAATATCTATGAATTTCTGACACTGACATTTATCTGTCAGTTACAAACAGTTCAACTGGTCAACTATTTTCCATGGCATCCTTTCGGCTGTAAAATTTATTATAACGTTATTTTATTTATTATATTTCTTTTATCTCTAAATCCATAGAATATATAATAAAATATTTAAATGTATCAGATAAAGAATTTAATTTTCTTTAATATTACCAAGAAAAAATTTCAAAAAATATTATTTAGAAGATTTTTTTTCAAGAATCTTCTACTTCCGGTTGTCCAATTGTTACCAAAACCTTTTCAGATCTTCCCATGAATGTCCGATTGGAAAATACGTAATTAAACAATTTTTAAGTTTTATAGTTTTTGAGTAATCGTCCTTCCAACATCCTACATACATACACACATACATCCACACACACACACACACAGACATCATCGTAAAAATGTGAAAATCGGATTGTAGGGACCTTAAAACGTGCTTATTCAATAAAATATGGATATGTGATTTTTAGCATGAATGCAATACCTCTCTTAGCGAGAGGTAAAAACGATCATAAATTTTGAATACCGAACCATATTTCAGCCCCCCTCCCCCCTATCGACAGACTACATCCCCCCCTAATATTAATCCTGGCTATGCCCCTACTTCAAACCCTCAACTAATTACTAATAATAATAAAAATGATATGACACTGTTATTACCTTTCGCCGCTTTCCCGAAGTGCAAGAAAGCCATGACACATCCATCTTCTTGTAGTACCGTCCCTACAAATATAACTGAACCCTCTTTCGTGGTTTCTATCAGGCGCACAGAAGGACACCTTTTCTATAGTTTGATCCACTATTAACCCTTTCGTTTCATCTTCGACTACGCGTAAACCATCGCCGCTTACGTGTAATGTAGCTCTAATTGGTCGTCGACGAGACGCCTAAAAAACATGAAGAAAATAGTCATTTACAAACAATTAACAATATTCCAAGAAATATTGGCCATTCATTCTTTTAAAGTACAAAGCGGTATTGCGCTTCGTTATTGGTTGGGAGTATTCTTGTGAATTAAATATATTAATGCCCCCTTGGGACAGACATCAAATTATTTACAAGTTTCTTAATTTCCAAATAGCAAGAAAGGGAGGCTATCAAACACTCACCCTGAGTACCTTGAGGGCTTCTTCACAGACTTGCATCCCTCGGCTTTCGAAGACTTCGACACATCCTAAATATTTGACTTGGAACGTACAGGTTCCACTTCGAACTGCTTGCTCATCGGCTTGCCATTGATGGGGCTTCGAAGACTCCGGAACCCTTTCTTTACGTTTTCGAAACGAGTCCCGAAAACTCCGGCGAAGACGGTCCATCTTACGGGGTGAACGAAGCGACCGACGCTAAAAAAAAATACAATGTTAGAATCAGTTTCGAATCGTATGATTTAGATTTAAGCTCTATCCATTCAGTACGTAAGCTAACTAATAACTTTATTAACATGTGGCCGTGTTTGGTTACGAATCTGGAGACCCAAGTTCGATACCGACTGACAATGAATGCCCTTGTCATCATTATTACCGATATCTGTTGATAAAGCAGACTGGCACACCCAGCAATGGGTAATATGCCGCAAGATATTTCTAAACAATGTCGTAATAAAATATGGTATTAGATTTTTAAGATAATTTGAGAAAAACTTCCATGATTTACTAACAAATTTCGTAAAATATATTCAAGGATATTTTGTAGAACACGTGAGTTTCGTTTTTATAAACAATTTCGCAAGTATTAAGTAATGAACTCATTTCGTATTTTAATTAAGTATTGTTGTCTTTATTATAATATAGTACATGAGAAGAATTAATTAGTATACAATATACAATGTAATGAATAGTACAATAAGAATTATTGAAAGTAAAATTTAATATTACATGAAGAATACTTAATAATAATGCTTTTGGTTTTATTAAAAATTACTCTCTTCTATGAGGATAATCACTTTCAATCTGTAAGAAAGTTACTAAGTCTTAGCAACATTGATAAAATAAAAATTATGGAAGAGTCTAGGGACACACTGTAATTTGTACCTAATATAGACTTAAAACTTAAAATGACGGATGATAATATCCGTTTTCCTTGGGGCTGTGATTGTGATTTTGTGAATCCTGTTTAGTTTAATCGCGATCCTTTTGAATCAAGATTTAAAAATTATATCAATGATACAACTTAAATAATTTTAATGATTAAGCACGTTTTAAGGTCCCTAGAATCCAATTTTAATATATTTTTACGATCATAATATGTGTGTGTGCGTTAGGACGTTGGAAGGACGATTTCTCAAAAACTATAATACTTAATATCTGTTTAACTACGTATTTCTCAATCGGACATTACTGGGTAGAGCTGAAAAGGGTTTTGGTAATAAATGGACAACCGGAAGTAGCAGATTCTTAAAAAAATATTCTTGCTAGTATTGAAGAAGAGTAAATTCGCTATCTGATACATATAAATATTCTATTATATCTTTTATAGATTTAGAGATAAAGAAATATAAGGTATATAATAATCTATTGTAATAAATCTTACGTTTCGAAAAATTAGAAGAGGACAAAATTTCTTCACAGAATGAATTTAAAATTAAACAATCTAAATATAAAGAATAGATATAAGTAGATTTTTTGGTGTAGAGTGTAGGTATACAAGAAATGTTAAATACAATAGGGCGCGAGCAGTCATGTGACTTTGTTAGCCTTGACAAGCAGATATGGGGGCCCGTGTGATTCTGGACAAATAAATTCCACACTCCTGGTGACAAATTAACTACATGAATTTAGAAAACCTTGAAATTTTAAAAAAAAATTCTTACTTTTGACATGTATGTATATAATTACTAATTATCATTCTGAAACGGGCCCCCATATCTGCTTGTCAAGACCAACAATGTCACTTGACTGCTCGCACCCTATACTTATGTAACCAAAAACGGAAGTAGCGAGAGGTATTGTGCTGGCCACAACAGATTCTGAAATGAATCCGCGTGATCACTCAAAAAGGATGATTCAGAAGGGAAGGGGGAAGGTCGTCCAGAAGATGAGAAAGTGGGTATAACGAATAGCAAACGAATAACATACTTCTTCTTAATCATGACCACTTTGATCATTTAGTTTGCGAATGAACACTGCTAAGTTCGACCGGCATTTTGAGGATCATCTAGTCCAAATTTAGCTTCTACCGAGACCCTTAACTTTTAGTAAAATGAAAAACAATTTTGTAGGATACAAAGCCTAATAGAATTAAAGCTGGTATTATTAAAAAAAAGACGGTGTAACCTAATATTAAATGTCGTAATATTTGAATAACACATTCAGTTTTTAATTCTATATTTTAAACTAGTCGAAAGAAATTTGTAAAAAATCCTCACCATTTGCGTAGGTGTTATTTGTTTGTTGAAGATGTAAACGGGCCGAAATTTTATGAGTTTGGGCTCGTGTATAAATTTAAAACGGTATTAGTAACATTGTAACAAAATTACGGTGCTTTTTAAAGTGAAATTAAACTTACAAATTTTTGACAACTCTTAACAGCCGTAGAACGAAACTAACTTACTGAATAATATTAATATTCACGTCAACATTTCGTCAAATTCATAAAAAACAAACAGTCTTATCATCATTCTTATCTGTGATTAAAGAATATACAGTCGGAGATTAAAATTTTGACGTGTAGTAAGAACAGAGATTTTCTCCAAATATTTTACGTTACTTGATATTTCCTTACCTAGAGGTAACGGAAGGTAAAAACTATCGAAAAGGGTTGGAATAATAGTCTTATTTACTTGTGCAGGAAAAGGAGGTGTCTGCCTAGATTATAGAGCGAATTGACTTACCTATAAACGAAATATTATTTCGAAATATCATTCTTACGTGAAGAATATTACATTATTGTTTATTGTTGTACAAGTACACATACTTGAAACATAAATAGCTATTAAATGTTGATTTTCAGTCTTTAGAAGAAGAAGATGTTTCGACCATGTTCTATTTCCCATAATTAACATAATTTTAGTAATATATTCATACAAATTCAGGTGTAGTAAATATTTTACGATAACGACCTTGTCATAAGTATTTGACACGAAAAATAATATATATAGTAGTATTATCTTTTAAAAAATTGCAAAGGAAATGGCTCAGATAATATGTGTATATAGAGCTTAAAACAATATACATATATAAAGCAAGTTTTACACTATTGAACAAGATATAGTAGGTATCATATTTCAAAAAATACAGTTCCTTAAAAAGTATGAACAAAAAATTATCATCCGCTAATGAATTAGGTCACAAGGAAAATTTAATTAACAAGAAAAATTATTATGGTGCAAATTAATAAGTTACTGTAATATGACATAATGTAGGAAATTTCTTTACAAAAATAATAATAATAATTCGTTAACCAAACTATAATAGTATAGTTTGCTGTTGTATGAAATTGAATTTCTTTATAATCTTTTAACTCTATATCCAATCAAACCAAGATAAAATATTCTTTAATATTTACAATAACATTAAATGTTAAAAAAACGATATTTAACTGCATTATTTAAAAAAAAACTGTTAAAACCCCTAATCATTTGTTCATTCTACCACTGTATTTGTCATACTACATATGATCTGATATATACTCCAACAGCCCTTTTTAACTGTCTCTGTGGCGGATATGTTGTTCAGTGAACCATGGAGTGTCCATGTGATTCACTGCACACTCATCAGACAGCAATTCGTACGGGATGGAATAGGGAAGTTTATAAAACCAGATAGGTGAAAATTAGTTTTATAAAAAGGGTTTTAATCGTGACCTTTCGCAACAAAAAAAAATGATATGGCCAGCACAATACCTTCCGTCAATCCTGTGTATTATGTATAAATTCCATACATAAATTGCAAAAGATTTTAAATTTCCAGTAAAATTATTTCATAAACAAACTATGCAAATTGCACTTGACACTAACATCTTCTTTAGCTTTCCCCATTCGCTAGGGGTCGCTATTTTTTATTTTCTTCTTCCACTCATTTCTGTTTTACGTGTTGTTCTCATTCAGGTCCTTTTCTCTCAAGTCTTCCGCAATACAGTCCTTCCACTTATCTTTGGTCTTCCTCTATTTCTTCAACCTTGTATTAGTCATATTTCATTCTTCATTTCTCCTCATTTTTCAAACCAATGTAATCATCTCGCTTGTATCTTTCTAGAAACTTGTAACAGTTATTTCCTTACCTATCTTTCCGTGTCTTCCTCAACATTTACTTCAACATCCTTATCTCTGCCACATTAATTTACTTTTTATTTATACTGACATCTGTCAATTTGAATTATATGAATATATTAGTAGTTTCCATGTTTAGCATAGCTGGCTGATTTATAAAATTTCTTTAACTCTATATATATTGAATATGAAGTATAAAATGTAATCAAATTGTATAGAGAATAATATATTCTTTCAGTTATAATAACGTTAAATGTCAATAAATCAAATTTAACTGTTAAATCTTTAAATGAGGCTACTTCCGGTTCACCAATTATAACCAAAATCTAATCAGTTGTTCTTCTGGATGTAAACTTGAGGAATACGAAAAAATTATAATTTTTGGAATTGTAGTATTGGAGTTTGCGATCCGGAACGATCGTCACATCAGACACACTCTTATATCTATTTTTTTACCAAAAACAATACCTTCCTTACCTATAGGGTATGGAAGGTAAAATAATATATTATCAGGGTATATAATATTGCAAACATACATCACACTTTAAGCCCTTGACAAAAAATATAAATGTGTGTAAACAAATAAATTTTATGTATACAAACTCGTAATCAAACATATAAAAAACTTGGATTTTGCATCTACATTTCGTGAGTTTGTCTAATAAATCGTTAAAAATATATAAAAATAGAATGTCTTTCTTGTTAATTTGTATTTTATGGAAGTTGACATCTCTGTTTTTCGCTGGAAAAAATTCATGTTGATATGTACAATGCGTCTGCTTTATAATTAAAAATATTTACTGCAAAAATTGTTTTTAAAATGAGAAGAATTTCTACTTATTTTCCTCATAAGAAATAAAAAATAAGAATTTCTTTGTCTACTTGTATAATTAATAGAAAATTGATTTTTTAAGTCTATCGTTAATGGATACGAGGAAGCTGGTCTATTTTTCCAGATTTCTGAAGAACTACTTATCAAGAAGATAATATTGATTTTGAGAATCTCATTATTTTCTCACAGATTTCTTTTTACCTTCCGTTACCTTTAGACAAGGAAGGTATTGTCTTTGCTCATAAAATCGATGGTGTGTTTTTAATGTAGCACCTTATGTGCAGTTCTTAACATTTTTTCTTGAAAAAACGCAGTTAAATATCATTTATTGACATTTAACGTTATTTTAACTTAAATAATATATTATTCGCTATACGATTTGATTGCATTTTATACTTCATGTTCAATAAATATAGAGTTAAAGAATTATAAAGGTATTATATTTCATAAATCAACCAGCTTTGCTAACCATGGAAACTGCTAATATATTCAGCTAATTCAAATTGACAGATGTCAGTATCAATGAAAAGTAAATGAATGTGGCAGAGATGAGGATGTTGAAATAGATGTTGAAGAAGACACGGAAATATACTGTAAGGAATGAAAGAATAAGGGAAATAACTCTAGTGTTAAAAGTTTCTAGAAAGATACAAGATTATGAAATAATTTTACTAAAAATTTATGTATGGAATTTATACATAATACACAGGATTGACGGAAGGTATTGTGCTGACCACAACAGATTTTTTAGTTCAACATAAATTATTAAATAAATGATGAATAAAATGTAAATAAAAATTGTCAACCAAATCAATAAAATTATGAAATATACGCTAAAACTTCCCAGCTATTCTGCGCGTAGTTAAAATCTAGATGGGTGACCATGTAATCTAGCAAAAACTGTACATTTTTGCTTGATTACATGCAAAGAATTTGCAGTAATCATTTACAAGGTTTCACCTTATTTATGTATAAATTACAACATAATAATTTCTTATGCATTTACTCCTAGATAAAGATGGCGTAGATGAATATAGATAACTGTATTTTACAAGGTTATCTAGTGTAGATAGATACAATGTTTAGCTAGCAAATTATAGAATATGCAGTACTAGCCTTCGTACTGTTTATTTTCAAAACGTAATGAATTTGTTTATATTAAACACCACATCTGTTTTTCAAGAGTTGTTGATCATTTATCTTACCATCTTAGTGCATCTAGAGCCATTTTTATATTTTAATTTAAGGTACCTTATGTTTTTCTGGGCCATTGCTGTTGATACTAAGTATAAATATAATAATAAATGGACGACCACACAATGCCTATAATTGTATTGTGTCTATGAATCATTTATTTATATAAATGAATCTATACATATGAACTTTAAGCCTGTGAACTTAAAATAGAAGATCTAAACTATTGATTTTGGTGTGAAATATTAATGATTTCGTGAGTAACCTGATTTCGCGTACTTCTTTCATTCTATTTGTGATACATACAAACGTAATTAATTATTAATAAAACAGAAAATACAACTTACAATTTGAAAAGAATAGAATACTTATATTCATGTATGTTGTGTCACTGCAACTATTGATAATATACTGAAAATATTTGAGGAAATACAATGAATTTATCATTATTTATTACAACATGTTATCACATAGAGGAAAGTATAAATACATATAAATATTAATGATAAGATAATATATTAAAATATTTTTAGGGAAAAAATTTGTGATAGATTTAAAATATTATTTTAAAACAATTTTGTCTGTGGTTTAAGGAAAGTATATCGCATATCCAGATTTAAGGTCCCTACAATCCGAATTTAATATTTTTACGATGATGTCTGTGTGTGTGTGTGTGTGTGTGTGTGTGTGTGTGTGTGTGTGTGTGTGTGTATATGTGTGGGGAAGTTGAAAGGACGATTTCTCAAAAACTATAATACTTAATATATGTTTAACTACGTATTTCTCAATCGGACATTACTGGGAAGAGCTGAAAAGGTTTTGGTAATAATTGGACAACCGAAAGTAGCAGATATGAATTGGAAACATTTCGAAAAATTAAAAGAAGACAAAATTTCTTCATAGAATGAATTTAAAATTAAAAAATCTGATGTGGCCAGCATATTACGGATCGTCACACACACATATACATATGTACATATATACATCATCGTAAAAATGGTAAAACCGTATTTTTGAGACCCTAAAACGTGTTTTTCACGAAAAACTCATCATTGAATTTTGTGACCAAAGACAATACCTTCTTTACCTAAAGGTGACTGAAGGTAAAAATGGTTTCTTCTCAAATTTTTGATTGTTGAAAATGATTGAGGTGTTTAATAATTGTAAAAATGTGTATACTTATTCATTTGTATGCATAGAATCGATTAACATTACTGCCATATTCGTATTTTTACTCATTTTGTTTAATTTCTTAAAAAAATCATAATTCTTCAATTTTCAATAAAAAGTTCAAAATTTTAAAAAATCTAATTTATATGGATATAGGTACTCTTTAATGCGCTGATTCCAAATTTTGAAACCGCATGTCGATATCTCTTTTCGTTCTCGAGATATTTGCCCTCAAAGTATTGCCTAAAAATACTCATTTTTGGGCTATATCCCAAAAATGGGTCGAAATACGAGCTCATTAACACCTCCATTCGATTCCCCAGGCAAAATTACATAAGTATACCAAATTTCATATTTTTTTAACAATAGATACAGTCTCTAGAGCAAAATAACTGAAAATGGCCAAAATCTGAAAAAATCGCAAGGGGTACCCCTTACGATTTTTGCAGATTTTGGCCATTTTCAGTTATTTTACTCTAGAGATTGTATTCGTTGTTCAAAAAATATGAAAATTGGGATACTCATGTAATTTTGCCCGTAGAATCGAATGGTTATACTCTCAGTCTGTATATTATACCCATTTTTGGGGTATAGCCCAAAAATGGGTATTTTTAAGTAAAAATTTGTGGGCAAATATCTCGAGAACGAAAAGAGATATCGACATGCGGTTTCAAAATTTGGAATCAGCGCATTGAATAGTATCTATATCCATATAAACTAGATTTTTAAAAAAATTGAATTTTTTTATTGAAAATTGAAGAATTATGATTTTTTTAAGAAATTAAACAAAATGAGTAAAAATACGAATACGGCAGTAATGTTAATCGATTCAATGCATACAAATGAATAAGTATATACATTTTTACAATTATTAAACACCTCAATCATTTTCAACAATCAAAATTTTGGGAAGAAACCATTAATCTGCAACATTTCAAGTGTTAAACGTTTTTGTAAATTACGTTCTGTGGCTAAGATTTAGATCAATTGTAGCTCCTGAAGAAGGCATAGGAGATGCCGAAACTAGAGGCCTGAAATTTAAATAAATATTTTGACTGCAATCCAGGAATTCATTATTTCCATATACCCATCCAGTCAAGAAGCTTCATCATCCAATTTATTATTCCCTCTATTCTATTATTATTTATTATTATTAGGAATTATGCAGTAAATAATTCAAATTGATAGATAGCAGTTTTGTGTAAAAAAAATTAATAAATTAATTATACTCATTTTCTCCAAAATCATAAAATTTTCAAACAACTGCTTTTCACTTTCATGTATACGTATTACATAACAGTACACTTTACCTTTATGCAAAAAAAATCTCCGCCATCACAATAGAAAATCCTACGGTATTATGACGTATTTAGACACTGTATGAGTCACTATATATCACTAGCATTAATTTCAACAATTGAAATAGTCACTAAAAAGAGGAACAGCAAAAATTAGTGACTGTTTTGTACGAAGTTTTATAGACGACTGAAGAATTATATATAAAAAAACATTTAGTGTTTTCTTTTTAACATTGCACTAGAAAAGCAGACTTTGCTACTTGGTTACCTTGATACGAAACACTTTAGATAAAAAAAAATTGAAATGAAAGATTGTAATTATGTATCTAGTACGGAAAATACCATTTTACTGCTGTTGTTTTGAAATTTTACCGAAGAAATAATAACAATCTTCGATATAGGGCCGGAAGCCAATTACTGATCGGTACATGACGTGAATCACTTACCGCTCAGAAGGCGGTAAGTAAATAAAAAATCTGATACCTCCCGCCATTTAATTTTTATTAAATGTACCTATGGGGGCTCGTGGCCGCGTGCCTGAGTGTCTGGTCGCGAATCTGGAAAACCGGATTCAATCCCTACCAACGCCAAATATTTCGAATTTTAAATGGCACAAAATTTAATCTCCACACCAAAAATGAGTGCCCGTGAGGTGACGCTTGGTAAACGCCCGCACGATATATATATGTCATCATCATTACTGAAATCTGTAAAGCAGATTAGCACACCCAGCAATGGATAATATGCTGTGATGATATATTTACTAATGCTGAAAAATATGTATATTAAGTTCCTTTCTATATAACTATTGTTCTATTTACAATTGTCTTTTTAAAACGTTACTATTATTAATTTGAAATGATTATTTTTTGACAGTAACATTTATATGTCAGTTACATATATTTGAAATATGAACTGTGTAACTAAGAAATTCTGTTTATCTTTAAAACATAAGACTCCGGGATTTATAAAATTGATTAATTTATTAATTTATCTGTAATATATATAGAAAAATTATTAATACATGCCTGTAGAAAATTCAATAATCTTTAATTTTTATAATAACATAATCGCGAAAAAAAAATACATATAAATTTTGGAAAAAAAACTATTTACAAAATCTAATGGCTTCTTTCTATATTAGAGTAATGTCGAAATATAAGGTTTGAAAATTCAGCGATTGATAGTATTTGAGTTAGTGACCAGAAGATTCACACTCATACATACACGCACGCACACACATACATACACACCCACAGACATCATTGTGAAAATGTTAAAATCAAATTATATGGTCCTTGAAACGTGGTCATTTATCAAAATCTGCATGCGATTTTTAGCATTATTCCTATACCTCCCTTACCAAGGTTAGCGGGGGGTAAAAATAGTACATACTTGCTGTATAATATACTAGTTTTTATGAAAATGTCTGTTTTATATTATCGTTTTTTTATGTATGCAAATTTTTAAATATTTACTTCCTTTCCGTAATTTAAATGTTTACATTTTGCGAAATTTCAGTCGATATCCAAACAAATGTTGAAATATGAAAGGAAGTTTGTACTTATTTTTTTATGTATGAAAAGAAACAAAAAAATGTTATAAGAGCGGTATTCTTTTTTTTAAGAATACATCGATGCTTACAAAAAGTAGATGTTTTTTTGTTCAGGACTCCTCAGATTTTCTTATATGAGATCATAATTATTTTCATATTTTTGTGTTGTATAATTAATTCATTAAGTTGAGGGCTTTAATCGCTAACTGCTTTTGTCACTTGGACCTGTAAGATCTGTTGTAACATGGCCCTATCTTTCTGGAAGTAATTCCAGGAGTTATTTGCCGCGAGGTACCAAGAAGGACACAGCTGGACAATATGTTCTGAAGTTTCTTCGTCCTCTTCACAGTTCGACAGATATTTTTTCAGCTATACTAATCTTACATAGATGGTATTTCAGAGGACAATGACCAATAAAGATACCTGTCATAGTTCTAAGGTCCTTCTTGCTGAGAGCTAATAGCTCTTTAGCGTTTGTGAGAGTAAAATGAAATTCTAAATGAAATACTATGGCTGTTTCCTCCCAGTTTTTGATTTCCTTCTTTATATGGCTTTCCAAGAGTCCACATGAAAGTTCAGGCCCGTAAAACGGAAGTTTAGCTCCCCTTTAACGAGCTCATCTGCTTTTTCATGCCCCTGTACCCACCACAAAGTGACGTGGTTATCTTTGACTCTGTATAATACAGCGTAAGCTCTCTTGAGCGATTTCCGATGGTAGCCAATATATTGTTCGTTCTAAAGAAATATCCGATAAAAAAAAATGTTTAACTACAGCTGAAGAATTTATTTTCCAAAATTTAATGTGCAAGTAACTACTCATTCAAAAGAAAAATAAACCATGGAAATGGGCACTCTAAAATTAGTTTTGTTTATTTTAAATTGGTTAAACGTTTTCTTGTTTTTATAACACTAAAAATAGCTAATGGTTCGTTTTACATGTTTAGTAATTATATGAAAAAATAATAGCATAGGTAAGTGAAAATGTATGTTTCCGTTAACTATGGTGTCCATAATTTTTTTTGTGAATTAGTACAACAATAATGTAAACAATTTAAGAAAATATAATTCTTTAGTCACGTGACATGTTTTCCGCCAATCAACAGAATCTCCATGGTTACAGGTCTATGATAAAAAAATTATCACCGTATTTATAGTCGTTGCTAAGGGATTTGTTTTCTTTATTGACATTGACAGTTAATTTTGAGTATAAAAATAAGTAATAATAATAATTCAAACTCCGAAATATTAAATAAAACTCGTAAGTACTATGTTTTAATACAATATGAATATGTATATTAAAAGTTAGGTTAGCAGCACACACAATGTGACAAAAAATACATAGAAATGGCGGAAGGTCCTTAAAAATGACAATTAATTACAACATATTTACATTGACGTACAGAAAATGGGATTCTCCATTTTTGTAATCTTATTAAATCGCTCTTTTCTTTAACGTTTGCCGTATTCAAATCTTTTGTTAAGCCATTAATCTTTCCTCTCTTTTGAGTAAACACTCATTTGTTTTTCAAATGTGTGACGTATTTCCGGTTTGGCGTCGATGTTCGCTTGTTGTAAATCTGCAGTCAACTGTTTTTATCTTGTGCAAAATTGACGAAAAGTTCTCAGGAAATATTCTCACGGTCACGGTGGGCTTTGAAAAGGGGTCGTTATGCATTTGTTTAGGGGGAATCGAGGGACACAATAGTGATCAAGAAGGACATGAATGCATCGGAATTCAACTGTTCACACGACAGGGAGGGATCAGGAGAACATAATTAGGAAAATAATTATTTGGTTGATGAAATGATAAAAATTATAAAAATGACCAACACAATACCTCCCGCCATTTAATTTTTATTAATTTAAATACATAGACCTATGGGGTCTCGTGGCCGCGTGCCTGAGTGTCTGGTCGCGAATCTGGGGAACCGAATTCAATCCCTACCAACACCAAATATTTCGAATTTTAAATAGCACAAAACTGACCACTGTGGTGCACTCTCCACGCCAGAAATGAGCGAAGCGACGCTTGGTAAATGCCCGCACGATACGAATATGTTATCATTACTGAAATCTGTGTACAAAGCAGATTAGCACACCCAGCAATGGGTAATATGCCGAAGAGATATTATTACTATATAATATATTAAGTTCCTTTTCATATAACTATTGTTCTATTTACATTTTTTTTTTAAATGTTGCTATTATTAATTTGAAATGATTATATTTTTGACAGTGACATTTATCTGTCAGTTACATACATTTGAAATATGAACTTAGTAACTAAGAAATTGTGATTATCTTTACAACATAGACTCCGGTATTTATAAAATTGATTATTTTATTAATTTATCTATACACACACACACACACATACATACATCCACACCCACAGACATCATTGTGCAAATATTAAAATCGAATTCTGTGGACCTTAAAACGTAATAATTTACCAAAATCTCGATATGCGATTTTAGCACGGTCCCTCTACCTCCCTTACCAAGGGTAGCGGGAGGTATAAATTGTATGACTACTGCAGGTATGTTTAGTTAAATCGTCTCATTTTGGATCCAGGAATGCGTCACTGGTATGAGTGGTATGTACTTAAACGATCCATTCTATTGGATAAACTCGTATTTTTTCAAAGAATTTGAATGAAACATAAAATATGTACTGTTATTTATTGCAGTATATGTTCTTAAACTATACAGTATTAACTATTGTAAAAGATATTATAGGTATTTAGTATCTACGTTTATAGTTTACCTGAGCTATTCTTGGAATTTGTGACCGAGAAAATGACAACAGTTTAAGGTAGTCATATCGTGAAACCATTTTACCCAGAATTAATTGAAATTTTAAGTACATCTCAACTGAAGTATAATCTACCTGTTCTCCAAGTTTTAAAACAATTGACCACGCGGTACCTGAGATGTTTGCAATTAAATTTGGCCTTTTTAACACGTGAAGAATAGGAAATGGCAAAATAAACACAACATTTTAAATTATACCGACATTAAATCGAAAAACTAGTATGTTATAGAAAACTAATTAACGGATTTTATGTAAAAATTTGAAAATTATTTACCATCCAAATTTAATTTTATTGCCTCTAGAAAATTATAATCTGAAGATACGATAAATAGGTAGAATACTTGACAACCATGTACAAGCGTTCCAGATGGAGTATCAGTTAAGTTAACAACGCCCGTTTGGTACTAGCGAATAAGAGGTGATCTTTGGTTAAAGGAATTTCAGACGTACATTCGAAGGAATTTTAAATTGGTATTTTACGTGAAAAGCATGAAAACTTTAAACAGTATAATACTACTTTTGTAATTTTAAGAAAGAAATATATTAATTTGTTTTGCAGTTTCCATTTGTAGTTTAAAATTAATATTATATCTCAAAATATCTTATTACGAATATACCAATAAATGTCTAGGTGCGACGATGCCACAGTTATTCTTCAAGATTGAAATACGACACTTGTGTATGTGTTAGTGCGAGTGGTACAGTTAAAAAAAAACTTTTCTACGGAGAAATAAAGAAAATTAATCTTTTAAGTTATATTCTATACGTTCCAATGTATAGCATATCTCAAAAATGTCTTCACTACTGAAAGGGTAGTTTCCGTTTCAGCTGTAAAGTCATTCTACTATATATCGAAACAGATTTTAATTGTCATGAATCATAATATAGAAATATTTGTGAGATAAAATATTTTAATATGAAATGAAATTGATATTTTTTTTTAGAAAGTTCATCATCATCATTAGGTATGATTCACAGCTGTTACTGACTAATATTTTTAAAATAATTGTATGTATATGTGAATCATATATTTGAATAATCTTTTACAGATAATTGTGGAACAAATACATTTGGCTAAACGGATGGCTGGTTCACATAAAATTTCAAAACCTTGATGAAGACATGTAGTACTTACATTACATATTAAAAGATTGCTCGATTAATATTAATTGCAGTAATTATAATGATTATTAAAACTAGATTACATGGTATTTAAGTTCCAATTTTTAACACATTACATAGACTAGATCATAGATTGAATTTATAAATTTGCTATTATACCTATATAAAGTAATAATATATACGCTTGTACGCACAGTGTATAATATATTCAAATCAATGTCAATGCCTTTCCTATAAATTCCAATGTACGCCCACCTTTTCATCTCTACCCATTAGATACGCCACTGGATAACAATAATGATTATATATCAATGCTTGCTTCGATCGTGCAAAAATTTACAAAATAAATAATAAATTTGCTCCCTGTTATAATCAAACAATTCTTATTTCCTGCTTCCCTAATTATTTTAGGTAAAAAAGCTTCAAATAAAAGTTGTAGAGCATAAAATTCTGCATTTGAATCAAAAATAGCAATAGCCATGGAATTAATACAAAATAAATAACAAATGTCTAACCGTTTATCTGTCATGTTAGGGTAATTCCAGTTAACAATTATCTGTTAATTTAAATTGATATTTGTTCACTTGAACAGAAATTACAAATAATATTTTTTTGTTTCAATTCCATGGCTATAGCTATTTTTGCCATTTGCCATGACACAAAGCGTGTGCGATAAGGATGGATGATAAAACACGCTTGTCTTGCAAAAATTCATATTGTTTCGACTAAGTTAGGACATTCCATTTTAAAATGATGCTCGTTGTTGACAATACTTTCGCCGTAACGTAAGTTTATTTATTAATTCAGATATATTACTTTAATTCATAGCCTCCGAATAACATTTGCTAATAAACTTACCAGTTGACTTAGTTTTGAATTTAAAATGCTTTTACTGTAACATATATTTTTATAATAATAAAATAACAATAGTAGGTATATTATGTACCCTCATAAAAACTATGTAAACGACACAGCTGAAATCTTAATTCATACAATTTGATCGGACATCTGTCGTTACAAGACACACAAAATTAATTTTGTTTATTGATTCAGATGCAGAATTTTATGCCCTACAACTTTTATTTGAAGCTTTTTTACCTAAAATTATTAGGGAAGCAGTAAATTACGAAAAAATCAACCAATGGTTCTCAAACGGTAAAACAAAATTACATTTTCTTAAATGATAGCCTATATATATATTTAAATTATATAAAACAAAATAAAAGAGCTATTTCTTTGTTTAATATTTTGCTTCTTCAGCAATCCAACAATAAAATAACATAAGACAACGCTTAAAAACGACTGGAATTTCTTAGAAAAGTCAGCCAGACAAAGCTTCTTGGTAATCGTTTGATATTTCCCATACGTTTATAATTCTAAAGAAGGTCTACTGATGTGAGTAAAAAATGAACATAGATTTGCATATCAGGACCGTATTGGAAAGAATTTCAACAAGGAAAGTATGCAGGAAATATAATATAAAACAAAGAATCTTACGCATTGTTTGTCAGCACAATACCTCTCGTCAATTCTTTAAGTACGAGCCCAACCCCAAATGTATTCGTACCCTCTGAAAGAAATATATTAACAGCAATAAAAATAAATTTTTAGGTTACAATAGTTAAGACTATATTTGGGTATTTTATTTTATGTATTAATAAAGTGTACGGGATTTAAATACAATGTTATTAACTAAATTTCTCATTTAAACAATAATCTACGGGTAAATATATGACAAAAGACAAGTCCCAAATTTTTCGTTCCAACAGTAAATACAATATTTATGTTAGTATTATCTATAAAACTGAGGGTAAAGGTAACTGACAATGTACTCAATTAATTGCCATCTTAAATTTTATTACTTTAATAAATTTGCGAATTATTAAAGACGAAAACATTTGTCACATGCAGACAATGGTTTATTTGCAAATATTATTAAACCTAAGAAATTTTATTATGTATGTATTCAAGTTCTAGACAATCTATTAATACACCATATCAAAATTTGTTGAATTGGAATAATAATCATCCAGAAGTTTATTGTTGTTTTTAATATGTAGGTAGTACTTTAATAAATAAATATCACTTTATAAATAATACTAACATAAATATTGTATTATTTACTGTTGGAACTAAAAAAATAGCGCGTGTCTGTTGTCATATATTTGCCCGTAGATTATTGTTAAAATGATAAATTTAAGTAATAACATATTTAAATCCAGTACACTTTATTAATACATAAAATAAAAAATTAATTATTGTAATCTAATAAATTATTTCTTCTTGCTGTTAATATATATTTTTTAGAGGGTATGAACACATTTGTGTTATATATAAGCATAGTGATAAAACATTTGATTATATCAACACTGTTACTAATATTATGAATTGTACGCAATTTTAAATATGTAAACAACTATTTCAAAATGTTGTTTCTTTACGCATGTCTGAAATTTGAAGGAAATACCTATACTACGTCATTAAGTACTCAGTCATTTGCAAAATAAAATAAAGATTTATAAGTTTGTTATTGTTTTCGATAGTAGCAATCAATAAGAATAAATTTTTGTGCGAGAAACCGTAGAAAAATATAGAAAATGAAGTGTTTTTAAGCTTAATCTAATAATTGTTTAAAAACTTAATTCCGACATAGTTACTCATCCTCAGAAAGGTCATTAACTCCACTTATATTATATGTCATTGTAATTATTATCTGCTTTTATATATTTTTATTATTGATCTAAATTATATGGTCAATATATCTTTGTATATGTTTATAATATATTAAAAAAATCATTATACATATGTACATACTTAAAATCTTATATTTTCTATATTAAATGAGGGTACATGAATCTTGATACATATTTTAAGTAATATTTAAATAAAATAATAATTTACATATTACAGTTTTTCTATAAAATGAACAGGAGAACAGAAAACTTTAGAGTGATTTTCGACATGTTCATACCTAATTTCTGTTCCTACCAGGCATGTAAAATTAATTTTGCTTATTGATACAGATGCAGAATTTTATGCTCTACAACTTTTATTTGAAGCTTTTTAACCCAAAATTATTAGGGAATCAGGAAATTACGTCTATACATAAGTCCTATATTCGGCTGTGCCGGTCACCATATTTCTACTTCTAAAAATTTGCACTATACAATTTTTCCCGTAAAATGAACAGGAGAGCAGGAATAACTTTTTAAAGAAATCGATTATTTTAAATATTATGTGTGTTCCATTTATACGCAATGATATTTTTTTATTTGAATGATTTTCTACTATTTTCAATAATAAACAAATAATTCAGGTGTACCTACCACACATCGTAATTTCCTGCTTTCCTAATTATTTTAGGTAAAAACACTTCAAATAAAAGTTGTAGAGCATAAAATTCTGCATCTGATTCAATAAACAAAATTAATTTTGTATGCCTCATACCGGCAGAAATTATGAAAATGTCGAAAATAATCTAAAAATAGCAATAGCCATGGAATGGAGACAAATAACAAATGCCTAACGGTTTATCTGTCATGTTAGGGTAATTTATTTTTATTAGGTATTATTTCTAATTTCCAGTTAATAATTATCTGTTAATTTAAATTGATATTTAATAATAATAATAAATTAACCTAGCTTGACAGATAAATCGTTAACATTTGTTTGTTTCAATTCCATGGCTATAGCTATTTTACAAGGCACACAAAATTAATTTTGGTTATTGATTCAGGTGTATAATTTTATGCCCTACAACTTTTATTTGAAGCTTTTTTACCTAAAGTAATTAGGGAAGCAGGAAATTACGATTTTCAAGTTAAAGTCCTATGTTCGACTCATTAGTCCGAATGCCCCTATGTATAATTCTTTTTAATTCGTTCTTTATACATTTATAAGTAAATAACACATTATTTAAACTTTAAAAATATATAAAAATACATAAAAAATACCGTCCAATATATACTTAAAACAAAGGTACCCAGCTATCCTTTATATACCCTGACTCAGAAATACCTATACTTACAGTGTTAACATCCCCAAACCTGCTAACGTGCCCCCTATCCAAGGGTTGATGATTAGAAGGGTTGTTTCCCATTTTAACAACAAATAACAGTCTAACAACTAACAACAACAACAAAAACAACTTTAGTTCGTCATGATTTAATTCCGAACATGGTGTGTACAGATGGCACGCTTTGAAGCAGATGTGTTGAACCAGATGTATAGGGTAGCAGATACCATTGGATCCGACAAAGACAGAAAATGTGATTTTTATTTATATTTCTTCGAATATAATTCATAATTTATTCATATTTTGATTAAAACTTGTTAAAATAACATAAAAACACTTTTTGTTTATATATATTCAATTATTTAAACTTTCAAGGCGACTAGATCAACGTAGCACCAACTTATAACAAAAAACAATCAACCATGGGTCACTTGATACACAAAACACAAATTTTAAACATATTTTAATAACTTTTAAACATTTTTTACCGCATTTTAACGCGAATTTTATCGAACGCACCACGTTCAACGGTTTTGAGTCTACGCGACGAAGCGACGATGGAAACGGTTTCCAAACCACACTCACAACGAATGTTAACAGCAACCGTTGGCAGTCCCCTACGAAGTTACCTACACTACTACCCATACTAAAGACGTCAGCCCAGGTAAACCGGATTACCAGTGTCGTACAAGGAATTTGCTGAAGAACTAATAATGAATGTTTGTTGGATAGCTAGTATGAATGGTATGTGAAGATGTTTGGTGTTTTTTGGAGGTTTTGGGAGTATACCCTTTTTGGGTTGGATAGGTGTATTGGGTATATGTTTGGGATAGTGTACCTTAAAGGTGGAATGGGTTTTTGAGTGTATTTTATATGTATTTTGATGGTGAAAACATTTTTTATATAAGCAATACAGTCCTTCCATCTTATCTTTGGTCTTCCTCTGTTTCTTCTACGTTGTATTACTAAGCTATTCATACTTCTTCCGATATATTCTTCATCTCTCCTCATTACATGTTCAAACCAATGTAATCGTCACTCTTGTATCTATCTAGAAACTTCTAACACTCGAGTTATTATCCTTATTCTTTCATTCCTTGTCTTCCTCAACATCTTTCTCAACATCCTCATCTCTGCCACATTCATTTACTTTTCATTGATATTGACATCTGTCAATTTGAATTATCTGAATATATTAACAGTTTTTATGGTTAGCATAGCTGGCTGATTGTTATAATTCTTCAACTCTATATTTATTGAATATGAAGTATAAAATTCAATCAAATCGTATAGAGAATAATACATTCTTTAATTTATAATAACATTATTTTTTTGTAAAATGTATTATTAAATAAATTACATAATTAAAACATAAATTGTTTGTTAAACCAAATATTTTATTGACTACTACAAGAAGTGAAATATGAAAATGTACCTAATAAAACTAAAATTTATACAAACAATAAATTACTTGATTTACCAAACAATTATCCTCATAGAAAGTTTAAAAATCATTGCCCGGAAAGGTTCGCGTTTCCGGATATGACTGAGTCATAGATGACTCAAATCTGAGTTATTTCATTCGGAAATATTCTAACTATTTATATATTTTGCATACACATGCATTAGACTATAATTCATACATTATTTGATCTTTTTTTTAATCTTGTAGGTAGTTATTATTAATATGGTATTAATTTGAGAATATAAATATATGGATATACATATATTTATTTATTGTATACATAATAGATAAACAAAATAAATATATCTAGAAATTATTATCTTATCAAAAATATAAAAATTTGAAGACCATAACAATGATATTCAATACATTTTGTAAAATATCAGGTTATTATTATAAAAAATCTGATGTGACCAACACAATACCTCCTGCCATTTAATTTTTATTAATTTAAATACATATATACCTATGGGGTCTTGTGGCCGCGTTCCTGAGTGTCTGGTCGCGAATCTGGGGACCGAATTCAATACCTACCAACACCAAATATTTCGAATTTTAAATGGCACAAAATTGACCCCTATGGTACACCCTCCACGCCAGAAATGAGCGAAGCGACGCTTGGTAAAGCCCGCACGATATAAATATGTCATCATCATTACCAAAATCTGTGTATAAAGCAGATTAACACACCCAGCAATGGGTAATATGCCGTGATGATATATTTATTATTTTTTTGACAGCGACATTTATCTGTCAGTTACATACATTTGAAATAAGAACTGTGTAACTAAGAGTGTGTTTATCTTTAAAACATAGACTCCGGGATTTATAAAATTGATTATTTTATTAATTTATCTATAAAATATATAGACAAATTATTAATGAATGCCTGTAGAAAATTCAATAATCTTTAATTTTTATAATAACATAATCGCGAAAAAATGACATTTAAAGCTATTTTTGGAAGAAAAACTACTACATCGTGAGACTGAATGGGTATCCGAGGGTCAAACTGTAAACCAAACTTACTATTTGAAAGTTTTGGCAACACTGCGAGAACGAGTTCGTAAGAAACAGAGTCGTGGATTTTGCAACCAGGACAACGTACCTGCCCATAGCGCGCTGTCTGTGACGCGTTATTTAGCCGCTAGAGGCACTCCACTGCTCGAACACGCGCCATACTCGCCTGATTTAGCACCCTGTGACTTTTTTCTGTTTCCGAAGATCAAGTCTGCCTTAATAGGAACCCGGTTCGAGTCGATGGAAGAGGTGCTAAACGCTCCTAAACGCTCTTACAAAAGAAGACTTCCAACATTGCTTTGACCAATGGAAAAAACGAATGGAACGGTGTGTGGCGAGGGGAGGGGGGTACATTGAAGGGGGGCATTCGATTATAAAATAATTTTTAAAATATAACTATTTTTCATAAGCAGTCTTGTTATTTAATAGCCAGACCTCGTATGTAGTACCTCATAAATGTAAAATATTTTTATGGTTGGTGCCCCATTTTCCCGGTGCATGTTCCGCCACTGTTCCTCTATGACTATATGTCAGACCAATGATTTCACTTGGACATACAATCGTCAGCGATGTGTAATGTAAAAACGTATACAAATAATGATATCATCACATCATATAACATATATATGAAACACGTTACCATAGTTACTAAAGACAAAAGTAAATATGGAAAATGTTTCATGAAAATTATAAAAAGAGACAATGATTGTTACAAGTTTTATAATTTTTTGACCCAATTAAATACATAGTAATGTAATATTTGTTACATAAATTTTTATCTCGCCACATAATGATAACATTATCAACACGTATATAGAATTCAATGCGCTAGTTTAACACTCGAAGGATCCCCATAAAACGATGAAAATTTTCGGGATCTTAAAATGTTTCTAGTAGAATATTTAATAAAGAAAAATAAACCATATTAAAATATAAATTCCATACAAAATTTTCTTGCAAAAGATTCTAAATTTCCAGTAAAATTATTTCATAAACAATCTCCCATTCTTTAGGAGTCTATTTTTTATTTTCTTCTTCCACTCATTTCTGTTTTGCGTGTTGTTCTCATTCAGTTCCTTTTCTCTCAAGTCTTCCGCAATACAGTCCTTCCATCTTATCTTTGGGCAATGTAATCGTCTCTCTTGTATCTTTCTAGAAACTTTCATTCCTTCCCGTATCTTCCCCAACATTCTCATCTCTGCCACATTAATTTACTTTTCATTTATACTGACATCTGTCAATTTGAATTATTTGAATATATTAGAAGTTTCCATGGTTAGCATAGCTGGCTGATTTATAAAATTTAATATCTTTATAATTCTTTAACTCTATATCTGTTGAATATGAAGTATAAAATACAATCAAATCATATATAGAGAATAATATATTCTTTAAGTTTTTTAATAGCGTTAAATGTCAATAAAATTTAACTGTTAAAATCTTCAAATGAAAAGGAAGAGGAATACGAAAAAAATGTACACATACATACAGACATCATCGTAAAAATAGTAAAATTGTATTCTAGGGACCTCAAAACGTGTTTATTCATTGATACTCACCACCAATGACAATACCTTCCTTACCTAAAGGTGACGGAAGGTAAAAATAAAGATTGTATTTCTCAATTGAATAGTCAATTTATTTTCTGTAAAACTTGTTAAACTAATTATACTTTTAAGTATATTATTTTACTTAACTTTTTCTACTGTATTTATATTCTCTCATTACATGTAAAATTACACGTATTTACCCTTTTTACACAACGTTGCTTTACGTGTAATTTTTTTTAAAAAGATGTAGCATTGTTTTTAATATAATTTGCAGTTTTTCTCAATGCGTTTACGTCATTTTTTAAAATGTAGCAAAATATGTAAATTATACAAAATAACCTTCCAGAGAACACAGAAAAATACAGAATATATTTTTATTATTTTTTGTCTTGTTTTGTTGGCCAAACTGTTGCTGTTTTAATCCTTAAAAAAAAGACGAAATGGACCATTATAATGAGCCTCTTTTATTTTTAAATGAATATAAATTCAATAAATGAATGTTATTTTTTACATTTTTCAACAGATAGTATTTGAGTTAGAGCGTAAATAAGATCCACACACACACATACACACACATACACACACACACACACACACACACACACACACACACACACACACACACACACACACACACACACATACATACATACATACACACATCATCGTGAGTGTTAAAATTGGATTGTAGGGACCTTAATGCGATTTTTAACACGATCCCTATACCTCTCTTGCCAAGGGTAGCGGAAGGTAAAAAAGTTAAGGGGGGGCGTCTTCCCAGCCTCACCCTGTATATGGTATATTTGTTTATACACATATCGACACACCTATTAATAGGTAATAAACTGTAATAATACAAACACATGTTTACATAATTAATTCAGATTAAATTATAATTAGTTAATTCAATATCATCTTACATCACTAAATTACATCTTAGTGATGAGATGTTACTCCCTGTATCAAATATACTAACATACATATTATATAACGCCTGTAACATATATACACACTACTATATAATGTGCGTATGTGTGTATGTGTGTAACATATATTTGCATGTATACTAGTTAGTAGTTGGAAATTTGTGTGGGAAAGTTAGGCAAATGAGTTAATTCTCCCACGGATGGCCGTTTAATATACACATGAACACACACACGCACACACACATATGTATATGAGAATGTATATGTAACAGGAAGGGCGAAAGTAGGGATGTATCAACGTACGTATATTCATAGCAACATATGTACCTGTCAGAATATACTGCCTATACTGGTGTATATATTAGGCTTCGTATAGTTCAGACATATGGAGAAAATTATAGGTAAATTAGTTCATAGTTGTAAAGTAAGAACCCCTAATCGCACGGTACAAATATTTCATCATTACTGATATTTGGGTACAAAGCAGATTGGCACACCCAGCAATGGGTAATATGCCGTAATGATATATTTATTTATTTAATAAAATTGCTGTATTGTTCGATACTATTATAAGGAGATATCAGTCCATGGGCCATATGTTAATATCAAAAAATTTAATTTTGATGGTTGCCTATTTGATTTTATTTTAAATTACCTCTCGCTAAGACGGGTATTGGAATAAGCATGCTTTAAAGTCCTTAGAATCTGATAATAACATTTTTACGATGATGTGTGTGTGTGGATGTGTGTGTGTGTGTGTGAGGTTGTTGTATGATTTCTCAAATTTTATAAGACTAAAGACTTGTGTAACTATGGATTCCTCAATCTAACAGAAATGGGAAGAGTTGAATAGATTCTGGTAACAATTGGACAACCGGAAGTAGTAGTATTTTAACAAAAATCTTTATATGCACATTTAAAAAAATTATTATACCTTCTATAGATTTAAAGATATAGATATATAATATATATAATAATCTGTTGTGTATCTCACAGCGCAAACATCTCCATGGTAACTACTTGAGAAATTAAAATGTCTGTAATTGACAGATAAATGTCACTAATGTCAAAAATTCAGAGATAGTACTGAAGGCTTGTTCTGGGGGAACGATATTTAATATTTCGTATTGAATCATTAATTATATATTTAAAATTATACCCTTCAGAAATACCGCCAATCCCGTTAATGAATTGGAAAAACCTGGAACATTTAGAAGAGTAGGAGAAAATTTGCTCATGGAATGTATTTAAAATTATAGAAAATACGTAAATATAAAGGTGTAATTATAATTTTTTTGTGTGTACATGAAATTTTAAATACAATACTTATATATAGCACAATGAAAAGGGCGCGAGAGGTATTGTGATGGCCACAACAGATTTTTTTTACAAAGTCCTTAGACAGTACTACACCATACACCTAAAATGTACTTGTAAAATAATATTAACCAATATTTTTTTTTCAGATCCGGTTGCTGCCTGGTACAAATACAGCTGTAAGTAGTTTGCAATACACTATAAACTGTAGTTTTTACAAGAACTGTAGACATAACTTCCATTAAAATCGAGTAAAATTCATGAATGAATCAACTGGTATTCCTGATATTTTTCACGTAGGTTTTGAAGTTATACAAATAAAATAATTATTTAAAATAGTACATGTATATTTCACGCCCACTATTTTTGTTATAATTAATTTTAAAAAAAGCTAATTAAACACCTATCAATTGTTGTAAATATTTTTTTACAATTGTGTAAGAGAAAATACAACAATTTCTATTTTCTGTGAGCGAAACTACTTTCCAAGATTACAAAATAAATATTTCCTAAATTAAAATTCAATTATCTTAAACTCAGATTACCGTAAAATACAACATAATTCCGTTGATTATTTTATCTTTATGTAAAACGAATGTAATTATCTCGAAATGTAAACAAAGTATATGATGGCTTGATCCATTTTTTTACTTAAACAAATGTTTACAAAGTCGAGGAATTTACTCTCAATCAAACGCCAGAAATATGTACTTTACGAAAAATGAAAACATTGATTCACTTTTCGTCCTAGATACATAATAGTTATTTATCCAACAAGAGTGTAAACACAAGCTTTATAACATGTCAAGTATTGATCGAATATCATAAAGCTTGTTTACACTTGAATTGCATACAAGATTTTTTATACAACCTTAAATAACAGTCCTGAAACAAATTATATATTTGACAGACGAGCAGACGACTTTAACGGGTAATTTCTTGCTTCCCTAATTATTTTAGATAAAAATGCTTCAAATAAAAGTTGTAGGGCTTAAAATTCTGCATCTGAATCAATAAATAAAAATATTTTATTATGCCTTGTAACCGCAGAAATTAGGTATGAAAATGTCGAAAATTACCCCAAAAACAGCTATAGCCACGGATTTGAAACAAAAAATTAACAAATGTTTGTTAATTGAAACAAAAATTAGAAATAATACGTAATAAAAATAAATTACCCTAACATGACAGATAAATCGTTAGACATTTGTTATTTATTTTGTTTCATGGCTATTGCTATTTTGATGTGTGTCATTTTCATACCAAATTTATGCCGTTACAAGGCATATAAAATTAATTTTGATTATTGATTCAAGTGCAGAATTTTAAGCCCTACAACTTTTATTTGAAGAATTTTTACCTAAAATAATTAGGGAAGCAGGAAATTAAGAAAGTATGATTTTACATGTTAAAGTCCTATGTTGAAGTGTCGCAGCCAAAATATTAAGTGTGTATATGGTATTAAACATAAATTTTATCATCCCTAAATGAATATTTACATTTTTTTTATGATAAGGGCGGCAAAATTTTGCTAGTCACTGCTTCAGATCAATACACCAACGAATACTCATTCCATTGTCTGTCTCTCTCTTACATTCACAAAACCTTAATCCTGTTGTTCAAGCGTGTGTCTTTACTTAACCAAAATTAAACAACATTTATAATGTCAAAGGTCAATTGTATATTACCACAAATTACTTTATTAGATTGAAGAAAATAAACTTAGTGTACTATAGTGTGTTTCAATGAATGCATGAATGAATTTCGAAAAGCGAAAGTTGAAACATATCCTTGTAAGATCAATTTTTTATAATAAATTTTACAACAATATGAAATGAAAAATAGTGTAGACTTACCTTTTAAGTATAAAGGGATGTCCACACTTATATTATAAGTCAAAATAAATGACATACTATATTAATAATCACTCAAATATCACAAAAACTTATCTCTTCAAAATATGTTAATATCACTATTTCACTTAATGTCATTTTGACACATCACTCAACGAAAAATTCCTGCAGTTTCATTGTCAAAATTCCTGCTGACATATCGTGTTTTTGAGGTTTATTTCTTCCAGCAGGAATGGACAAGTGTACACCTGTTTAAGCAGGTTTATGCACGGCCTTGTGCTGTAACATTGACGGTAAAACGAGAGCAGAACGCGATACGGTTTTGCTCGATAAAATAGTACGTGCTGCCATCTTGACCAGCATTTCACTGAAACAAGGATTTTATTGGCGGAGCATTTTGGCGCCATAAGCAGGAATATTCCTGCTGAATTTTTCGAAATTGTGCAGGGAATGAATGTTTTTGTGGTTTAAAGTTATTCTATAATAACAATAGATGAAAATTAATATTTTATTAATAGGAGAATTGGAAATTACAAAAGTAGTATTATACTGTTCAAAGTTTTCATGCTTTTCACGTGAAATACCAATTTAAAATTCCTTCGAATGTACGTCTGAAATTTCTTTAACCAAAGATCACCTCTTATTCGCTAATACCAAGCGAGCATTATGTTAACTTAAATGTCAACCTGTAAATACTCAGTAATAATTTACCGTGTTACAATTGTTTTATTTCAAGCCACAGTCATGGCTCACTATTCTTTTTTCGACTAGGTGTATAAAAAAGTGCCCGCCATTTTACTTTTTAATAATGTAACATATGGATTATTTTACATGATTGTAAAGAAAATTTGATGTACTTATCAAATTTGTAAAAAATATAGTATGTTCCATTTGAAATTTCAAAGTTGATATTAATTACTAATAAACCGGAAGTGGTATCATGAATGTACATCCGTCATCAAGTAGCTTACATGTTGCTGTATAAATCATGTTATATGAAAGAAATTACTAACTTAATAAATAAGCCAGATATTTGCTGGGTCCATTAAAATATAACACCCTATATGATAAACCGGAAGTGATACTTACTTTGAAAAAGGTACAAGGGTATACCGAAACGTCGGTTTCGAAAAAAAATATATTATAATCTGTACACTAGTTGTTATTTATTCCAATACTATTAAATATACATTTCGTTCAAAATTAACAAATATTAATTTCAAAAAAATTCAACAACTCACAAATTTTAACAAGTTAAAAGACAATATCACTCAATAAAATACATATGGAATGTTTAAATACATATATACAAGAATTTTATAATATTTAGATCCTAATTTTAACTTTTCCTCAACCAAATGTCCTCCATACTCTTATCCGTAATATCCTTTTCCTGTAAAACCTTCAACTGTTTCATAGTTTCGATGTAGAACGTGAGCTCTGACGTCACAACGCCATGTTGTGGACCGCCATTGTTGACGATGTTCATTTTTATTATTTGGTCTCGGAGACGGTCTTTGAAATTTTTGTGGACGATGCTGTAGATGTCGTTCACCTTAAAAATAGTCATTCTTGAAATTTTGGAGAAAATGGCGGACGTGGAGGACAAAATGGCGGGCAGGAGGATGAAGAGAAATGGTTAGTTTAATTGGATATTAGATATAAGAACCTTGTTTGGTATTTTTAAGGTCGCGAGTCAATTTTTATTTTAACTTCGTATAATTAATAATTTGAAGATATTTTAAACAGTTTCAGGTTTAGTTTCGGCCAAAAATGTGAGGTTAAAAATAATTCAATATCACAATTTTGGTTAAAAATAGAGTGTTTATTCTTGCAAAAACGAACTTTAGAGGGTTGATTTGTATATTTCCGGTATAAAAGTGGTTAAATTTCCGGTTAAAAAATCCTCAAACCCGGGTTCAAATATTGTACATTTTTGACTAAAAATGTGAGGTTAAAAATCGGTCTATATTTCGATTTCGGTTAAAGATAGCGTGTTTATTCTTGCAAAAATGAACTTTAGAGGGTTGATTTATATATTTCCGGTATAAAAGTGGTTAAATTTCCGGTTAAAAAATCCTCAAACCCGGGTTCAAATATTGTACATTTTTGGCTAAAAATGTGAGGTTAATTATCGGTCAATATTTCGATTTGGGTTAAAGATAGATTGTTAATTGTTGCAAAAACGAAATCTGGAGGGTCGATTTGATATATTCATATTTTAAAAGTGTCAAAAAGGCATAAGGGATTCTGGAAAATAGGGTCGAAATTTTGAGAAATTACAACTAAAGCTCATTTCGATTTTATACATGGAATTGGCGGGAGGTTATGTGCTGGTCACATCAAATTTTTTCAAATATAATAGTAAAAACTACACATATACATCATTGAAAAAAGAAAAGAAAATGGCGGTTTATATTTTAATAAAATAATTATAAGTTGCTATTTAAAAAATAAAAGTTGATAGTTGTATCTTGTACTTGACTTTATATAAAATATCTACATTTACCATCAAATAGTACATAATAAAAGAAAAGTTAAAGGGGGGGGGGGGCGTCTTCCCTGACTCACCCCGTATTATAGTTTGTAAAAAAAAAAAATTGTTATATTCTAATACCTGTTCAATTGGCAAGACAGTGCTGACTGCTTCATGTAACTTTGTAAGATGCCTAGAAATATTCCTAAATGCCTTTGATGGTACCGGAGGTCTCGCATTCCATTCGTTTAATTGATCTCCTAATAAAATATTCATTATTGACAATATTTTAGCTTCTAATTCTTGTATATGGTGTCCAATATCCCTTTCGACTGAATCCAAACCGGGTATTTCTTCATTTATCAAATTTCTAAATAAATTCCTTATATGCGGAATCAACCATAGCACTAATTGTAATGCCCTTGAAGCCAGCGCCAAGTTAGTACTCGTTATTGTCTTTAATCCAGCGGTTCTCAATGCATTCGCGCCCAAAACTAATTGGCAAGTCCTCGAGTTAAACATTTTCAGAAGCTCGGATAAGTTCCTTCCGATTGTCACCGCTAGAGCGGGTAGTTCTTGCGCGCAAACACAATACTCTGTAACGAGTCTAAGGAGCATTATCACTGCCCCCACGGCTACAAATTGTTGAGAGCCAACTTGGAGGCTTGCCGCAAGATATTCACAATTATTATCACTATATTTTTCCGTGGGAGAACTCGGTATGCAGTCTGTAATTGTCCCGAGGGCTAAATCATCGAGTAATTGTTGAAAACCGGGAGGGATTTCCGCCGCGCGCCATCTTTCAGCGTCGAGAAGTAACGACAATTTTGATGTCCGTTGAGTGTGGAATTTTTGGACGTATTTACTCGCCTGCATGTTGAAGGCTGCTTTTAAGGCTGTGCTAGGTTTGCCACAAATGTTTTTACACAGATCGATGAATGTATCAACGATTATACATAATTCTGATATTTGTGTTGCTGTTATGATGTGTTTGTCGGATTGGCTGCCGATAATAGTTGCTAATCTTTCGTGACAATAATCACAAACAGATGTTAATAATTCTTTTAATTTTATTTCAACTCTGCTGTGGTCTTCAAGCGTTAAAAAGTTTTCTTCGCTGAGAATATGTTCAGTTTTTGTTTTTCCCGCGCTTATGTCACTTGTTTTTTGTATGACGTCATGGACATCCCTGACTCTTTGTACTAATTTACTTAAAGCCTCTGTCGATACTATTAATAATTTTATCCATTGGTTCGGGTCTAAATATGGCGCGTTTTCTCCAGAACCCGTCAAACATATTTCAGTATCGGCTTCGCAGTCTTGCAATTGTTCTATTGCCAATTGTTTGAGGACTGTTTGTGCTGCAGTGACAGCTTCTTTTTTATAAACTTCCAAAAATTGTAAATTATTTTGTCGTAAAAGTCCAGCAACGAGACTTATTAGTCTTTCCGGTTCTACAACGCCGATATTCGATTCTAAAGGCCGGTGTAAGTCTGCCGCCGCGTAACGCTCAAATTCAGTGTTCAACATTTTGTCGATAAGTCTCGACATTTCTTTTAGTTGAGACGGTAAATGTCGCAAAGATGTCACCCCAGCTAGTTCTCGCGCTAACGCGTCTTGCGTACTAGATATTAATTCTAAAGCCGCGACATAATCACTCGATGACAATAACAATTGCAAAGTAGGCTGTGTTTGTAAAACAGTTGACATTAGTCGTAATTTATCTAACAAATGAATGTGGTTAACGCGGGATCTGGCGAGTCCGATCAATCTCAAGGGTCCTTTCGAGACTTTCGAGTCCAAATTTTGGACTTGAGTCCTCAATTTGTGGACTTCTTTACACGCATTGCCCATTTGTTCCATGATTGTGTCGTGAGATGTCATGGCATGGAAAAATGCTGATGATTTTTGCGATACTTGTTTGGCTATGTGCACCTCGACTATATCTAAATAATGACTTAAGTGTTCTTGTAATAATCTACCGCTTTGATGCGCTTTGGAGTCGTGTTCGATTCCTACGCAAGGAAAAACGGCATTAAACGTGCCAGCGTCATTTAGAGGCAGTGTAGGTTTTAGAAAAAAATCGGGTATAACACTCAAATCATCAGCTACGTCGCTTTTAGACCGCGCCAATTTGATATTTGTCTCAAGTTTACTTTGAGATAACCTAGCATGTCTTTTACATCTCCTGCCGTGTTTTCTCAAATAATTTTCAAAATGAGAATAATTTATATCCGGCAAAAAAGGACTCCTACCAATTTCTGTTTTTTCGACAAAACTATCTCCCCAAGTTTTGACGAAAAAATTGGTCTGTTTACCCCTATTGGGGTCGTTAAGAACAGCAGGTAGATTTTGAGCAGCGGAATAAATGGTCCACTGCTCCAAAGCTGGAGTCATCTTCGACATTTGCGAAAGAACATTGAACAATATTTTTAGAATGCTATACAGCCATCACCATTTTTATTATTAACACCTCACCTTTAAAACCTAAGACATTTGGTCTATTTGACAAATACACAAGTATGCGGTCCGGTAGGTAATAGTGGACTCTGTGATGTCAGAGACACGTTATTGACAGTCTCGGACTCGCCCGCCGGCAAATTATTTAGCAAATGGGGGCCAATTGTATGTTAAATTTAAAATATTGTTTAGGGATGAAGCGTCATAATGTTTATACATCGCCCTGTTTAATTCTTTCTGTTTCATAACATTCAAATCTTGACCATGATGTTAGCGCAGATGAACTTCGCGCGCTCACAATTCAAACAGTACACTCCGCAGTACAAATTAAAAAATCTGTTGTGGCCACCATAATACCTTCCAACAATCCTGTGTATTATGTGTAAATTTCATACATAAATTACAAAAGTAAAATTATTTCATAAACAAACTATACAAATTGCACGTGACACTAACATCTTCTTCTTTAGCTTTCCCCATTCGTTAGGGGTCGCTATTTTTTATTATCTTCTTCATTTCTCCTCATGATATTTTGAAACCAATGTAATCATCCCTCTTATATCTTTCTAGAAACTTGTAACACGAGAGTTATTTCCCTCTTATCTTTGCAAATCTTCCGCAACATCTACTTCAATATCTTCACATTAATTTACTTTTTTTGATACTGACATCTGTCAATTTGAATTATATGAATATATTAGTAGTTTCCATGTTTAGCATAGCTGGCTGATTTATAAAATTTAGTTTCTTTAAAATTCTTTAACTCTATATCTATTGAATATGAAGTATAAAATGCAATCAAATCGTATAGAGAATAATGTATTCTTTAAGATATAATAACGTTAAATGTCAATAAATCAAATTTAACTGTTAAATCTTCAAATGAGGCTACTTCCGGTTTACCAATTATAACCAAAATCTAATCAGTTGTTCTTCTGGATGTAAACTTGACGAATACGAAAAAAATATAATTTTTGGAATTGTGATATTGAAGTTATGCAATCCGGAACTTTTGTCACACACACACACACACACACATACTACATACAGACATCATCATAAAAATGGTAAAATCGTATTATAGGGACCCTAAAACATGCTTATTCACTAAAAACTCATCATTGAATTTTTTGACCAAAGACAATACCGTCCTTACCTAAAGGTGACGAAAGGTAAAAATACTGACAACTACAACGACGAAATATAACTAGACAAAACATTCCTTATCCCTCCTCACTGAATGTTTTGATTTCGGCTGGCCAGAAAGAGACAACTAGAGATAGAGATATATTTAGTCACGTGCGAACATTTATGCCATCCAGTGTTCAAGTCAAAATTTAAGCGCCAATACGATGAAAAATAGGTTTATTTTTAATATTCAGATATTTTTTGAAAAAATATATTTTGCCCGATGGGCCAAAATCTGTCAGTCCGACACTGGTTACTGAATAATTTGAGCCAATAGGAAGTGAGAAGAAGCAGAACACCCACGTTGTGGCCAATAGGATCGTGCGAATATTAGGCGTACACTCATGGAAAAATGGGCATTTTATTTGGGGTGGAAAACATATTTTTATGGACAATACAACAAAAATATTGTAATATATTACTAACAGACATTGTAAACCAGACTTTACATACATATTAATATTAATAAACCCTTAAAACTAACAAAAAAATGATGGATAAATCTCTCCTATTTTTTGTTTTTATTAATTTCGGGACTAAACCTTTTAAAAATAATATATGAACACGTGTTCACAACATAACCAATAAAATTCTTTAAAATGCATCGATATTTGATGCATGTTTCATATATAGGGACATCTTTCAGGTCCTTATATATAATAAAACATAAATATTTTTACTAATTTAATAAATATTTTAGAGGGGTACAAAAAATTATAAATTATAATGAACCCTATAAACCCGATTCATCTACGATACAAGGATGTTTAGAAATCGCTTTAAACCGATTAAAATCTGTAAATAAACCTCATGTTGTACCGTCGAGCCGGTAATTTTAAAAAAATAATTCATAAACTTGTCTAAATATATTTTTTTAGTACGGATACCGGGGTACATGCCTTACATTCTACTTTTCAAGTAGATTTGTTACGAAGTAACCTAAAACCGTACGAAACTTCAGGAATTACAATTAATTTAAACAAATACTTCTACAAAGAAAATATACAAATACGCTTACTTAAAACACAAAGAATTAGCCTAAATTTTCATTGTAGATATCATGCAAAATCCCGAACATATTTATATAGATTAGCCATATTAAAAAAAGAATATTTTAACGAATTAAACAGACATACATATCACATACCCATAGAAGAACTCAACAGATGTTATTTCTTAACGTAAGTGTACAACAAAAAATAATCATAATTGTTTTATGAAAAAAATTGTAGAGTTCCAAATTTTAACATCCAAAAAATGATAAAAGTTTGCAAATTATTCGAAGGCCTTCACGATTTTCGCACATTTATGGGCAAAGGATCTCAAAAACCTGATAAAATTACCAGAAGAACAATTGAATTTTTAAAGATGGAGGAGGACAAATCCATGGCAGTCTTGGATCAGAAATTTGTAAACAATGAAAATATGTATAAATATTGGAATATTACCGTTAAATCTGAAGGATTTTTGTATAATCAGGTAAGAATTATTTTGAAAGAGAACAGGTTGGTGTTTCTATTTTCCCGCCATTTAAACTACTGTCCTAACAAGTCTTACAAAGTGAACCATTTTACCACAACAAATAAGGACTATAATTTTAAGTCGTTCATTTCGTCGCAAATATTTTACATAATTAAGCTTTTAAAGTATAGTTTTTGTGCTTCATATTTCGCGCTATACGATGACGTCATATTATTCTACCGTATTCACTCCACTCACAACATTCAGGTTAGATAGTAACTAAGGACATGTGGCTATAAAATTCTAGAAATTTCTACAAACGTCGAAAAATATGTAAGTATTGTTATTAAATATTTGTAATTATTATAAATAAAGTATTGGTGTAAGTTTTATATAGTTTATGCTGTAATGTTTTATTAAAATATTTATTTTCGCCGGTAAAAGTAGGGAATGTTGTGCTGTAAACCTGTAAACGTTTCTCTTTAAATGGTTGATGGTCAACGTTTCGTCCAACTTTTGTATGTATTGAATTTTTATAGCTATTTATTTAAATATTAAGCTAATTTTGAATATATTATTGTAGAGTATAGTGTAGTAGCTTGTTTGCTTATAATTTTCAATAGTTTTGTGTATCTGTGTGCATTTAATAAACACATTTCTGAAAGTTAACCTCAATAATACGTTTGCTTTTTATATTGCGCGTCACATGGACGTTTTCGCGGACATATGAGATACGTTTTAATTGTTATATATGTGTCATAATTATAAAAAATATTGTTATTAAACTATTCTTCGATAGGTTCGACGAATTGTTGGTACATTAATTGCTGTAGGGCAAGATAAACTGACTGAAGACGACGTGAGGTGCATGCTACAAGTTCCTTCACATTTTTCGTGGAACCCCCGAGTCATTCCGGCCCCGAGCCACGGATTGTATCTCTGCGAAGTGGCCTACTCCGATGATTTAGAAGCCAACATTTTGGACTAGTGTTTTCGAAGAAATAAGTGTTTTTGACGTGTAAGTAACTCAAAATAAAAAATGGTGGGTTCGAGAGTGTATATAGGAAACTTGCCGAAAGATACGGGGGAACGTGACCTTGAAAGATTTTTCCGGGGATATGGGCGTATTCGCGATGTTTTGATAAAAAATGGGTATGGTTTTGTCGAATTAGATGATCCTAGAGACGCCGAAGACGCGGTTTATGAACTAAACGGCAAACGATTATTGGGAGAGAGGGTTACTGTTGAGAGGGCACGTGGGACACCGCGGGGGCGCGACCAATGGACCGGAAGAGGTGGCGGCGGCGGCGGTGGTGGAGGGGGAGGCGGCGGAAGTGATTCGCGTTATCGTTCCAACTACGGTGGGGGGAATTCCGACCGTTATGGCCCCCCCACCAGAACCGACTATAGACTAATTGTTGAGAACTTATCCAGCAGAGTAAGCTGGCAAGATTTAAAAGACTACATGCGACAAGCAGGAGAAGTAACTTACGCAGACGCGCACAAATATCGCAATGAAGGAGTTGTTGAATTCGCGTCTTATTCTGACATGAAAAACGCCCTGGATAAACTCGACGATACTGAAATAAACGGGCGACGAATTAAACTTGTAGAAGACAGAAAACGGGATCGCAAATCGCTGTCGTACAGCAGTCGGTCTCGTTCCAGGTCCCGATCCCGGCGCCGCAGCCGATCGGCCAGCAAATCCCGATCCCGGAGTCGGTCCAACCGGAGCTCCCGTTCCAAGAGCAAGAGCAAAAGCAAGTCGAAATCCCGCTCCGCCTCCCGCGATAAATCCCGTGATAAATCCCGCTCTAAAGAACGCTCCCGTTCCCCCAGCAAAGAAGTCGAAAAACGCAAATCCCGCAGCCAATCCCCAGAAAAATAAATTTTAACAACGAACATTATCAATAAGAACAATATTTTATCTTAGTTTAAACATGAGTTTTTTGCAAAACTTACAAAACAAAAAAGCCTCGTTGAGGCCAACAGATACTTTGGTCACTTTAACAACCGGCCGAAGATACCTCGAACATTCCAGCGAAACATTACCCCCCACTTTTGGCTTCGTGGTCGACAATTCCCCGGACGAAACACCCGCGCAAGTTGCACCTAACCTCTACATAGGCGCGCAGGATTGCTGCGCAGAAGACTCCATCTTGAAATTTGACATAAAATTCGTGTTGAGTGTCGGAATTGAGCCTCCCCATCGAGTTCCCTCCGTGGAGTATTTTTTTGTTGAGTGCTTGGACCTCCCGGAAGCAGAACTGCGCGGCGTTACTTCGCGCTGTAATGAAATTATTAAGAGATGTGTGGAATTAGGAAATGTTTTGGTGCATTGTAATGCGGGTGTTTCCCGATCGTCGGCTGTTGTCATAGGCTACTTGATCCTAGAAAGAGAGTTGAATTTTGAGGATGCGTTTCGATTGGTTAAACATGCGAGACCTGCGATTCAACCCAATATAGGATTTGTTAAACAGTTAAAAAACCTTTAAGTTGTAATAAAATTGAGTTTTGTAACAAAAATAAAATGTTTATTATTATATGCTGGAATGTATTACATTTTTTGGACGACTACATAAAATATAAAAACTATTTTATTAATACTAAAATATTTATTTACTTCAAGTCAATTTTGCCTATTTGGTTTATGCATTTTTAGATAAGGGGTGCGCTCAAATTTCCAAACTCCAAATTAGTCTTTTTGTTAAAAACTGTAAAAATTTGAACACCCCCCTACAAACATAACATAATAAGGTACTTTTCTTTGTTGAATTTTAATGATTAACTCTTATTTGAAGCACAAGTACATGTAGTATGTTTGTATTCTTCTTATTATTGATTAGTTTGAACACCTGTAGATCACATGTCGATTTTGTTTTTTAAGTACTTTAATGTATATTTAAACTGTTTTATAATAATTGAGAATACCTGTATTTGTAAGAGTATAATTAAGAGTTTATAATAAATGTAATTCTTATAAAGTATTTCTTCTATCACTTCCTTTATAAATAAAATACAAAACAATATAACAAATATATAATAGATATGTTTTAAGTACAAAATGTATATATATATATTGACTTTTTTCTGCAAGAAATCTTCGAAAATTATAGGTAAGTATTGTACCTAGCACGTTTTCCCGCCAATTTCAGTTTAGAATAACAATGAACTTCCGATTGATCGTTTGTAAAATAACCTAAATTATAATACTAAATTTTGAATTATATTTAGTTTTTTCTCAAAAATCTGTTAAGAGCTCCAATTTAAGTACTACATCCGGTTTATCATTAGGAGCATAAGCATTAGTTAAATATATGGGAAAATATAAATTCCATTTCGCTTTCGTTAAGATTCTTGCAGATTTTTATTCCTACACAGGAATTTTGCTCGTACTAATTCCCCGCGCCGGTAAAGAATTACTCTTCACCGGAAGTTCTCTCGCATGAGAATGCGCTACTACTATACTCAAACACTGGACCCATTCTTCGGCATTTTTACCGTCTTTCGGTTTAAAGATGAGCGACTGGTTTCCCGTGAAGATTTCGAACGCTTTTGGTATGTTCCTTGCACCGCGAGAGACTTTTACTGAACGGATTTGGTTGACATCAATACTTTCCCCACCACTCTGAAGAATAATTGGGTATAAGGCATAATAATGGGTGTAGAAATTATAAATAGTTTGAAAAATTAAGCAAAAATAGTGTTAGTTTGTAATAGATATTATAAAAGCTTGTGTTTTTATATACGAAGTCTGGCTATTAAATAACGAAACTGCAAATATTTTATAATCGAATGCTCCCCTTCAATGTACTCCCCTCCCCTCGCCACACACCGTTCCATTCGTTGTTTCCATTGGTCAAAGCAATGTTGGAAGTCTTCTTTTGTAAGAGCGTTTAGCACCTCTTCCATCGACTCGAACCGGGTTCCTTTTAAAGCAGACTTGATCTTCGGAAACAGAAAAAAGTCACAGGGTGCTAAATCAGGCAAGTAGGGCGCGTGTTCGAGCACTGGAGTGCCTCTAGCGGCTAAATAATGCTTCACAGACAGCGCGCTATGGGCAGGTGCAAAATCCACGACTTGTTCTTCCACAACTCCGGCCGTTTCTTACGAACTCGTTCTCGCAGTGTTGCCAAAACTTTCAAATAGTACGTTTGGTTTACAGTTTGACCCTCGGGAACCCATTCAGTCATCACGATGCCGTTGATGTCGAAAAAAACGATTAGCATGGCTTTAATTCTTCGGTGTTCTCTCGGCCTTCAGAAAACCGTTTATACTATTGTAAAACACGCGCGCGAGATAGAGAATTCTCGCCATAGGTCTCTTTCAACAACTTATAATACTCAGTCGGAGTTTTTTTTTTTAATTTAACGAGAAATTTCACATTGATCCATTGCTCGTGTTTTTCGTCACACATTGTTATCGGCACGAGAAAAAAACACGTTCGTTTCTAACCACTATAGAAAAAATACTACTACAGCGACAAAAACGTGTTTTCGTACCGGAATAGTAGACACTTCCAGCTATCCAACGCTGCATTTGTTTCCCCTATAGGGCGCCTACTGCGCACGCAGTCTCGTTATTTAATAGCCAGACCTTGTAAAAGCATATCAAAAGGGCTGTTTGATGCATCTGCGGTCCTAAATATGTTTACTTCATTTGTAACACATATCACAGTTAAGCTAAGCTGTTTATAACGTTTAAAATACATAAGCATATGTTAAGCCAAAGCTCTACTAATATTTACCAAAATCCAATTCGAAATCATAGATCAAGATCGGAACTAGAAGAACAAGCAACAATAACTAATAAGAACCAACCAACAACCAACCCAACTTACCAATTGGTAAGCAACCAATAACCAAAATTATCAAAAAATATCAAAAAAATGCAGTACCGATCCTTTACAGGACAAATGCGCTCCTGATAATGTAAAATATCGGGTCCGCCATCTTCTGAACAACCGCCATTTTCCTTTTTTCTCCTTGAGCTGACCTTCAATAACTGGCTGAGTATTTCCTGTCGAATTATTTGACTTTAAAAATAAATATTTGTGTTTGATTTGTTTGGGCTTTCATACCCAAAAATGGGTAGGAGATACACTCAATATAACCTCAAAAATGAATTCTTCAGGCCTTGAACATGTAATTTCCTGCTTCCCTAATTATTTTGGGTGAAAAAGCTTCAAATAAAAGTTGTAGAGCATAAAATTTTACATCTGAATCAATAAGCAAAATTAATTTTGTGTGCCTTGTAACGGCAAGAAATTAGAAAATTTTAAAATGAATGATCCAACTTTCAAAGAAAAAAAATCTTTTTAAGTTTTACACCCAAAACTGGGTGGGATATATGGCCAAAATGATCTCAAAAATGAATTTGTGGGGTCGAACATCATAAGAAAATATGTTTTTGTTAAAACATTCTTTTAAATAAACCTATAAACAAATATATATTTTGACAAATTTTGAGCTTCCATACCCAAAGCTGGGTAACAGATATGGCCTTACCGACTTCACCAATCAATTCTTCGGGTTTTCAAACATAAATAAACAAATTTTCATAAAAATATTTTGTCAAATACAATAGATAATAATTTTTAAAATGTTTCAAGTAATTTCAATTTTTAAGGGAAAATCGCAAATTTTAAAATTGTTTACCTCTCAAAAATCCAACAGCCCTTTCGGGGTGGGTGCACAAAAAGCACCCCCACTGTAGTGCAGAACCCTCTAGTTGATCTGCGGAACCCCCAACGACCCCTGGTCCAAGTTGAAATACGTCGAAGAACCCCGAATGTCGGAGTTCGTTTAAAAGAATTTCTTGATCCTGTTTTTTTACAAATATTTGTAATATCAAAAACTGTTAAGATCTTCAAATTAGGGTACTTCCGGTTTACCAATTATAACCAAAATCTAATCAAGTCTTCGTATGGATGTAAGGAAGAGGAATACGTAAGAATTGTAATTTTTGGAATTCTATTATTGAAGATATCGCGGCCGAAACACATACACACACAACACACACACACGCACACACACACATAGTGAACAAAAATTATTTAGTAATTTATTATTATATTGTCTTACCTTAGCACACGGGAAAGCGCTGGTCACCAGTGTCAAAAACGTTTTGTTTTCGCATTTTAACATGTCCCAACAATGTTTGAGACTTGATACGCTTGCGTCCCTACTACTTAAGGCATGGGCCGATCTTGCCTGAAGAGCTATAAACATTAAATGAATCCATATTCGTGGATTCCGAGTCCTCATTGTAAAAAATGTTCGAGAATAAAGACAATGTTGACCCCGGGTTTGACAGGCGAAATGAAGTTTAGCGAGTTTTTTGGCTCTTCTTTCTAAAAAAATATATTCCACCATAAAAAAAAATATGTTGTGGCCAGCACAATACACACACACACATACAGACATCATCGTAAAAATAGCAAATTCGTTTTCTCGGGGCCCAAAACATACTTATTCTTTAAAAACACTATCTTTTTTTACCGTACCGTAAAGGTGAAGAAGTTAAAAAAAACTCACCTTCAATTGTACATTTAGCTGGATGCGGTATTCTGACGCTAACTTTGTCCATATAGGCCTTAATTTTATCTAGGTGCTTTTCGCAAAAATGTTGGACTGTGTCCCTCATAGGGTAGGGTTCAAATACCGACATTCTTTGACTGGCCGCGCCTTGGTTTGCGTTTAATAACGTAACACTAGTATTATTATTTCGTCGAGTGGTTACGGTTGTTGGGCCACTTATACTCACTAGACTACAGTCGGTATTTGACCCCACGGGTATTGTATGTGATATTGGGTTTACAGAAGATACTACGTTTACATTACCACTCGGTGTTGAATATATCGCACTCACTGTGACCTGATTACTTGAAACAGTCACCTAGGAACATAGTTTTTGTAGATTTTACCTAATTTTGGATGTGACGCCCAAAAAATACTTACTTGTGAGCCAATGGCTAGAGGGCCTTGGCTAAGAGGCCTCGGTAGTCTAGGTGGTGAAATAGTCGTCACGGTGACACCCCCACTTGAAACTCGAGTGGGGCCGATATTTGGAATGCCCCACTTGCTTGTAACGATGACAGAATTGCTCAGAGGTGGTACCGGCACCACTGAAGGGGAACTAACTGGTGAATTTATTTGTTGTGATGAACTTAAACGGGTCATACTTTTGTGCAGACCACCCACAGAACCACCTAAGATGGAAAAGAATTATTTGTTTAACAAGGCAAAAAAGTGGCAAATTCACTGCCGGAGACCGGAGGTGTTTCACAAAATGTTATTTTCATCGCCGTTATTATCTTTTTGAATAGGGGTGCTATGTAAAAACAAATTTGAATGATTTTATTGGCAGTTACAAGGCAATAAAATCATACTTTTATTGCCGCGAGCAGAAAAAGTAATACTTTATTGTCCATTAAAGCAACTCACAATAAATCGTAATTTAAAATACAAAAACATCGGACACAAAATATACTTATTTTATAAATTTTATTTGAAGCATGTGACATGCATTTTACTTGTTTAACAAGACTCTTTACTTGCATTTTAAAACAAAATAACAGGCTACAATCTTTGTATAAAAAACTGTACAGTTTGAAATACGATTTGAACAACTTGGACCCAAAAAATATATGCATTTTTTTTTGTAAATCTTATTTGAAGAATGCAGCTTGTATGTTACTAGTTTAAGACAAAATTTTACTTGTATTTTAATACAAATTAGCAGGATATATACAGGCTGGTGACCGGCACAGCCAAACATAGGACTTTAATATGTAAAATAAGACTTCCCTAATTATTTTAGGACAAAAAGCTTCAAATAAAAATTGTACTAACAAAATTAATTTTGTGTGCCTTATATTAGATATGAAAATATCGAAAATCACCCCAATAGTAATAGTCATGGAATTGAAACAAAAAATTAACAAATGTTAACGATTTATCTGTCAAGCTAGGTTAATTTATTTTTATTATTATTTTTAATTTCTGTTCAAGCGAACAAATATCAATTTAAAGATACTTGTTAAATGGAACAGAAATTAGAAATAATACCTAATAAAAATAAATTACCATAATAATTATTATTGTTGGTTATGGGATTTGAACCCTCATATAATTATATTTATTACAAATTGATATTATTAATATATTTTAAATAATATTCTAAAAAATCAGACGAAAATAGCATTTTAAATATGGAGTACTTGTATCAGTTGGACTTGTGGACATGCGCACACAATATTGCGCTGATGGACGCGCACCGCGCACGCGCTTCGCGTTTGCTCTAGTTGGAGCGTAGAGGGGTCGACATGATTGAGAACGTTTCGCGCTTTCGTTGTGTAGGTGTAGATGTTTTTCGCTGTATGAATAATATTTATAACGTTAAATGTGTTGTAAACTATTAGTAAAGTGTTAAAGCATATGTATCTGGTATTTTTTGCGTGGTAATAGTGTACAAACATAGATTTTTGTTGTGAAATCATTCAGTTGTGTGCCGGTTGTTCTACATAGTCGAGAAGGTTCCACGGATTCGTTGTTGTAGGGAACAATATTTATAACGTTAAATGTGTTGTAAACTATTCATAAAGTGTTAAAACATGTGTGTCTAGTATTGTTTTGCGTGGTAAAAGTGTACAGACATAGATTTTTGTTGTGAAATCATTCAGTTGTGTGACGGGTGTCCTCCATCTTAACAAGACAAGGTGCTAAGGTAAGGAAAATTCCACATCACTATAATTTATTTATAAGTCAAATACGTGTTGTATAATCATTTTTCCGTGTATTATCATCTTTCTTACCGGCTATATTTAATCGTGTCATACTTCTATGAGTGTTGGTATTCGTCGCTGTATGTAGTCGTCCAGTACTTCTGGAATCGCCTAATTTGGCCCTTCTTGTGTAACCAACTTGTTGAACAGTACTTGGAGCTTGTGTACTGATTGTAGTTGGTTGGGTGGGTACTGTACCACCCACTTTAACAATCGTTACACCACCTGAAGTCTGGTTGACTTGGTTGGATGGTTGAGGGGTTGATGGTGGTTGGTGGTTTACTTGGTTTGTGCTAAAATGGTTGAGGAGGTATTATAGAGAGACATATGAATTCTACGTTAAGGGTAGCACTATTTTCTTGAGATTTTTATTGAAATGGTCCCCAATAAATGGCACTATAAATTTAAGGGTATTTTACTTCTTAAAAGGTTCCAACTCTTCTCCAAACGAAATCTTCTACCTCGTAAATTTTAAATATTCAAAAAATAGCCAAATTAGGCGAATATGACGGGTGTACAGTTAAATCATCAATATTTATCTTACCTTGTGTGATGTCTTTGTCGGACTCCCGCCAAAACTTTATCCGTAAAAAGAACAGGATAAGAACTACATAATAACGTAGCTTCTCTTAATAATGTACTCTGTGACCCCCTGTCTGCTTTTGGCAGATGTTCCAACACAAAATTTAAAGCGTCTTGTGCTTTATCCTGTAACAAAATTCTTCCTTAAAATAAAGCCGACTTATGATATGTCAGGCGGTTATCCGTCTTAGTAGAAACCGTGTTGATCCTAGCTTGACTCTATAGACTAATTTTTGTTATATAAATATATATCATCACGGCGTATAACCCATTTCTGGGTGTGCCAATCTGCTTTGTACACAAATTTCGGTAATGATGACAAAAAATAAAGTTTTATTGTATCTTTAATAATATAGAAATTATTTAAAATCAATAGATGTAGGGATGGAATGTCCCTACTTCATTTAAACATCTTGTGAACACGTCACACGTATTTCGTCTTACCTTGCTAAGTTTTCCGACAGCAGCTATTACTTGCGCAGCTAAACACACCGTATGTGGATGCTTATGGGCTGCTAGTTTCATAGCTGCTACATGATCTACCAAAAGAGTAGGTCGCTTTTCAGCTAGATGAAGAAATACTTGTAAAGTCGCTGCCGCTGTCACAGAACTGTTCAGGTATTCACAGAGTTGAGGGACGCTTGCTTCGAGCAGCTAAATAAGAATATATCAATAAATATTTAAAGAATTATTGGGAAATCACTTACGGTTGGAGTGTTTTTTGCAATCAAAGAAAAGAGGTGTAAAAGAGCTAATTTTTCTTGATTGTCGCATAAAGGTAAAAGAGATACTAAAGCCATTGTGTGTCCTTGTAAAGGTTCGTGGGATACTTCGTATATTTGGGCTAGTACTCTGCACAAAGGATAGTTTCCTAAAAAGAAAAAAAAAAGTATTAAAGCAAACCTGTAGAAAATGGAATAATCTTTAATTTTTATAATAACAAATTGCGAAAAAATACATTTAAAATTAATTTTTTGAAAACTATCTTGAGCTTCAAGTAAACTGCCATTTCCGGTTATCCGACACCAAAATCTAATGGCTTCTTTCCGTATTAGAATACATACATACATACACACAGACATCATCGTGAAAATGTTAAAATTGGATTCTAGGGACCTTAAAACGTGGTCATATACTAAAATCTCGATAAGCGATTTTTAGCACGATCCCTATACCTCCCTTACCAAGGATAGCGGGAGGTAAAAAGGATGAATTAAATGCTAAATATATTAAAAATACAAATAACACAGTATGCTCAATAAAAAAAACTATGAGTAGGCTATGAACAGAGAAACGTATGTCTGATCATTATTCAGCAAAAGTATACTATCATTCCGTCATTATTATGTACAAATTTCATACATAAATTTTCTTGCAAAAAACCCTATATGTCCAATAAAATTATTTCGTAAACAAACTATGCAAATTACACTTGATACTGACATCTTTTTTAGCTTTCTTCATTCGTTAGGGGTAGCTATTTTTTATTTTCTTCTTCCACTCATTTCTGTTTTGCCTGTCGTCCTTTTCAGTTCCTTTTCTCTCAAGTCTTCCGCAATAAAGTCCTTCCATCTTATCTTTAAGTCTTCCCAATATTTTCTTCATCTCTTAATCGTATCGTATTTTTCCATGTCTCCAATATCTATCTCAACATCCTAATCTCTGCCACATTCATTTTATTTTTATTGACACTGACATCTGTCAGAATTTTCCTAATATAGTAGCTGTTTCCATGGTTGTAGCATAGCTGGCTGATTTATAAAATTTAATTTCTTATTAATTATTTAACTCTATATCCATTGAATATGAAATATAAAATGCAATCAATCCGTATAGATAAGATATTGTTTAATATTTATTACAACATTAAATGTAAATGTTTTTTCGAGAAAAACTGTTAAAATCTTCAAATGAGGGTACTTCTGGTTGACCAATTATAACCAAAATTTAATCACACACACATACATACATACAGACATCGTAAAAATAATCAAATCGTATGTACCTGATATAATAGAGTCCATAATAGGCTGAACATGAGGGCTTAACAAATTGGCATGTTCTATAGCTGCTAGTGATAAATAACTCGCCATATTTCTAGACAATTCTTTATTTCCTTTATGCAAGAACTTAACAGCCACTGGTAAAGCTCTTTCCATCACAGATTTCTTGCTGTAATTCTACATAAATCAAATTAGAATTATTCTAGATATTAAGGTAGTTGACTCATGAGAGCAATGCCATCTATTCCGTGTCGAACAATGTAGACAAACTCAAGAGTTGCCTGCCTGCTTCAGGTCATATGTTGCATGTTTATTCCGCTAGGTATTGCAATGTTCGTGAGATTGAAAACAACTGATGAATTTCCTATTAAATTTGTTATACAGGGTGCGGCAGAACAAATTGAGCAGTTTTGAAGAGTTATAAAAAAGAAACCAGGGTATATATGAAAAAAATGTTTTTATTTTTGAAATCAGTAGGACGCCATTTTATACTCATTAATTTTTAAAAATAATGTCTTTAAGATGGCGGCCGTTAGCTGCAATACATTGCTGGGGGGGGGGGTATCGCATTTACTTATTCAACAATCTACTCCCTTAGCTCTAGCAGGTTTTGGGAGCGACGTTTAAACATTTTTTCGTCGCATAACTTAAATCGGGCGACCGCGCAGGCCACCCCACGTCACCTCTCAAAAACTAGACATCCAGGAAACATTTCTCTTAAAGCGTGGTTGTTGAAGAAGACGGATTAGGGGCCTTTTGGTTCTAACAGGATGGGGCTACGGCCCACACAGCCCGAAATTCTCTAAACGCTTTAAGAGAAATTTTTCCTGGACGTCTAGTGTCCTGCGCGGTCGCCCGATTTAAGCACATGCGACTTCTTTCTTTGGGGATATTTTAACGAATAAATGTTTAAACGTCGCCCCCAAAACTTGCTAGAGCTAAGGGAGCAGATTGTTGAAGAAGTAAACGCGATAACCCATGAAATGTGTCAACGGGCTGTTCAAAACTTCAGAAATCGGCTCCAGCAATGTATTGCAGCTAACGGCCGCCATCTTAAAGACATTATTTTTAAAAATTAATAACTATAAAATGATAAGTCCTACTGATTTCAAAAATAAAAACATTTTTATCATATATACCCTGGTTTCTTTTTTATAACTCTTCAAAACTGCTCAGTTGGTTCTGCCGTACCTGTATCTTTGAAACCAGGGGCCCGATTCTTGAAATTTTTCGCATACGTAAGTGAGAGAGATGCGCATACGAACTACATATTGGTATTCTTGAATCGAAATCATGTGATCGCACGCGAAAATTCTGTGCGAAATTACATCGCGTGGGTGTAAAACACTCGAAAGTATCATTCGCACGCGAAACTGTATCATCTGTCATTTGTATATGGTGTATAATTGACTTGTGACATTAAATATTATTAAACTAATGGTAAGGATACAAAATATTTATGAATACTTAATACTCAAATAAAAGATATTAATATGTTTTTGTAATTACCTACAGCAAAATGGCCGGAATCGAAGATTTAGTATATATAGAATTAGTTAATGTATTAGAGGAAGTTGAGAACGATATTGTGAAGGAAAGAAGAATTTTCAACAAAATCAATCCTTTCGATATTTGTGACCAACAATTCATAAAATTGTTTCGTTTGCCAAAGCATTTGGTAAATCAAGTTGTGCAAATGGTAGAGCCATATGTAAAACTACCGACTAGAACTTCAGCACTGGACGTCCAAACAAAAGTTGGTAAAATAGTATTTTATAAAATATAATATTACTCGTACCATCGAAAATTATAAATTCATTTTTTAGTACATGTTTTAATATTTTTTTTAAGGTTTTAACAGCATTACAGTTTTTTGCTTCGGGAGGCTATCAAACTGGTGTTGGATTCAATGTATATACAGCTATAAGCCAATCATCAGTTAGCAGATGTGTAGCAGAAGTAAGTTCAGCTCTAAACGAACACAATATTTTCCAACGATGGATAAAATATCCTAACACTCTTCAGGAATTGCAAGCCGTGAGGAAAGGGTAAAGTTGCACTTAACTCTCTTCCGAAGTCGTATGTTTCCATGATTTGATAGTGATGTTCTTGTAGATTTTATGAACAATATAATTTTCCGGGAGTTGTTGGGTGTATCGATTGCACTCATGTGGCGCTCATTGCTCCATCAGTTGACGAACAAATATATGTGAACCGAAAGGGATACCATTCCATTAACGTTCAGTTGGTAATTCAATTCTCATTAAAAATGAACATTTTATATTTTTAATAATTCGTACCTATTCATATGTATGCAGGTCTGCGACTCGACTATGAAAATTTTACATGCTAGTGCCCGATATCCTGGCAGCACAAATGATCAATTTATTTGGAACAATAGTCATTTAAAAGATTTCTTTTGCGATCTTCATAATCAAGGACATACAAATTATTTTTTACTAGGTTAATTTCGGCATCAATACTTTTCTCAGATGGTATAAATCAATTGTTTTAGGCGATTCTGGGTATGCGCTACGGTCTTATATGATGACGCCAATTTTACATCCGGAGCCACAACTCCATACACCGGAGTATCGTTACAACAACCGACAAATGAGTACACGTGCACTAATAGAACGATGCAATGGGTTGTTGAAAATGAGGTTTAGGTGTCTTTTGAAACACAGAGTGTTGCATTACAAACCAGAAATGGTTTGCAAAATTATTAATGCATGTTTAGTATTGCATAACATGTGCATTATCAATAATGTTGCTGAACCTCAAGGCGATAATGACAACATTGAATTTGACTTAGGTGTAATTCGTGGCATTCATGAAAATGAGCAACCAATGCGGAGGGTCAACCCCGAACTTGCTAAAGGAAGACTGGTTCAACAAAATTTAATTAGGAATTATTTTAACTAAATAAACATATAGGTATTTTTTGTGTTATGTGTTTTTGTATGATGAATAAATAAAAAGTGTTATATTTACATTTGTTTTATTAATATAAAACCCATTCTGATGTAACATACTTAATACTCGTAACAAAGAATTAATTAATTAAGGATAATTTTTTGATAATAAATCTGTTAACATTTTTAAATTTTGTGCTATATCTTTTTTTGTTCTTAAATCTTCCTCCCTCCATGCTTTTTTTGATTTTATGTCGTCTTCCATCAATGCCAATTTTTGTTTATAATAATTTTCTTTAAGTTCTAGTTTTTTTCCGCACATATTTGCCATAGTTTCCGTAGCATTAAGGGTTCTGTTCAGCCTTAGAGTTTTTGATGATTTATTTTTAATACGTGGTTTTGATTGAACTACAAAATAGGAATATATAATTAAAGATATAACATTTTCAGCCAATATAAACTTAAGAACGGATAAGAGAATAATTACTTCTTATTTCATTTTCTATTGGTAGTTCATTTACGTTATTTTCGCCTTCAAATATAGAATCAACATTAACAAATTCGACAGTTGGCTCGACGAATGATATTGAACGAAGTCTATCAGCGTTAGCATTTTGTTCTAGTTCTAGGGGGGGCTACAAGACAAAGGTACATTCATCATATTTAAAAAAAATTAAATATATAAATATATGTACGTACAACAAAAAGTGGAACAATGGTTTCCTTAATATTTGCAATACCCTGCACTGACGTATCACTTACAATAGTTAATATTGAATTTTCGATATCATCGATATTGTCCTTACTTGGAGGACCACCACCCGTCTGTGCTCTGTTTTTGTTCAACATTGCCTTTTTATTTTTGGTTTTTGTTTTCAAATCTTGCCATACCTACAACATTCAGCAAGTTAATTTGTCAAATAGCGTAGGGATAACAATGTCGCTTCGTAATCCAATAAACACGGGTTCGAATCCTCGTTCAAATCCCGCTCAGACATGAGTATCCATCTGCATTACTTTATGATCATCGTAATCCATCAGATGCATACGACTTTAGAGTAGTGTGGTTGTAAATTATTAATAAATAAATAAAAAATACTGTATGCTCAAATTTAATATTTGGTATCTACTTACTTTTCGCCACTGTTTCCAATTTTTGGATCCCCCGTTTGGAACTGTATTTAAAATGCTTGAAATTTCCTCCCATTTTTTTTGACTATCCTTATATGTGAAATTTTTACAAAATTTTCCTTCAACCACTTTGGGATTGTCTTTAACGAATTCTATTAAAATATTTTTCTGCTCAGGATTTACATTTCCGGCTCTTTTTGCCATATTATATTGTGTTCACGTATATTTAAATTTCAAAAAAATGTGTCTTTGACAGTTTAAATGTCAACTAAGAAACAAAAAAAAATACAAATGTATTCATGTGATACAAATGTTCCGTTTTGATTGGCCGCCTAATACTACGTTTATTTGCTCTCAATAATCGTATACGTATGCTTCGGCCGAGTTTCGTTTGGTATTCAAGAATACCACTTATACGCATAGTACCGTTCGCCCACGAAACAGACCAGACGAATTTTGTCGCGTGCGGAAAATTACGCATGATTTCAAGAATCGGGCCCCAGATGGTGATGCATATTTTTTTAACTAGTTTTTTCCCTAAACCTTCATTATATTCACCTAGTTTTTAGTCAAAAATTTATGGGTTTTTGCTTTCTAAAGGCAATTATGTTGATTTCTTGATTTACTCGCCATGTTAAATCTTCCAAATATGGAGTTCAATAACTCTGATTGGAACTGGTCAAGTTGACTAAAATTTTTGATTTACATCGAGCAATACTTCATGTAGCTGTATGCCAAAGATTATTAAGAATTTATGGATTTCACTTCATGATCCAACTACCTTAAACCAACCATCAGACAACCAAATAAATTCGTGCGGTTTTTGTACACAGCAGAGTGCCAAGAATATTTTTTAAGTTGATCGATACATACAAGAATTCAAGAAATTTTCTTCGGGAGATCTCAGCTTCACCGATGAAACATTTCACGCAACGATATGAACCATTTCTGGATCGGTTGTTAAGCTGCGAATATTGTACTCAAATTCTAAGCGTTCGTATCATTGGTTGTCGCATACTGGTTCGGTACCACACACTCCCAAGGTTTCCTTGGACCCAAACAAGATTTTATTGTGTGTTTGGTGAACAGCAACCGGAATAATCCATTATTAGTTTTTGGAAAGGGGTCAAACCATCACTGCGTTGTATTGTCAACAGCTTCGAGTACAAGTAGCACTCATCCAATAACAGCCTTCTTTAGTCAATCGAAAGAAGTGGTATTCTTATAGGATAACTCCAGAACGCATACCACAAAATTGACCCAGAAAAAAATTCTGAACTTGGCTGGGAAACGTTACCACACCCTCCATATTCTTCTGATATTTCTCCAAGTGATTACCACCCATTTTGTCTCTACAAGAGCGGCATATAAAATTTGGTGTCACTTTGGCAAAAGGTTATTGAGTGTGTTCGATGAATAATAAAAAACCGCATGAAGTTATTTGGTTGCCTGATATATTCCATAAGTACGAGAAAGTCTCACCAAAAAAATGCAAGAGATAATATCTGCCGATATTTTGGCGTGTGGTGGATCTTCATCTCTGGAACTCGGTTGTAAATTGTGATGTAAACAAGATTCTAAAAGTGTAACTAAAGCTTCGCAGTGTTGTTCAACACTTCCCGTTTCTCTTATACAAGAAGTAACTCTTGTAACACATATTTCAACAACGCTTTGATCATTGTCGTTATGAGCATAGTCTGGGAGAGATGCTATGTTGGTGATTTCTTTAAGCTAGAATATTAAATTAATAAATGTACGAGGGTGAATCAAATTAAAAATAGCTTTATTGAGACCCACTCAAAGGCGCGGTTCAGCCAAAGGTTGTGCTTCCAACTAACCCAGAATACAATAACAAATGTTTTTGTTTTAATGGCACAAAATTGACCCCTGTGGCGCACTCTCCACGCCAGCATTGAGTGCCCGTGAGGTGACGCCTGGTAAGCGCTCGCACGGTACAAATATTCCATCATTACCGATATCTGTGTATGAAGCAGATTGGCACACCCAGCAATGGGTAATATGCCGTGATGAAATATTTATTTATGTTTTTGTGAACAGTACACAATAATATATAATAACAGACAGACATGCATAAATATAACAATTCAGACAATGCATCAGTTTAACATTTTTTTAAATGGATTTTAAAGTTATTTAATGATACAGTTTTTAAGAAATTTGGAATATCGTTATATAATTTGGATGCTTGATACAAAAATGAACCTCTAAATTTACTTTTTTTAAAAGAAGAAACCACAAATAAGTCCGTACCACGAAGATTATAATTGCTTTCCGTAATATGGAGCTTGCTATATAAGTAAGGTGGTATTATGTGTCGTATATATTTTATGGACGAGACAAAGATAAAGGAAATTCGTTCTCTGATCAGTGAATTTCATTTCTGCTTCTTGTCTGTATACGAACAAATTTACGCACATTATAAACAAAGCGGAGACAAGGATTTTGAAAAAATTCTGTGTTTGTCTTGCTTAGTAAGATTAGGAACGTAAACACAAGCATAATATTCTAATATGGGCATAATAAGGGTATTAACTAATTCCAATTTTAGGGCCGATGATAGAATGTGTCTATATTAATATAGTTGTTTAAGTTTAAGTCTTGCCACAATTAACTTATTCTTGGTGTGTTCATTAAATTTCATATCTACGTATGGAGTTGATTAGCAGGTAGCTTGGGCTGTTAGGAAGGGGGTAGACATGACCCCAATTCGGTCTCTTTAGTATTAAAGAAAACTATGAGCGAACAAGAAGGGCATGTCTCCGTGGAGCAACGAATTATTGTCAAGTTTTTGGCCAAGGAAGGCGTAAGTCCAACCGAAATTTTGCGAAGGTTGAAGGCCCAGTGCGGGGACAACACGTTTTTAAGGATAAAAAGTTCTCTGAAGGGTGAGAATCAGAGCAACGATGAGTGTTACTGAAGTTAACATCGAGGCGTTCGAAATCTCATGAAGACTGATAAACGCATAATGATCAACGCCCATTTAATGCGTAATATTATTGCCAAGCCCTACACAACAAATACTACGAGGCAAAAATTGAACAGAATTGGCAGAATTGGGCCCCTCAAAGAATCGATGGGAGGCCATCGATTCGACGACGACCGTGCCGTGGAGGAGTTTGTGCTCCAGGCTATGTGAAGCCCCGCTAGTTTTTACGATGACGTGATTAAAAAGCTCCCAATCTGTTGGGAAAAATGCGACCATCTTCAAGCGATAGTTTTGGCCACTTCAGAGTCATTGAAAGCACGCATTTAACTCGCTTACACCCACAAACAATTATCAAAATTGACGTTTATGACGACCAACATTTTCTACATCAAGTATCTATAAAAAATGAATAAAGGAACCACCGTAAATATTCGTTAATAACAATCTGGAAAAAAATCCTATCATTGTTATTGTTATTTATTGACAAATAATTGTATGTACAGTATTTATGTTTACTAATTGTACGGGGTAGCATTTTATAGGTTATAAAAACATAAATATACGTACCACCAGTGTTAAATCATTTACTATGGCTGTATCTGAAACCGAAAACAGATCTCCGGCTCTAGATAAGTCTCTGTTCCCCAAAACTTGGGTGAACAATTCATGCATTGAACTCATTTTTAAAAAAACACCATCATTTTACAGATGCCACATCAGTATTCAGTATAGTAACCTACCGCTTTCACTTTATCATTGCAAAACTAAAATTATTTATTCCGATTTTTATTTTTTATTTAAGTTCACTGAACTTTACATACTAACCAACAAGTTCTAACAGGTGGTTAATATTTGACAAGCACTGACATGTATTGTCAGGTTCTGACATGTAAGGACAAGTGATTTTTACGAATTTCACACTTTTCTGACGAGTTTTGATGTTGGAAATTTGCTCTGAACTTGATGTAAAATTCTTGGAAGATCTAACGGCGTTTACTTCGCGTATGTTACAAAAACTTTGGAATTTGCATTTTTATTTGGATATAAAGTTGGACTTTCACTATGGTCCTTGAGGGAATTGCAAGAAATTTTAATATTTTAATCATATTTATAAATAAAACATACATTTTTATATTTTATTACCTACATTATAAATACAATATATGAAAATGTTAAATTTGTTTTTAATAATAAAATAACAATATTAATTTTTGTTTTAAATACATTATACAAAATTATATTTATTTACAAAATACATACATATGTTTTTTACATATTATAAATAAATATGAAACATAAAAATTATATATAACCTTACTTCCTAGTTGTATACAGCGTGTTACAATATTAAACAACTATTCCAATTGGATTCTATACCAATTTAAAAAAAATCTGAAAAAAAATATTCCATAGACAAACTATGCAACTTGCACTTGACACTGTCATCTTCTTCTTCTTTAGCTTTTCCCATTCGTTAGGAGTAGCTATTTTTTATTTTCTTCTTCCACTCATTTCCATCTTATCTTTAGTCATCCTAAGCTATTCATTCTTCTTCCAATATATTCTTTATCTCTCCTCATGACATGTTCAAACCAATACAATCGTCTCTCTTGTATCTTTCTAGAAATTTCATTCATTCCTTAGCGTATCTTTCATCATCTCTACCACATTCATTTACTTTTCATTGATACTGATATTTGTCAATTTGAATTATCTGAATATATTAGCAGTTTCCATGGTTAGCATAGCTGGCTGATTTATAAAATTTAATATCTTTATAATTCTTTAACTCTACATCTATTGAATATGAAGTATAAAATGCAATCAAAATAAATATTTAACTGCGTTTTTTCAAGAAAAACTGTTAAAATCTTCAAATCTTCTTCCGGTTGACCAATTATAATCAAAATCTTCTAGATGTAAACTTGAGGAATACGAAAAAATTATAATTTTTGAAATCACACACAGACATACATACATACATCATCGTATAAATGGTAAAATCGTATTATATGGTCCCTAAAACGTGCTTATTCACTAAAAACTCATCATAGAATGACCACAGACAATACTTTCCTTACCTAAAGGTGACGGAAGGTAAAAAAAAATTCTGAAAGAACAGGATGAACCGCGACTTAAAAAGTTATGTAATAAACAAGATATTAATTTTTAAAGTTAAGAATTTGGTGCGTGACGTAACAGGTCTTCACCAGCGGTCGCCAAACTGTTAGTTTGAGTACAAATGGTTCATGTTCGCATAGCTGAAATATTTTTATATACAGGCTGGTGACCGGCACAGCCGATAATAGGCTTAAACATGTAATTTCCTGCTTCCCTAATTATTTTGGCCAAAAAAGCTTCAAATAAAAGTTGTAGAGCATAAAATTCTGCATCTGAATCAATAAGCAAAATTAATTTTGTGTCTTGTAACGGCAGAAGAAATTAGGTATGAAAATATTGATAATCAGCTCAAAAATAGCAATAGCCATGGAACTGAGGCAAAGTAGATTCCCATAAGAAATTAATAATAACAAATTTTACTAATACATATTTTATTTTTATAATAAATTATTTGACATATATTTATTGTCTATTAATTTTAATTGTTCAAAAAATACTAAACATAACACTGTATGAGGTCCTAATCGAATATAATTCGGAAACAGCCCTTTATAGAATCCTCTAAACCCTTCGGTTCGCCATATTTTCATTATACAATCAAAAATTCCATCATATAGTAAACCCTTTCCTCTTGCATCTACCCCTAAAATAAATAGAAATTATACAGGGTGTCACAACTATTCATAAAATATTATTCCATACCTTGATTTTGAATTCTGATGGACAGAAGATCAAATGGAGTCATGGCCAAGCTTATACAAATACCTCCAACCATACTAGAAAAAAATGCCACCATTATTGGTGAATCTTGAAACATTTTTCTTTCGTTCAGCCATTGCTTGCAGTATGAAAATGATGTCAATTGGGCTGTAGATCCCACAACAGCTCTTGGGGTTGTTATTTGGACACCACGAAATAGGCCTTTAATCTAAAAAAAATATTCGTATTAATAAAAATCTGTTTCTCGCCACCTCCGTTTTTGGTTACATAAGTGTACGGCGCGAGCAGTCATGTGACATTGACAAGCATTAAAAATTTCAAGATTTTCTAAATTCACGTAGTTAATTTGTCACCAGGAGTGTGGAATTGCCGAGGAAAATATACTACATGGAAATGAAAAATTACGAAATTTAGAACTAAAACTAATACAATTACCCCTTACTCAACGTGTAAACCATGCCAGAGGGCAACAACAGAGTTGATAGGACCTCTGGCATCGTGTACATGTTGAGTAATCTTAACTACTCTGCTTAAATTTGTACTACTGATGATGAGAACTTAGTTCTCGAAATACGTATATAGCTTATTTTATTATTTTAAAGTTAAGGGGTAATTGTATTAGTTTTAGTTATAATTTAACCTCTGACTCCTATTATTATACTAAATTTAGAATGAGAAATTATATTTGACATCTATGTACATAATTACTAGCTATCATTCTGACATGGGCTCCCATATCTGCCTGTCAAGGCCAACAAAGTCACATGACTGCTCGCGCCCTATTGTATTTAACATTTCTTGTATACCTACACTCTACACCATAAATTCTACTTATATTTAGATTGTTTAATTTTAAATTTAAAATGAAGAAATTTTGTCCTACTCTTCTAATTTTTTGAAATGTTTCCAATTCATCGTCGAGATTGACAGTATTTTTGACACTGACTTTTATCTGTCAGTTACAAACATTTTAATTTTGCTATTGGTTTCCATTACATTATTTGGGCTGTGAGATTTATTACACTAGATTATTATATACCTTATATTTCTTTATTTGTAAATCTATAAAAGATATAATAGAATATTTATATGTATCAGAGAGAGAATTTACTTTTGTTTAATATTAGAAAGAATAATTTTTTTGGAAGATTTTACTACTTTCGGTTGTCCAATTATTACCAAATCCTTTTCAGCTCTTCCCAGTAATGTCCGATTGAGAAATACGTAGTTATACAGATATTAAGTATTATAGTTTTTGAGAAATCGTCGTTCCAACGTCCCCACAACATATACACACACAGACATCATCGTAAAAATATTAAAATCGGATTGTAGCAACCTTAAAACGCGCTTAATCATTAAAATCTGGATATGCGATTTTTAGCATGAATCCAATACCTCTCTTAGCGAAAGGTAAAAACTGCATAATTTATATTGTTGCTTATATCTAGCGACCCCTGATGAATTAATACATACTTACTCCATGTTTAGAATAGATGCTTTGTAAAGCAGTCCACATGTTCTTATGGTTATGCTGAGTTCCTACAGCTATACTTTCATTGGCTTGACTTTGTAATTGAGTTTTGACTAGAAAAAATGGGTTGCAAAAGGCTCCACCAAGCCCGCCGCCAAGTCCACCGAAAAAGACACTCCTATAATATAAATAGATAGATATAAAAATAGGAAAAGTGTCCAGGCATACGTTAATGTACAGAGACTGGATTTTTAAAAGTTTTTTTATATTAAAAACTTTGTTGTTATCTACGTTACAGATAATTGTTGTAAACTCCGTTTATACTATTCACCTGTGAAACATAATTTCTCCTTTTTTGTCTTTAATAAGTCCCCTGGATTCAGCATGCCCATAAGTCCCTAATCTAAGTCCATTTAAAAATAACTGAGTCCACAAAGCTGGATGTAGTCCTCTTTGTAAGGCCAATAGTCCTTCTGTCCTTGAAATGACCCAAGCAGCATGGAACGTATTTCGAAAATGTATTGTAGATTGTTTCCTGGACTGTAGTTCTCCTTGTAGTTGTAGTCGGGTCTTTAGAACTTCTAGGGGGTTGGTAAAGACCCCAGCGCAGACTGCTGCGGTACCACCGATAAAAAAATCCATCTGGAATTAAAGGAAAACGAAAATTATATTCCTCAAATACCTATATAATTTTGACTGTGAGAAATTTATTGCAAAAGTTTCCATAGGTATTTTTTTCCAAATATACTAGGAAAAATAGAAATATATCATATATAAATAATATTACCTTGTTTAAACAATAACTATGGTCATATATTTAATTTATTTTTGTATATTATCACACTTAAAGAACATGTAACACATTTATCGTTATTTTACATAAATCATTGTACTACAACAAATACGGCCACTTCATATATTACAAATATTTTCTCTATTTAAATATTTAAATTATATATATTACAAACTCATGATTTTAAAATTTATCTCTTAGATAAATAATTCTTAGAATATTATCACAAATTATTACATCACTTTAGCTTTTTGTATTTGTTTATTAATTGCATCAGTATTGTTTATCACTTTATTTGGTATTTGAATTTCGCGCCTTGTATAAAATTAACTTGTACGCCACTGACAACTGGCACACATCATCATTATGACCATGTGTGCTGATATTTCTCGAGAAAAACAAAACATAAATAACTTATAGATTACCACTTTATTTTTTATATTATTAACATACGAAAAACAGTTGATGAAAATTGTTTAAATAAACGAAATTTGAATAAATAATTGTTGCATTTGACTAGAAAATTATTTAAAATTTAAGCACAAATAATTAAGTTACAATGATTAAATAATTTATCTTATCTGATGACATATTTTGCAAAACTATGGACTTAAGCACTTGACGTCATATATTGCCTTGTAAAATTGGAGGTCAGTAGCGTAGCATAACTATTTTATAATGGGCACCAATGTAACAAAAGTTTTGAAAAAAATTTTACTTGTCGAGGAAAATAAGCCACATGGAATTGGAAAATCATGAAATTTAGAATGAAAAATTATATTTGACATCTATGTACATAACTACTAGCTATCATTCTGATATGGGCCCCCGATATCTGCTTGTCAAGGTCAACAAAGTCACATGACTCTCACGCCCTATATTTATATATACCTACAGTCTACACAAAAAAATCAACTTATCTTTATATTTAGATTTTTTAAATTTTAAATTCATTCTATGAAGAAATTTTGTCCTACTCTTCAAATTTTTCGAGATGTCTCCGATTCATTGTCATAATTTACCTGCTCTCCAAGTTTTAAAACGTGAAGGATATGAAATGGCAAAATAAACACATTTTAAATTATAACTTTTATATCCATACCGACATTTGATCGAAAAACTAGTATGTTATAGAAAACTAATTAACGGATTTTATGTAAAAATTTGAAAATTATTTACCACCCAGATTTAATTTTATTGCCTCTAGAAAATTATAATCTGAAGATACGATAAATGGGTAGAATTATACTTGACAATCATGTACAAGCGTTCCAGATGGAGTATCAGTTAAGTTAACAACGCCTGCTTGGTATTAGTGAATAAGAGGTGATCTTTGGTTAAAGGAATTTCAGACGTACATTCGAAGGAATTTTAAATTGGTATTTTACGTGAAAAGCATGAAAACTTTAAACAGTATAATACTACTTTTGTACTTTTAAGAAAGAAATATATTAATTTGTTTTGCAGTTTCCATTTGCAGTTTAGAATTAGTATTATATCTCAAAATATCTTATTACTTTTATACCCGAATGTACCAATAAATGTCTAGGTGCAACATTGCCACAGATATTCTTCAACATTGAAATACGACACTTGTGTATGTGTTAGTACGAGTGGTACAGTTTAAAAAAAAAACTTTTCTACGGAAAAATAAAGAAAATTCATGTTACAGTGTTTGATATTAGCTTTTAACTATTTTGATGCAATCTGTGTATATAATGTTAAAAAATATAAGTTATTGCAAATATAAACTGCATTTCCTATTAATGCCCGATTGAGAAGTAGTCCAACAGATATTAAATAGTTTTTGAGAAATCGTCTATCCAACATACACACACAGACATCAGGATTATAGAGACCTTAAACTTTTAGGGTTAAAAAACAGAATATAGAGTCATTTTGTTGTATAAAAAATACTTTATTTTATTTTTTTCTCAATTTTTATATCCCGGCCAAAATACATTTTCAGTTCTTCCCAAAATACAAAACAAAGAACAGAATGGAGACCATTTCTCATATAATTGGTAATTAAACCTTTATAGAAGCCAGTGAAGCCTTCTTTATACCAAATTTTCGTTATACAGTCTATAACTCCATTGTATAAAAGTCCTTTTCCATCTTTGTCATATTCTGAAAAAGAAATATTTATACTTCATACAAATATATTAATGTACTTATAGGTTACTTTGGTTGTACAATCTGGTATTGACTAAATCAAATGGATTCATAGCTATACTGACACAGATTCCCCCCAACATGCTAGACATAAATATAATTATAACTGGAGTCTCGGGGAGAAATCCTTGTCTCATCAGCCATTCTTTCGTATAAAGAAATGTTGTTAGTTGAGTAGGAGAGCCAACGATTCCTCTGGATATGTTGACAATAATACCACGACTTAGGCCCTGTACCTAAAACAAAAAAGAAACAATTATTTTACGATAGTAATTGTAAATATTTGAATACAAATTATGTTCCGCTTTAAATAATATTTTGAAAAAAATCTGTTGTGGCCATCACAATACCTCGCCCTTTCCATTGTGGTATATATAAGTATTGTATTGTACACACAAAAAATTCTAATTACACCTTTATATTTACGTATTTTCTATGATTTTAAATTCATTCTATGAGCAAGTTTTCTCCATTTCTTCTAAATGTTTGAGTTTTTTCGAGGGTTCATGTAATATACTTATAATTTTAAATATATAATTAATAATACAATAAGAAAGCCTTCAGTACTATCTCTGAATTTTTGACATTAGTGACATTTATCTGTCAATTACAGCATTTTAATTTCTCAAGTAGTTAACTTGGAGATGTTTAGGCTGTGAGATTTACTACAACAGATTATTTAAAATAAAAATAAATAAATATATCATCACCGCATATTACCCATTGCTGGGTGTGCCAATCTGCTTGTATACAGATTTTGGTTATGATGATGACATATTTGTACCGTGTGGGCGATTCATATTCATTGCTGGCACCACAGGGATCAATTTTGTGCCATTTAAAATTCGAAATATTTGGCGTCTGTCGGGGTCGAACCCGGTTCCCCAGATTCGCGATGAGACACTCTGGCACGCGGCCGTGCGACCCCATTATTTATTAGATTATTTTATAGATTATATATCAAAATATTTAAATCTATAGAAGGTATAATAAATTTTTAAAATGTGTCGGATAGAGAATTTTGTTTTTTAATATTTGTAATAACATAAATTTTCAAACAGTAATATTTAAAAGATTTTTGTTAAAATACTACTACTTCCGGTTGTCCAATTGTTACCAGAATCTATTCAACTCTTCCCATTACTGTTAGATTGAGGACTCTAACACACACACACACACACACACACACACACATCATCGTAAAAATATTAAAATTGGAGTGTATAGGGACCTTAAAACTTGCTTAATCATTAACAACTGGATATGCGATTTTTAGCATGAATCCAATACCTCTCTTAGCGAGAGGTAAAAACGTTCTTTAAACATAAGAAAGAAATTAAATATTGATATTTGGCATTTTCAAAACAAGAATTGTGGTATCAGCCATTATTTTTACTGTAAATTACTATTGAATTTTTTTTGTTTAATAATATCTAACATCCTTACAACTTAAATTCGTTTAATTTTTTTTCAATTTCTCTTGAGTTGTTGACGGTAATTATAATTATTACTGAAAGTACTTACTCCGTTTTTTAAAAAAATTGTCTTCAACGCCTGAAAGGGCCCAGCATGCGTATGTTGGTGCCCAACAGCGATGGATTCGGCAGCTTTACTCTGAAGCTGCGTTTTTACCATAAATAAAGGGTTACATAAGGCACAGCTCACTCCCCCAGTTAATGAAGCCCCAACGACACTTCTGTGGAATTTCATTACCCCGTTTTCGTCTCGCATAAGACCCATTCTATCGAAATATTGGTACATTCCTAACCTGAAAGAATTACACATAGAAAATAAATTTGTAGAAAGATAATACTAGATTCTAGAATAATTTGTTATGGTGCAGGCATTTGGAAAAATAACAACAATATACTTATATTTCTTGATTACAACAATGCAATTATTTTAAAAACATATTTTTGTTGATTACAACAAAGAAAATAATTAGTACAACAATGGATATTAATCCTGTCCTTTGTAATAACTCGTTTATTTTAAATATTATGGAAGTTTCAATGATGAAATATTTGTACCGTATTAAAATTTTTGGTGTTGGTTGGGATCGAACTCGGGTCCCCAGATTCGCGACCAGACATTGAGGCACACGGCCACGAGATTATTTTAAGGTGTCTATAAATTAATTTATTTTCTTTAAATTTTAAATATGTTATATTCAAATGGAACACTTGTAATACATTTTAATATAAAATAAACTTTGTTTGATTTTTTTTCCAAAATATTTAAAATAAATATAGTCAAATATTGTTTGAGGGGGTGTACTAGGTGTCACCGCACAGGCACTCGCAGCTATTGTGGAGGAAACACCACAATAATTAAACTTTAAAAACATATAACACAATTTATATAAAATTGTGTTATATTATTATATTATAAACAGTCTATGCGCCTAGTAATATATTTTTTAGTTGCTTGGTGGCAGCACATACGTGTTTGACTTTGTAATTTTTATAAATAAATTGAATAAAATATTAATAAAATCGCGCATATATTTCAGGGCGCGGTGCAGCAGACTTGCACAAACCAAAGTTCTATTTTTGGATTGTTACTTGTTAATTGTTGTTTGAAATTCAAATAGATCTACTTTATTTAGCGTAGAAAACATATGTAATTAATATATTACAGAAATTACTACGCGAGGAAACGAGATTTTGCTGGATTTTCTAACAATTTTTATAAATGAAATAAATGCAAATAATTCAGAAATGAACACAAGATGGTATTAGAAGTTTCGTTTTTATTTACATACATACATAAAATCACGCGTGTCCCACTTAGTGGGTTCGCACAAACCCGATAACAATAAGAACATCATACAACAAATCCTTACTCTTAAACATATTAAAGTGACTAATTTTCGGTAGCGAAATACCGCATCCGGATCACAATAATAGTTAGGAAACAATCATCCTTCGCCACACATTCCTATCTAAGCAGACTTCTTTCGCCTCGGCCACACTCATAATCGCATTCATACATTCTTTTCTCTTCATACTTGGAAACTCTCTCTCTCTTTAAGGACCCTACCACACTGGTCGGCTACGCAATCGAAAACCCTCAACTTCACCAAAATATATACGCTTAACAAGCCGTTCACTCGCCATTCTCTCCACATGCCCAAACCATCTCAACTGACTCACACCAACTCTCTTAATCACATTGTCCCACATACACCACGTAAATAACTCATTTCCACGGTAGTCACTCTCTTTTTATGCTTCCTCGTCCATGCCCAGCATTCGCTTCCATACAAGCACTCCATTATATACACTTAACCGAGGATCCCTTGATACGTTAACGTTTCGTGCAAACGTACCCAGAGCATCCATTACCTTACATCCCGCACTCACTCTCCTTTCTATCTCTCGATTAATTCGACCATCTCTCGATATCATGCTACCCTAAGTTTTTATTTTAAACATAAATTTATTGTATATTGTACAAACCTTGTGCCATTAAGTAACAGTTGAGCGCACAGATTAAGTGACAGTCCTTTTTGTAAAGCCAATGGACCATCGACTTTAGCTATAACATACGCAGCATGGAAAATATTTTTATAGTGTACTTTGCTTTGATGTCGGGCCTTTAATTCCCCTTGAAGTTGCATCCTTGTTCTGACTACTTCGAAAGGGTTTGAAAAACAACATGCACCCATTGCTGCCAAACCAGCTACCATGAAATCCATCTAGAAACCAAAATGACCAAAAGGCATTATTAATGCCAAGTAATGGGGGGTCTGTGACCAAATTTTAATTTTTACATATATGATACTAGGCTAAAAATCCCAATACCTCTCGCCAGTTTTTGGTTAGGTATAGGGCGCGAGCAATTATGTGACGTTGTTGGCCTTGGCAAGCAGATATGGGGGCCCATGTCAGAATGACAACTAGTAATTATGATAGATGTGTGGAATTTGCTTAAACCACATGGAATTGGAAAGTCACTAAATTATGTACATAATTACTAGCTATCATTCTGATATGGACCCCCATATCTGATTGTCAAGGCCAACAAAGTCACATGACTGCTCACGCCCTATTGTATTTATTTCTTGTATACCTACACTCTACACCATAAATTCTATTTATATCTAGTTTTCATATTTAGATTTTTAATTTTAAATTCATTCTATGAAGAAAATTTGTCTTCTAATTTCTAATATTTCCAATTCATTGTCGGGATTGACAGTAATTTTGAAGGGTATATATAATATAATGTATGTACTTCCCACAACAATTCTTCAGTAATGTCTCTGGATTTTTGACACTATCTATCAGTTACAAACATTAATTTTTCAATTGGTTTCCATGACATTATTTGGGCTATGAGATTTGTTATATACCTTATATTTCATCTCTAAATCTATAGAAGATATAATAAAATATTTATATGTATCAGAGAATTTACTCTTCTATAATACTAGCAAGAAAAAAAATTTCAAAAAATAATATTTAGAAGAATTTTATGTTACTTCCGGTTGTTTAATTATTACCAAAACCACTTCATTTATGGGGTACCATCAACAAATTATTTAAGCATTTTTCTAATTTTGTTCTTATTTGTTACAGGATTTCGAGGCCTTCATCAGCCGGGTTACCACTTCGACATTGAAGAAGGTAGGAACTAATATTTATTTAATCCATATCTCTAGGGCTTTTATACAATGAACCTATTTCACATTTTTCAAAAAGTATTTTAAATAAAAGTTTATACAATATATTTTTTGGTAATAATTTTTATGGGGTCTCATGGTCGCGTGCTTGTGTGTCTGGTTGCGAATCTGGAGAACCGGGTGCAACAGAAGCTATACAATGTACCGAAGTTGTAGGATCAAATCAAGTCACACATTCATTGAATTTTATAGTGTATAATTATAAACTGTGCAGTTCATAAAAATAATTAAATATATCACGGCATGTTACCCATTGCTGGGTGTGCCAATCTGCTTTGTACAGCTTACCAGGCGTTACCTCACGGGCACTCAATGCTGGCGTGGAGAGTGCACCACAATATAATTTAGTGCCATTAAAATTCGAAGTAATTTTCGGCGGCGGCAGGGATCCCGGATTTAATTTTATGAGATTTCTCGGTCTTTAAATTTGAGCAAACATTTCTTCCATAAGAAATACATGGGGATCAAAATTATAAGCGGTGTTGATGTGTTAGTGTGTACCTAGTGGTCCCTAGACACCGTTTGTCTAAAATGCTGTCAAACTGTCATTTTGACAATCAGTCAAGGTGCTTTGATTACAACAAAACAAGTGCTTCGTTTGTTGATCGCTTAGTAATGGTTTGGTTTTCAAATCGAATATCTTCAAATTCAATGTCTACAAATTTTTAAATTATTCGAGAACTTAAAGACATAACATCAAATTCCTTCGTAATGCTACGTTACGTGCAAACAGTCAACTCTTTGGGAGAAGCAGAGCAAAGGAGCATTTTGGACTTAGGCAGCAAGCAATACTGCCTAGGAAAACTTATTGGCGAGGGAACTTACAGTAAAGTGTGTATGGCCAAATTGAAAATGAGTGATGACCAGTTCCCGTCTTCTCGACAAGTTGCGTGTAAAATTATCAATAAAAGAGAAGCAGGATCGGACTTTGTGAAGAGGTTTTTACCGCGGGAAATAAAAATATTGAAGATGATAAGTCATCCTAATATTATAACCATTTTTGATATAGTGGAATTTAACAATCATGTGTACGTTTTAATGGGATTTTGTAAACATGGTGATCTGTTAGAATTTGTAAGAAAAAAAGGACCTATTGGGGAACGAAAATCGAAACACCTTTTTAGGTAATGCTATTCTTTATACTTTAGGAATACCATATATCAAATACACATATAAAAACACAGAAATATAGTATAGAGCAGTTTTCTTAAATTTAAATTTTTGTTTGAAAGTGTCATTTTTGACATAACCTATTTGTCAACCAAATTTTGGTACGATACCAGATAGATTATGGTTTGAACCTATCAAATTCATTTCCCAAATTATGGTACAATGTTAACGACTCAAAATCTATTATATACATACATAAAATCACGCGTGTCCCACTTAGTGGGTTCGCACAAACCCGATAACAATAAGAACATCATACAACAAATCCTTACTCTTAAACATATTAAAGTGACCGATTTTCGGTAGCGAAATACCGCATCCGGATCACAATAATAGTTAGGAAACAATAATCCATATATTCCTATCTAAGCAGACTTCTTTCGCCTCGGCCACACTCATAATCGCATTCATCCATTCTTTTCTCTTCATACTTGGAAACTCTCTTTAAGCACCCTACCAACCACATCCATCCACTTACACACTGGTCGGCCACGCAATCGAAAACCCTCAACTTCACCAAGATATATACGCTTAACTAAAGAAAATCTTTTCTTAAGGCAAGTGGTGTCAGCAGTTCGATACCTTCACGACAAAGAAATAGCACATAGAGACTTAAAATGTGAAAACATTCTTTTGTGTGGAAGAAACGCTATCAAAATTTGCGATTTTGGCTTTGCCCGTTTATGTAAACATGAACAAAATGGACGTAAAGTTCTGTCAAGTACCTTTTGTGGATCTGCGGCTTATGCTGCTCCGGAAATCATTCAGGTGCTTTTTTTTCTCTTCATTATGTAGAATTTATGTCAGAAGTGTCAATGATGACAGTCAAAGATGACATTTTTGAGATATACTGTCGTTTTTTTAATAATTTGACACAGACGTCTGGAAATATTTTTATGTAGAGTAAAAAAATTCTGATCAAGGTCATCTGTATCATGAACGAATTAACAAATTGGTGTGCGATTTGCAGTTTCTAATAATATTTTAAACAATGTTTTTTTTATTAGGGATCGCCATATAATCCAAAAATGTACGATATATGGTCTATGGGAGTGATTTTATATATAATGTTAACTGGGCAAATGCCGTTTGATGATTCCAATATACAGAGAATGCTGAAATTTCAAACAAATCGAGTAATATGTTTCTCTATTAATTATAGCATGAAAATATCTTCTGAACTGAAAAATTTGCTGATGTATGTATACCCTCTGTATAGTAAATATAAAATACACAAGTAAAACATTTATTTCAGAGGTCTTCTGGAACCAGATGTAACTAAAAGATTAACCATCACCAAAGTTGCTAAGTCCAAATGGTTTTTTGCTTCCTATAAAAAAGAAACTGACAAAAAAACATGAAATTGATAGTTATTTTTCGTTATGTATTAAAATTATGAATAATAAATTTTATTTGACCATTACACAGTACGAGAATTTTCTTTGTATGTAGTAGGAGTAGGAGGGGGGAACGAATACAGCGTTGGATAGCTGGAAGTGTCTACTATTCCTGTACGAAAACACGTTTTTGTCGCTGTAATAGTATTTTTTCTATAGAGGTTAGAAACGAACGTGTTTTTTTCTCGTGCCGATAACAATGTGTGACGAAAAACACGAGCAACGGATCAATGTGAAATTTCTCGTTAAATTAAAAAAAAACTCCGACTGAGTGCTATAAGTTGTTGAAAGAATGGTGAGAATTCTCTATCTCGTGCGCGTGTTTTACAATGGTATAAACGGTTTTCTGACGGCCAAGAGAGCACCGAAGATGACTAACGTCCAGGTCTGTCTGTTTCAACTTTGCAAACAGTGACCAAAATCAATTGTGCGCGGAGTTCGTCGTATGAGCATTCGGATGATTACTGAGACTCTGTACGGTTTCCTAGACGCGACAAGCCGCGGCGACAGGTCGCGCGGCACCTCTGCGTATACGCAAATTGTAAGAAGTGGTTTCCTCGGCGCGACCGCGACTGCGCGGCAAATCGTCTGCCGCGGCGACAAACGAATGACTGGTATAGTGAGCAGTACTCCGCGACAGTCGCCGGCGACAGGATGGCGAAATCAGCATTTTCAGCCTTAGATGATGGGAAATTAGTTGAAGAAGTTCGAGAAAATAATGTTTTGTATGATATGATCAATGATAAGTATAAATATGTAATATATAAAGACGAAAAAATATGGATGGGGATTACAGAGAAAATAGAAAAATTAGGTAATTGTAAATGAAATAATATAAAAAAAACTTAATGCTATTATAAATTGAAATTTACATTTGTAAAATGTAATTATTTTGTAACATAATTCGCTTCATTTCGAACTGCAGCTGTCGCGTCTAGGAAAACAGTAATGCTCTGCGACTAGCGATCGGAGTAAAGTCGCGGCGACCAGCCGCCGCGGCTTGTCGCGTCTAGGAAACCGTACCTTAAACGCTGATAAAGAAACTGTCAGAAAAAAATTACATGACGAATTGAACATGAAGAAAGTCTGTGCGAAGTTAGTCCCAAAAAATTTGATCCCTGACCAAAGCTCGTCCGTCAACAGATCTGCTCAGATTTTCTTGAGAGGTTAGATGAAGAGCCTGAATTGATGGAAAACATCATCACTTGCGATGAAACCTGAATATTTCAATACGATGTTGAAACTAAGCGACAAATCCTGCATCGCCAAGATTGAAAAAAACAAGGATGTCGAAATAAAGATTTAAAGCCATGCTAATCGTTTTTTTCGACATCAACGGCATCGTGATGATTGAATGGGTACCCGAGGGTCACACTGTAAACCAAACTTACTATTTGAAAGTTTTGGCAACACTGCGAGAACGAGTTCGTAAGAAACGGCCGGAGTTGTGGAAAAACAAGTCGTGGATGTTGCACCTGCCCATAACGCGCTGCCTGTGAAGCGTTATTTAGCCGCTAGAGGCACTGCAGTATTCGCCTGATTTAGCACCCTGTGACTTTTTTCTGTTTCCGAAGATCAAGTCTGCCTTAAAAGGAACCCGGTTGACCAGTGTTAATAGTGTTTCAATAAATAATAAACAATAAAGAACTTTGGAAGCATTTTATTGTAATATGAAAAGTTATAAAATATTTCACCATTTAATTTCAAAACCAATAAATATTTATTACAAGTCATTAAGTCATTGTTTTAATATCACTGAAAGTTCCGTTTGAGCTAGTTGTGTGTACAGGTGTGTTCAGAGGCCTAGAATTGAACCCGTCTTTACAGAGAAAGGCAATTTCGCTTGTGACTCTACCTCTTGTTTCTGGGAAATACCTCCTAAAAAGAAAGAGTAAAGCTTTGGAAAATTTAGGACAAAATAGGGATTCCTTACCTTATGAAGAAGAATAGTGCAATAGTAAATCCCGCAAAGATCCCGAAGCTTCCCGGTCCTATAAAACTTTGCAGTGTTGGGAAAGTCATCCCTACGAGGAAATTAGCCCCCCAGCTGGCCATACTACCTAAGGCCATCGCGCTGGGCCGTGGGCCTACCTCAAACAATTCGGCGCCTATAAAGTACGGAATAGGCCCTAAGCCCAAACCGTAGAATAGGACGTAACATAGCATGGCTAGTATACTGATGTAAGACATCCAGGATACATATTTCTAAAAAAAGAAAAAATTGTAAAATCGTTTAGTGCCAAAGAAAATCAGTGTTTTCGCTCAGGATTTTAAGGACTTCAAGACTCTAATAAGTTTTATTTTGCATTACTTTTATTAATTAAAGCGTTTAAATTCTGGGACTGTAGTTTTATTATAATACGGCCACTGGGTATAGGAGTCTTTATACAGGGTGTTATATTTTAGTATACCTAGCAAATATCTCGCTTATTTATTAATTAATTTCTTTCATATAACATGATTTATACAGCAACATGTAAGCTACTTGATGACGGATGTACATACATGATACCACTTCCGGTTTATTAGGTATTAATATCAAATTTCAAATAGAACATACTATATTTATTACAAATTTGAAAAGTACATGAAATTTGCTGTACAATCATGTAAAATAATCCATATGTTACATTATTAAAAAGTAAAATGGCGGGCACTTTTTTATACACCTAGTCGAGAATAGTGAGCCGTGACTGTGGCTTCAAATAAAACAATGAACTAAAATAATTGTAACACGGTAAATGTCAACCTGTAAATACTCAGTACTAATTGCTCTAACCTATATTATTAGCAAGTTTCATTGTAGTACCTTATTAATTTATTATAAAATGAAATCTAACTCAAAAAATAAATCTTCGCGAGCACCTGCCGGGTGATTTATTATTAGGGTCATCTGATCCTTTGTATTTGATGTTATTATCGCGTCGAATGTTCCATCAAGGAAGCCAGAGGGGCATTCTGATATAGACACGGATCGTGAGATGAACAGTTGGTGTTATAAATAAATAGGCTACGAGTAGTGAACATAAATTAATATAGTTATATAAATATTGTTTCCGTTGACCGTTTATTAATAGGCTTTCTTAATATATAGAAATTCATTCATTAATGACCCCTATTAATGCATGATTTTTTTATTAATAAACAATTTATTGGGTGCGTTCACCACATGGAACACAGTAAAAAGGTAGACAGAATTAAAAGTCATGCTTTTGACACTTACTAGCTAGGTATATTCACGTAGCATACCTTTAAAATGAATTTGAAAGAATAAAATTCCTCAAATAACATAAAAAACCGCTGGTGTTGTCTAGCATTAAGTAAACTGAACGCACCCACTGAAAACAATTGATGACAAAACTTATTGATTTTCTGACGTAAAATTTTACAACGTACGGTCAACCATTACTAACCTAAAAAAAATTGTCATGGAATAAAATTAGATTTTCCATTTAAGTAAGATACGGTCAACGAAAAAATATTGTAACTAACACGTGTGTTAATTGGCGATTAACACACTTGATAGTTAAATAACTATTAAATGTTAACATTTCAATAAAACATTCTTAATCTGTGTAGACACTGAGAAACTATATTTTTAAAAAAGCAATTGTAAACAAGACCAATCAACACGAGATAAAAATGCCAATGTTGGCAGTTTCAAATTGTATTCTGAATAGAGTTACGACATACGTTACCTTATGAACAGATTCTTCTATCTGACAAATAGAAATCATACAGTTTTTATTGCGCTAGATCATTCTTACGCGAAGAATAGGTAGTAGTAATCTTTGTAGTACTTACAAGTAATGCAATAGCAACGCCTAGTACAATCAACCAAAAAGCGGCAGTGATAGAACTGAGCAAAAATAACGTCCTTCTGTTATATCTACTCATTAAGGGTATGGCTATTATAGACATTAATAAATTAACGCAACCACACCCGATATTGGCTAATTGGGCTTGTTGTTCATTTAGGCCTGTATTTTGAAATATTGAAACAGAATAGTAGAACACCTAGAAAATAACAGGTCTTAAACGCAAAATATTAAAAGTTTTCCATTGTAAATACAAAAATTCTTTATTGTCATAAAAATTTTCGGAATTTTTTTGAACAGATACTAATTTTTTTTGTTTGTTTCAGGACTTGTTTCCCGGAGTTATTCATCAAAGGTAAGAACTTTTATTTAACTATTTTTATTTACATACATTTTACCATTCATTCGCTAAATAATCCTGTTTAATAAATACACATCTTTTGCCCCGGCCACATTCATAATCGTACAAAAATTTCTGTTCTTACTGCGTTGATTCCGCTAAGTTGTTGACCCCCCTGCATACTACAGACCAATAAAATCGGTAGGAAAAGTTCTTTATTGGTTAGGACAGACCCCAAGTTCCATCCTACTGCAGACGAATCTGCACTGCGCATGTCGTCTTGTAGTTGTTGCATTTCTTCTCTTAAAGACTCGGAAGAAACTCCCCTGATTTTTGAGAGCTCTAGAATGAATCCAAAATCAAGGTCAAATGCCTTTTTTCAAGGGATGTGCAAATATTTTTCCCTCATGTACAAAAATAAATTGCCAAATCACAAATTTTAGGAAATTTTGGATTTTGAGGTGTTTTGGAAAATATGGACTTACCTTTTAAAGCCAGTTGTGGTTGGCGCCTAACAGCTGAGAGATATTTAGGACTTTCTGGCATTAACGGAAGCGGAAGACCAAAAACTATTGTCAAAATGACAAAAAGAGAAAGAAGTATTGGCCAGTATTTTTCAGTTCCTGAAAAGAAACGATTATATAAAAAAAATACTATTTTTGTTTCTACAGTCTACATAGAAAGTTGCCATTTGGGCTCTCTTTTGTCAACGCAAAATGTCACTTTGCCGCTCTAGCGCGACAGTGGAAAAAACGCTCGCAGTCCAAATTTCTAACTATACAATGTTGAGAAATGTCACTTGTCTACATTCTTAATGGAAACGTTTAGTCAGGAACTAATGGCACTGTAGTGACACATTTACCACCTTTACAAATAAATCTGACATATAACTGCTCTGTCGGTATATTACAAAGACAAAAAAAATGCCGCACTATTGTAAGACGTGTAAGACGTTTTTTTCTTTATATTAATCCTTATTAATTGAGTAGTAGTGTAAGTACAAAGTGTAAATTTTATTATTTTTTGTTATGGTGGAGGACCCCACTGTGCCGACTGTAGAAAAAATCGTGTGTGTGTTTCGAGTGCAAATAGCTATTTATATTACCTAGAACTTCCCTGAGACCAGCCGCTTGCGCCACCAACACTCCAGTACACACCCCCAAAGGACACATAACCCCTAAGCTACCCCTCAATTTTAACGGGGCCAATTCGGTCAAATACATAGGCACTATGCATGTTATCAACCCTTAAACAAAATCACATTATAAAAGATCAGCTGCCAATTCTTCAGGGATGAATTCGTTGTTCATTTGTCTAGGTTGAAACAATAATGGTAACTCCAGTCACTCAGTCGTTGCTACCCAGCTAGCCATCAACAAAATGTCTGGGTAGAATGATTGAACTGCTCTCATCACACACAGAATATTTGACAGTTAAGATGATACTATGATGTTCGTTTTATGTAGTTTTAGAGTGTTCTATTGACAGAAACAGTATAATAGATGAGGAAAAATATAAAGTATTGAATGATTTTTGGGAAGGGAAATTTTTATGCTTACCAAGTTCTGTTCAAATTGAAAATTTTGTAGTTTTTATTTATCCATCGAAGTGTGACTGAGGCTGGAATTGAATTAAGGATAACCCAAAATGGGAAAGGATATTAAAAAGGATTAATATTGTTGACAGAATACAGGACGAAAGTGAAATAAATGAAAAAACAACTAAAAAAAGGCGTTTTTATTCATACTAAGTAGCTAAACCATAATAATTGTTTATGGTTACTAACCGCGTTTAGTGGCAATTTAAAGGTAACCTGAGTGCGCCCCTGACTTAAAAGTATACGTGCGCCGGAATGGCTAGACGTGTTAATTACATCGGTGACCTAAATCTATTGTATTCAGTATCATTGTGGCGTCGGAAGGTTCCAGAAGGACACTGAGCTGTATAAATACCGTTCGAACGACAGCGGACATAGTCTGATATATAACCAGTTTTGACAGTTGTCACGTGCAGACCACGCGATTTAAGAATATGGAGAAGTATTCAAACGAACCTTTAATTATTGTAAAAACAAATTACAAAAATGGTGAAAGTTTTGCGAAACCAGTTCGCCAATTACGTCAAGTTTTCTGTCGCAATAATGCGCCAAATGAATCGACAGTGCGGCGTTTAATTACAAAATTTGAAACCAAATTTACGCTGATGAGAAGATCATTGTTCGCCGTCGTCCTTATCGGTCACTCGAAATTATAGCCACAGTAAGGGAATCTGTGGCCGAGAATCCAGGAACTTCCATTCGGCATCGTGGTCAAGAATAAACATTTCCAGAAGCACTATGCAACGAATTTTGGTAAAAGATCTGCATTTGCACGCATACAAGGTTCAATTAGTGCAAGAAATCAAGCCAAGGGACCATGCGCAGCGCCGTGGATTTGCTGATTGGGTGTTGGGACATCATCACGTAAATAAGCAAAACTGTCGGATTTGTGGTGCTTAAAATCCACGTGTGATACTCAAACAACCACTGCGAGTAACTGTTTGGTGTGCATTTTGGGCTGGCGGAGTGATTGGGTCGTATTTCTATGAAAATGCGGCTGTTAACGGAGTTTTTGTGGCCCGAATTGGATGTAATTGACGTGGAGGACATATTTTTCCAACAAAACGGTGCGACCTGCCACACAGCACGTGAAACAATGGTGTTACTGCAGTACTGCAGACCAAGTTTCCAGGCCGTGTCATTTCTCGATTTGGCGATCAACATTGGCCACCAAGATTGTGCGATCTAACACCGATGGACTTTTTTCTTTGGGGCTATGTGAAGGAAAAGGTATGCGAATAAGCCTTAAACAGTTGAACATTTTAAAGAGGAAATACGGCGCGTTATTGGTGAAATACAGCCACATTTATGTGAAAACGTTATTCAAAATTTCAACAAAAGAATAACCCTGTGCCAGATCTTTCGTGGTTTTAGCCGAATAAAAACGCCTAAAATATTATTTTAATCAATTGTTTTTAATCTTAGGTAAATTGCATAAAAATGTCCCCTCCGTTGTCCTGTTTACATGACGTTCATTTCCCATCAATTCATTTATACCCATAACACCCTAAAAAGGGGATTAGTGTCTTGTATAGTGGGGCAAACATACAATCATACTTTCTTAATAATATTTCTTTACCTGCTGCAAGACCGACTAATACTCTACCCAATATGAGTAACTCAACAGAATTCAATGGTTCACAGACATAGAATAGGATCCCACCACTTATATTTAACATAGTGCTGGTGATATAGGCCCCTTTACGGCCTAATCTATCAGCCAACCATGAACCCGTCAGAGATCCGGTAACTCCACCAATGAGAAAGACGGATACAATGGTTGACCACAATATATCCAATTGTGAAGCTGTTAATGGCGCATTGTAACGAATGAATTGGGTTTCGTTACAAAATTTACGAATTATCTAGAAAAAAAATATATTGTTCATTTCTTACATACATAAAATCACGCGTGTCCCACTTAGTGGGTTCGCACAAACCCGATAACAATAAGAACAACATCATACAACAAATCCTTACTCTTAAATATTTTAAAGTTCCTTTTACTATAGCGACAAAAACGTGTTTTCGTACCGGAATAGTACACTTCCCGCTATCCAACGCTGCATTCGTTAACCCCCCCCTTTAGGACGCCATCTGCGCGCGCATTCTGGTTATTTAATAGCCATACTTCGTATATATAAATTTTAAAATATAAATATGGTACATACCTCAGCTGGTGCGTTCATAACACCAATGTTGTACCCAACTGGTAGTGACCCCCCAAAAGTGGTACAAATACCAGCTACTACAAGCCAAAAGGTCCATCCTGATTTTGCCTGGACTTGAGGTCGGTGTTCTATCTACAAAAACAGTCATTTACCTTTACAAGGATTTTACTATCCGTTACTTTAGGTACAGGCGATATAGGGACCGTGCTAAAAATAAGCACGTTTTAAGGTCCCTCAAATTTAATGTATGCATTTTCTATTTAAAAAAAAAATTTGAAATTTGTGTTTTGGTAATCATTTTCATTATTGTAATCAATTTTTCTTTGTTGTAATTAAGTGTTGTATTGTTGTAATCAAACAATTTGACATTATTAAAAAAATCAAATTTTGACATTTCATAAAACATTGACATTTATTTTGACACATATTCATAGCCCACTTAATTTAACATATTAAAATATATATTATTACCCAGTATGTTATTCGGAACACCATTTTTGTAGAAGGTTATTGTAAAACTAATTAAAAAATACATTGATATCTCGTGCATAATAAAAAACTTTGTAATATTTTACCTGGTACGTCATTCAGTGTCAGAAGAATAAAATGTTCGATACTATAAATATATTAGTGCGGCTGAAGTACTAACTTACGACATACTACTCAAATCTTAAATGTTGAAATGTTTAATATTTTATGCAGACGGAACTCAAATTCATAAATAATGATAAGAATGTATTATCAATCGAAATAAGAATGATAATTTTAATTCAAATAGAAAGATTAATATATTTTAATCATTTAATTAACATATTTAATTAAATATTGGAGCGAGTGTTATATTAATAATATTAATATAGAAAATTCAATTATATTTTTATTACATGCAATGATTAATTTAAATTAAATTAAGAAAATTGGAAGGGGTACTTATATGATTAAATTTTGATATGTACATTAATACAGGGTGTTATATTTTAATGGACCCAGCAAATATCTCGCTTATTTATTAAGTTAGTAATTTCTTTCATATAACATGATTTATACAGCAACATGTAAGCTACTTGATGACGGATGTACATTCATGATACCACTTCCGGTTTATTAGTAATTCATATTAACTTTGAAATTTCAAATGGAACATACTATATTTTTTTACAAGTACATCAAATTTGTTTTACAATCATGTAAAATAATTCACATGTTACATTATTAAAAAGTAAAATGGCGGGCACTATACACACCTAGTCGAAAAGAGAATAGTGAGCCATGATTATGGCTTGAAATAAAACAATTAAAAACAAAAATGTTTATTTATTATAATATAAATTATTTATTCAATCTGCAACTATAAAATTGTTACCATCTTCCAGTTATTTTTACACTAAGTACTACAAAGAAATCAAAAATTGCTGGTAACACTGAACAAAATGTGAAAATAATCCAGAACCATCCACACTGCCAGGAATCGACAATAAAATATGTTAGGATCACTGTAGCAGAACAATGACACAATATAGCTATATAAACAGTTAAGGAAAATTGCATTTGTTATATCATAATTACTTGGGAAACCACAGAAAAATTGAAAAAATAATTAGCTCGATAATAAGTTTTTCAAATTCAACAATATATACACAGGTACAGTAACATTTTTAAAGATGTCCGAAACGAATTAACAAATTGACATACATTTATCTCTCTTATTTGCAAAGACTATGCATATATGGTAACGGCCTCTATAGGGCCGCGTGGAAGGTAAAGCGACTATCTTTTTCTAGCGCACGTATTTCTTACCGGAATGAATGCTTTATCAAAAACATTAGGCAGTTGTACTATTCATTTCGAGAAGCACTTTATAGGGTGTAAATTAGGTGAACTGTATTACATATTAGTTATGGTCGTGGCTTAAATTTTTGATATTTATAAAGACAAGCATTAACGGAATAAGATAAATTTAATTTACAGTAAAATTTTTGAAAGATGTCCGATCAAGGGCACCTGTATCACGAACGAATTAACAAATAGGCATACATTTATCTTTTGCAAAGGCTGTAAGACTGTGTGATAAGGATGGATATAACACGCTTGTCTTTCAAAAATTCATATTGTTTCGACTAAGTTAGGACATTCCATTTATAAACGATACTCGTTGTTGATAATACTTTAGCTGTAACGTAAGTTTATTTATTAATTCAGATACATTACCTGGATTCATAGCCGTACGTATAACGTTATATTCTGTTAGAGTCACTGACACTGGCATTGTGTTAGTATCTTATTTTTAACATATTTGGTTTTACATTTGCTTATAAACTTACTAGTTGACTTATTTTTGAATTTTGAATGCTTTTCCTGTAATATATATTTTTATAATAATAAAATAACAGTAGTATCTTACGTACCCTCATAAAAACTAAGCAAACGACACTACCGAATTTGTCATGATGGACCGAGCAAAAATCTGAATTCATACAATTCGTAGACAACCTTGATCGGACATCTTTCAAAAATTTTACTGTACATACTACTTTACTTGCAGCTTATACATACATACATTGTATATACATATATTAATGTTGAATTTGAAGTCACTTTTTGAAGCATCTTCGTAATTATCTATGTGTATAAGATAATAAACTATATGTGTGATAGAATGAAATGTAATCAAATAATAAATAATGCAATCAGTCAATGTTAAGGATAAACAAACATAAATCATTTTAATCAAATAAGGTCAAGTTCAGATGCAATTTAAATAAACATTTTCATAATTTTATTATACTGTAGGGGGATACAACATAAAGAAAATAAATATAACAACAAAACAAACATAAAATAAACAGTGATACGTTAAAGGATACACAGCAGATCAGATGTGGCATGAAACATGGTAGCACCAGACAAAAATGCAATTAGTTCAAAAGCTATCAAGCCTAGTGTTATGCTTAAACCCACAAGCAGCCTAAAATGATAAAATTTGAATAAATAAATATATCACCACAAATCTACCCAAATTTCAGTAATTTATATAACAGATATATAGTGAGATCAAATCCAAATAGAAATGACGTCATCAAATAATAAATACAATCTACTAATAATAGTAATTATAGATTTACAGGGTGGTGTCCGGCACAGCCGAACATAGGACTTGAACATGTAATTCCTGCTCCCCTAATTATTTTGGGTAAAAAAGCTTCAAATAAAAGTTGTAGAGCATAAAATTCTGCATCTGAATCAATAAACAAAATTAATTTTGTATGCCTTGTAACGGCAGAAATTAGATATGAAAATGTATCACCTCAAAAATAGCAATAGCCATGGAATTGAGACAAAATAAATAACAAATGTCTAACGGGTCTGTCATGTTAGGGTAATTTATTACGTTTATTTTATAATTTATTATGGGTATCAAATTATTTTATAGTTATTTTTAGGTTAAGCATTTAAGCCTTTTAGTAAATGAAATGAAATGTGTTAGTAAAAATGTATTTGCGTTGTTAGTAATCTAATCACAAATACATACGGATGCGTTAATAATTTGTTAAATTTTCCATAAAGTTAAAAAAAGTACTGCATCATTATGTTTATTTTATTTGTAAGATATAAACATGAAATTTATTTATAAATAATTTTAAGATTTTATATACATCATAACAAAGAACTGTGAGTCAAAATATATTAAATATTGAAATATTTTAAAATAATACTTTTTGTTTAACTATTTATGTGTATACATTTGTGTTCTATTATATATTAAATGTAGTAGGTACATACGGTATATTATGACATGTTAACTGTATTTGGTTATTTTTATGATGTATTTTATCATTACAACTGACGTTAATCGTAAAATGTGTGCTTATGACTATAAAATATTATTGTTTGCTAACGTACTCGTACCAAAAGAAAATAAATAATTTGTTACTACTATAATCAATGCCACATTTAAGTGTAGTCGCAATAAATATAAAAATAAATAAATCTTAAAACACTTTGATAGCATGAATGGTTTTAACTCTGTCTATCGGTTATGGTTTATTTTAGAGAAAAATACATCGAATGATAGTTGTGTACAATTATATTTTCTATAACTTTTATTTGAAGCTTTTTTCTGTAAAATACACCATAAACAAATGACATTCATGCTATAGCTTTGTTTAATTTTTAATTCTTGTAATCAATATTTTTCGTATATATTTCAAAATATCCATTGTTGTAATCAACAACAAAAAAATCTAGTGGTTATGTTCACCCTTACAATATAGTATTCAATAACAGACCACCCCAGTATATACAGGGCGATTCATTCTTGTAATCAATATTTTTGGGCTACAATCAAAATATCCATTATTGTAATCAACAAAAAAAAATATTTAGTGGTTATTGTGATCACCCGTACAATATCGTATTCAATAACAAACCACTCCAGTATATACAGGGCGATTCATTCTTGTAATCAATATTTTTGGCTGCAATCAAAATATCCATTGTTGTAATCAACAAAAAACTAGTGGTTATTGTGTTCACTCTTACAATATCGTATTCAGTAACAGACCACCCCAGTATGTAAAGGGTGATTCATTCTTGTAATCAATATTTTTGGGCTATAATCAAAATATCCATTGTTGTAATCAACAAAAAAAACTATTGGTAGTTGTGTTCACCCGTACAATATCGTATTCAATAACAAACCACTCCAGTATATACAGGGCGATTCATTCTTGTAATCAATATTTTTGGGCTATAATCAAAATATCCATTGTTGTAATCAACAAAAAACTAGTGGTTATTGTGTTCACTCTTACAATATCGTATTCAGTAACAGACCACCCCAGTATATAAAGGGTGATTCATTGTTGTAATCAATATTTTTGAGCCACAATCAAAATATCCATTGTTGTAATCAACAAAAAAAAATCTAGTGGTAATTACAAAACAAATTATAAATATAGACATAGGGCAAACGTGTGCCCTAAAACACGATATGTGTTTAAAATTATGTTACCTGCGTTTGCATAATATTATTACTTCCAGTTTTCGAATAATTGCTAGCAACTTTTAATTTTCAATGAAACATTATATTTATTGATGTATTGATATATTTCAGAATGAAGAATATTAAACAGTAGTATGTTGGTATTTTGCCATGATTTTAATAGTCTTGACTTCAAATCCTATTGAGTATTTTAATACAAAACACAGAAATGTTACAAATGAAAACTTTAAGTCAATTCAAATTGAAGGTACCAATAATTACAACAATGAATAATTTAATAAAAAGTATTTCGTATTGTTCAAACTTTAGTTACATGTTTTCATTCTCTGGTTAATAGTTAAACTTGTGAACATACTTTCCATTATTTGTGGTATCAATATCTATATTTATTAACATACAAAACTATGATACATGTGTTGTAAAATAGATGAACAAAAATGCTGCACAATCAAAACATACATAATAATTTTCATTTAAACTTTACGTACTGAGTTTGGTGTGACTTCAACATGTCTTCGTTCCCCTCCAAATCCAAACAATTGATCACTTTCTTCTGGCACTCCCATATTAAGGAGACAACTATAACCAAATGGGCAATCAGACTTAAAAATCTACTTGGTATCAACCCACTAAGATTATACATAATTATTCCTACAATTGACAAATGTATAAATGAATTATTTATTTGTTGTCATCGGCAATTACTCACATCAATTTTGCATTGTCATCAAATGATGATGCTCTAAATAACAAATAAGGCACTTCTTTAAAAAAATGATTAAATGTTATTTATTCCTTATTTGTCATGTCATTTTAGACAAAATTATAATATGCATGTACGGTACAAACAATGAAAAGTACTGCCCGTGACCACTAGAGCTGTTCAGTGCCCCAGGAAATACAGTGGCGTACGTTTGAAGGATTTTACAGCTAAATTTAGACCGATAATGTTTGACGCAAGTGTTATCTACTTTTAATATAATTTTCTTTGATGTAATTTAAATAAATTTTGCAATATTTATTTTACAGGGTGATGACCGGCACAGCCGAACATACGACTTTAATTTGTACTATCAGACTTTTTCTTTTTCTTGCCTCCCTAATTATTTTAGGTAAAAAAGCTTCAAATAAAAGTTGTAGGGCATAAAATTCTGCATCTGAATCAATACACAAAATTAATATTGTGTGCCTTGTAATGGCAGAAATGCGAGGTCTGGCTGTTAAATAACGAGACTGCTTATGAAAAAGTTTTATTTTAAATGTACTCCCCTCCCCTCGCCACACACCGTTCCATTTGTTTTTTCCATTGATCAAAGCAATGTTGGAAGTCTTCTTTTGTAAGAGCGTTTAGGAGCTCCGCCGATTTTCGCTTCACCTCTTCCATCGACTCGAACCGGGTTCCTTTTAAGGCAGACTTGATCTTCGGAAACAGAAAAAAGTCATAGGGTGCTAAATCAGGCGAGTACTGGAGTGTCTCTAGCGGCTAAATAACGCTTCACAGACAGCGCGTTATGGGCAGGTGCAAAATCCACGACTTGTTTTTCCACAACTCCGGCCGTTTCTTACGAACTCGTTCTCGCAGTGTTGCCAAAACATTCAAATAGTAAGTCATCACGATGCCGTTGATGTCGAAAAAACGATTATCATGGCTTTAAATCTTCGGTGCTCTCTCGGCCTTCGGAAAACCGTTTATACCATTGAAAAACACGCGCACGAGATAGAGAATTCTCACCATAGGTCTCTTTCAACAACTTATAGCACTCAGTCGGAGTTTTTTTTAATTTAATGAGAAATTTCACATTGATCCATTGCTCGTGTTTTTCGTCACACATTGTTATCGGCACGAGAAAAAAACACGTTCGTTTCTAACCTCTATAGAAAAAATACTACTACACCGATAAAAACGTGTTTTCGTACCGGAATAGTAGACACTTCCAGCTATCTAACGCTGCATTCGCTTTCCCCCTGCCCCTCTAGAACGCCTTCTGCGCGCGCAGTCTCCTTATTTAATAACCAGACTTCGTAGTCATGGAATTGAAACAAAAAATTAATAAATGTTAACGATTTACTAGGTTAATTTATTTTTATTATTTGTAATTTCTGTTCAAGTGAACAAATATCAATTTAAATTAACAGATAATTGTTAACTGAAACAGAAATAAGAAATACTTAATAAAAATAAATTACTCTAATATGACAGATAAACAGCTAGACATTTGTTATTTATTTTGTCTCAATTCCATGGCTATTGCTATTTTTGAGGTGATTTTCATTCCTAATTTCTGCCGTTACAAGGCATACAACATTCATTTTGTTTATTGATTCAGATACAGAATTTTATGCTCTACAACTTTTATTTGAAGCTTTTTTACCTAAAATAATTAGGGAAACAGGAAATTAGGAAAGTCTGATTTTACATGTTAAAGACCCATGTTCGGCTGTGCTGGTCACCACACGGGCACACATTGCTGGCGGGGAGAATGCACCACAGGGGTCACTGTTATGCCATTTAAAATTTTAAATATTTGGAGTCAGTTGGGATCGAACTCGGGTCCCCAGATTCGCGACCATACATCCATACACATGGCCACGAGACCCCATATTATATTGAGAATTCTTTAGTCACATGACATGTTTTCCGCCAATCAATATTCAGAATCTCTCTAGTTACATGTCTGTCACACCGATAATAAAAAACAAAGAAATTATCACCGTATTTATAGTCGTAACTAAGGGATTTATTTTATTTATGACATTGACAATTAGTTTTGAGTACAAACATAAGTAATACCATGTTTTAATACAATATGAATATATCAAAAGTTAGGTTAGCAGCACACACAATGTGTTATAAAAATATATTCTCTCACTAAATATAAACTCGTGATATGATTAATAATCGAAGATATTACTCGTGAAATCTGCAACTACCTATGCGAATTATATATTGAACAGAATGTTTAGACATTTTCAGTGTTGTACATTTTCTTTATTGTAATCACGCTTTTCATTGTTGTAATTAAGCATTTCTTTGTTGTAATCAAAATATTTTTTGAGTAAATCTAATCAGAGGGACATTTTAAAGTTTAGACGTAAAATGCGAGAATGTGTTTGACAGCTTTAAAATTTAAAAGTGACATTTTATTTTGTGACAAGTTTGGAACACGACGCGGAGCGGAGTGTTCCGCACCCTGTCCCTTGCCTTGCGGTGTTGCCGCTTCTTCATAACATGTTCAACCCATGAATTGGCAACATTTAAAAATCTACATACTTATTTGACGGCAAGTTTATGCAATATTTTTGTCGTTTCGTTTGACAGCCCACCTGGCTGTTGTCGGCGCCATTTTACTTACTATGTGCAGAGATAGAAAGAGATAGCTGTTAAAAAGGTATTTTTTTAAGGCCAGATCCACGCCCGAATCTATCAGCTCTAGTTAAAATGAGGACACTTTAATTGTCGACTGTTTATTAACCATTATTTAAGAATTAATCTGAAGGTTAGAAGCGTTTAGCTACCCAAAATGGTAAGAACAACGCATAAAATTTACGCTTGAAAACTAGTATCGAAAATCGATTACTTTATAAATTTAGACGGATTTTGCAATTTGTTTTCGACATTCAGTTATCTTAACAATGTTTAATTGTAATCAAAATTTATTTATTATAATTAAACATTTATTTGTTGTAATCAATAATACTAAATAAACCGAAGGAATCAGCAGTGGGATTCTGTAATCCATCTATCAAACGGTATCGTTTATATATTATATATAAAAAAAGTTATTTTATTTAAATTTTAAACAAACTTTCATAATGATAACTAAGAGGACCGCTCTATTGTGGGACTTAAGGGTTGAAATATAACCACAGACAATATTCTAGGGATTAAATGCATTTATTCTACAATTATTCTTCTACAACTCTACATACATTTTGGAGATCGCACGCATCATCAGAAACTCAAACATACAATGACCACGGAAGAGAAAATGCGTCAATATAAACTCAATAATATGGTAAATGGTGGGGCGTGCTCACCAAATTGCGCAATACCGGAAATGCTTGCACAGGAAAACTCAAACCCGGAAAATACTAGAAGTCGATATATTAGCAAACTGTAATAAACAAAATCAAATTTATTTAGTGGAACGTTTTACATAAATATTTTTGGATTGTAAAAACCAATGCAGTTATTTTGTAACAAAATATAATAAGCTTTAGACTTATATATTATATAGTTGATATTATTTATATACTTTCCTACTATACCGACTTCGAGTATTTTTTGGATCAGAGATTTTGTACGCATGTGTTGGGCGATTTGGTGTAAAAATTCTCCCACCAATTTCTGGTGCGTAGTTTGATGCGTAGGCGATTATAAGTTACGTAGTCTATATAATCAATGATTCGATATTTATGTTTACGTCTTCTGATTGATTTTTATGCATTCCTGCATATGATTCGCTTTTAAATATGAATAATAATTAAGCAAATAAGAAAACAGACACATGCATAATTTTATAATAAATGTTAAATAAAGTATATTAATTTATTTGCTATAGTATTATCAAAGTTAAACAATGTAAATATTTTTTTTCTGTGATCCTGATAAAAATAAAAATCATGTTGCGTAATTTTACACAGTGACATTGACCTTCCTATTGAATTTTTTGTATTTGTATTTAACTTCTGCTAGGAGGTCTTTATTTTTTGTTCTCGTTAAATTTATAGTTGGATAAAGATAACAGAATGATTAATACATCTGACATGAATTTTTATAAAACAACTATATATACAGAGTGTTGAACGTGACACCGAAACATAGGACTTTAATATGCAAAATCATATTTTCATAATTTCCTGCTTCCCTAATTATTTTAGGTAAAAATGCTTCGAATAAATTTTATATGTCCTATATCGGCAGAATTGGATATGAAAATGGAAATCACTCCAAATTAGCAATAGCCATGGAATTGAAACTGAAAATTAACAAATGTTAGCGATTTATCTGTCTTGTAGGTTAATTTATTTTTGTTATTATTTGGAGTGAACAATACATTTATGTTATTATAAAAATTAAAGATTAACGGCGCAGTCTTCACAATGATCGGCGTAGTAAACTCATACGCCTGTCTAATTACTTGGGTCAGCTGATTCTTTGTATTCGTTGTTATTGTCGCGTCGGAACGTTCTAGAAGGACGACGCGCTATATAAATCTGTTAGACTTAAAGAATCAACGAGCAATGAACGGTTGGTGATATAAATATTGTTTAAATAAATGATCTTAGTGTTTAAGCATTTAATAATATTCTTCATCTTAATTTAGTGTTTATAATTGTTTAATCATAGTGTTAGTTATTTTTATTACCTTTATCTTATTTATCGTTTAATAACCTTTATTTTAATTAATAATAATTTAAATCAATTTTGTCTATCTTATATTTAAATTAAAAATTATTCCTGCAATGTGCATTCAAAGCTGTTTTCTTATATATTAATTGTTGTAATCAATTAATGTAATAATTGTTGTAATCAATAATTATTATTGTAATCAATTATAATTATAAACGAAAATAATTTCTTCAACACTATTTTGGAAACTACACATTCCACAACTGAAAATTATGTTGGAATTAATTCCAACAAACCGTGTGGAAAAATTCCGTACGCCGTTTGGAATAATTCCGCACGGCTTTTGACGAATCACAATTTATTAGCGCGGTATATCAAATATCTTGGTTCGGTTGCAATGGTTATGACTCTTTGTTTTATATTTATTTATTTCTCAAACTTTTTGCTCGTGTGGAATATACTATTCAAACAATAAAACAACAATTATTTAATTTATGGAATGTACTTACCTTCCTTATTATTTAAGATCTGAAATAAAATACAACAATAAAATAGGATAAGGACAAAATAATAAGAATAATTTCTCAGTCGAGTGGTAGCATTCGTTTATTCAATAAACATTTTATAGCAATTACATCACAATGCTTTAAACTTAACATCAAAAAAATATAACAATCTGAATCTTGAATTCTTCCCATTTAAACTTACAATTATTACTGCATCCAACTAAATATTCAAAATTAGCAAGAAATAAGTGATTTAGTTCTAAAACCGAAATGAAAATGATTATAAATCGAAAAGAAAATTGATTATCATACTGATTACTGTAAAGACTGTGGCAGTTATATTATTTTCCTGAATATACCATTGATGTCGCGAACAGAACTTTCTGCTTCTTTTTCTTCTTCTTCTTGCCGCTGGAGGAAGGCTCGCCGTCTTCTTTCTGAATGCTGGCCTTCTCCAAGGCCATAGCTATGACGTCACTGAAGCTCTGGTTGTAACTCTGCATTGGAACGTATCTGTCTGGCTCTGGTTCGCTGTCACTTTGGTTACCCGGTTGTCGGTTGCGGATAACCGGCGCGGTGGATGAGCGAGAAATGTTGATCAGTTTTGGAACTGAAGGAGTTGAGGGCGATGGCGGTTTGGATTTGCCTGTAGCTAACATCTAAGAAGAAGAAGATTCTAATTAGATTGTTTTTATTTACTCAATTCTTCGAAAAGTGTCAAAATTATAACGCCCATAAAAAATTAACTAATCCGACAATAATTGACTAAAAATAATTTTGAAAAATTAATTTAATAGAATCAAAATAAACAATGATCTATAATTAGAGACCTCTGTGGTGCACTCTCCACGCCAGCAATGAGTGCCGGATTGGTGACTCCTGGTAAATGCCATTTGTTTCTTAATAATTTGTCATAAAATGACAAAAAAACCTGAATTCCAGCCTTGTGAAACAATGAAGGAACTGATCAATCCGTGAAATATTGCAAAGACCTAAATTGGAGCCCTGTGGAACGCCGGAAGGCGCAATAAAGAAACTGATGGATTCGCAAAAGAAATAGCAAAGACCTAAATTCGAACCTTGAGGAACGCCGGAAAAACAAATGCACTAATGGATCAGCAAAAATAACAAAGACCTAAAATTGAGCCTTGTGGAACGCCGGAAGAAACAATAAATGCACTAATGGATCAGCAAAAAAATAGCAGACCTAAAATTGAGCCTTGTGGAACGCCGGAAGAAACAATAAATGCACTAATGGATTCGCAAAAAAAATAGCAAAGACCTAAAATTGAGCCTTGTGGAACGCCGGAAGAAACAATAAATGCACTAATGGATCAGCAAAAAATAGCAGACCTAAAATTGAGCCTTGTGGAACGCCGGAAGAAACAATAAATGCACTAATGGATTCGCAAAAAAAATAGCAAAGACCTAAAATTGAGCCTTGTGGAACGCCGGAAGGCGCAATAAAGGAACTGATGGATTCGCAAAAGAATAGCAAAGACCTAAATTCGAACCTTGAGGAACGCCGGAAGAAACAATAAATGCACTAATGGATCAGCAAAAAATAACAAAGACCTAAAATTGAGCCTTGTGGAACACCGGAAGACGCAATAAAGGAACTGATGGATTCGCAAAAGAAATAGCAAAGACCTAAATTGGAGCCTTGTGGAACGCCGGAAGAAACAATAAATGCACTAATGGATCAGCAAAGAATAACAAAGACCTAAAATTGAGCCTTGTGGAACGCCGGCAGGCGCAATAAAGGAACTGTTGGATTCGCAAAAGAAATAGCAAAGACCTAAATTGGAGCCTTGTGGAACGCCGGAAGAAACAATAAATGAACTGATGCATCTGCAAAAAATAGCATTAAATTCGAGCCTTGAGTAACGCCGGAAGAAGCAATAATTGAACTGATGGGTCCGCAAAAGAAATAATAAAGACCTAAATGGGAGCCTTGTGGAACTCCGGAAGAAACTGAACTGATCAATCCGTGATATATTGCAAAGACCTAAATTCGAACCTTGTGGAACGCCGGAAGAAACAATAACGGAACTGTTGGGTTCATAAAAAAAATAGCAATGACCTACATTCGAGCTTTGTGAAACCCCGGAAGATACAATAAATGAACTGATGGATCAGCAAAAAATAGCAAATATATACATTCGAACCTTGAGGAACGCCGGAAGAAACAATAAAGGAATTGATGGATTCGCAAAAAATACCTAAATATGAGCTTTGTGGAACGCCGGAAGACGCAATAAAGGAACTAGAAATACAGTCTTACCTTTGCAAAAGAAGGTCCGCTGTTTTCTTCAACCGGCAACGATGATTCCATCGGGCACCGTTCACTTCCAAACGACCCTAACGACCCCACAGGACTTTCCAAAGGTGGATCATCCCCTCCACAAAACTGCGGAAACGCGTGGAGACTCTCAATATGCATATTAACTTCCAGAAGTTTCCCCAACCGCCGATTTTCTTCTTCCAAAATACGTTTTTCGCAGCGCTTTTCGTCCCGTTGGCGACGATTTCGCCGCTTTTTCCGCGTTTCTATTTGTTCTTGGAACATTTCCATAGTTTCTTTGTTAACTGTTGGTGTTTTCATTTGGATTTCAGCTACTTCAAATTGGCAAGTGACTGGCAAATGTTGAAGATATCTTAAACGTTTTCTGAGGTCTTCAGTCATCGAACCTCCCTCTTTCTCTAAAATTCTACCCCTGATTGTTGTTGGACATTGGTCTAATGACCCGTAAGTGTGTTCCAACATCCGAATATTTAGAGCATGTAAGTAGATATGTTGACCGTCCGAAGCTGAAAATGATAAATATCAATAATCAATAACTTCCCCGACAATATTTTTGTCACTCACCTTGATAAAAATAATAATGTTTTATATTATTGTCATTGTTAGCCTCCAAATCTTCCACAACAGAGTAGTTCAGATCATCGCTCCCAACTTCACTACAACCACTTTCAAATCGTGTTCGATTCAACGCATGCATGTCATTTATTCCGTCGGAACTTTCGGAAAAAGTTGAAACTTTCGACAGTTTTCCAAAAACTATTTTTTCTCTGTCGATCAAATGGTTGAGTGCTTGATCAATAAAACATTTTTCTGGGCAGTTTTCGTCTTCTTGGAGTTGAGCGATCAGTTCGGATCGTTCTCGATTGATAATTGACATCACCTGTAACGAAATATCTTATAGCCGGGGGTTGTTAGTCCGGTCAATAGAGACCAAAATGACCTTACAGGATGTGGGGTAGTTCTGATTTTAATATATATTTAAATACGTCAAAAGTTTAATATCAGATATCCTTTATTATTAAAATACATCAAAAATTGAATTATGGACATCTTTAAATAATTAAGGACGTCTAAAATTGAATACAGGATATCAAATATTAATTTATAGATATCAAAAATAAAATTTGACATCTTAAAATGGTATTGCGACTTCAAAATGTAAATTTTACATGTCCAGAATTCAATTTTGGATATCTGTAATTGAATTTTTGATATCTTTTATTCCATTTTTGATATCCTCAATTCAATTCTTGTTATCGTTAATTGATTTTGGATATCAATAATTGAATTCTGGATATCACACATCCTTTAATAACATGTCCAGAATTCTAATGTTTGATATCTTAAATTAATTTGGGATATCAATAATTACTTTAGGATGTCATAAATTCGAACTTTTAACGTCCTAAATAAATTTTGGATATCAATAGAAGAATTTTGGATATCACATTTCCTTAAATATCATATGGCAGAATTCAAATTTTTGATATATTAAATTAATTTTGGATATCCAGAATTCAATTCTTGATATCAATATTTAATTTAGGATGTCAAAAATGTCCTAATTTAATTTTGGATATCAAGAATCGAATTCTGGATATCACATCTACATAGATAACATGTCCAGAATTAGAATTTTTGATGTCTTAAATTAATTTTGGATATCAAGAATTAATTGAATTGTGGATATCACATCTCCTTAAATAATGTCCAGAATTTAAATTTTTGATGCCTTAAATTAATTTTGTATATCACGAATTCAATTCTTGATATCAACAATTAATTTAAGGATGTCAATTTTTTTAATTTTTACGTCCTAAATTAATGTTGGATATCAAGAATTGAATTCTAGATATCACATCTCCTTAAATAACATATCCAGAATTAGAATTTATTATTATATTAGAACATATATTAAAATCAAAACATCCCCCTCATTTGCAAGATAAAATTCTCTACTGAATAGACAACCACAAGAATATTTTTATTACTTCGGAATTATTGGCGAGTAGCAGTTTAGAATAAACAGTATTGACTTTAGTTTCAGACATATTTAAAAGTACATTTCTCGATACTTTCGCTTCATCTACGGGGACAGCTGTGAGACTTCCTTGAGCCCTTTTCATCAGACGAAGCGTCAAATATTCATTCACATTAAACGCTGAATGTGGTATAGCGATAGCACTGAAAATACAGACACTTATAGCTATTTGGGAGAAAGCATCAGAGTGTGTTCCCACCTTTTAAGATCTGGTTTATGTATAGCTTCGTAACAAATCGGGCATTTCCGCCACGATTTATCCGACAATGCTAAATAATGCAAAATACACGACCAGCAATACACGTGACCACATCTGGTCATTTTGGCGGCTACAGGGGGGTAGAGACATATCGGGCAAGATGGAAATTCTGTTACTTGAACGTGCTGTAATACATAAATTATTCAATGGGAAAAATGTTGTTTAAATTTGATAAAACATACAATTTGTTCGACCATTTCCCAATCGACCAAAGCGTCTGGATTGTTCATATATAATTTGTAGTCTCCATCCGAATTTACCACAAATTGACAGCTAAGAATATTGTGAAATAAGTAAAAGTACAAATTATGAAACGGACGTCCATCGTCCACTTACTTGGCCTGTAAAAACTGCTCCTTGTTATACCGATGCTTATTCCTATTAACCCTCCCTCCCCCACTAGTATGCACTTCCCTTGGCGTGTAGTGAAAATTCAGCAAATGATTCAGGCTTTGTTTTTTGCTGCCTGGAATAAAAACTGATCCCAATTCAGCATCTTTATCGCTTACGCCGGGACTCTTCTCTCCACCCGGGTAGTGAGGCCCTGACCCGAGTCCGCGGGGTTTTGGGCGCTTGTCGAGTGATTTGGACTTCTGGGGGATGGGTTTCCGGGGAGGGAGCACTCCGGATGAGGGCTCCCGTTTGCGGCTTCCTCTCGGGAAGCATTTACCGCTTGCCACATCTGGAAAAAATGTCATTGTTGCATTCATATACACACAATAACCGTATATTTTACTCTCAATGGGGTATTCTAATAATCTTTTTTTATTTTATTTTCTGAAACTAATAAATTTGAAATACAAATGTGAAAATTTGAGTCTTTTATTGTCATTTCCGCGAGATATGAATTTTTGAATTATATGGTATTATTAAATCAAACAATTTTGAGTTTCTTTTTCAGAATTCGGTCGTTCTTCAATCTAGTTAATAACATTATAATATTCTTTCTTTTAAATTTTACTACACTGGAATACCCTATGTAATATTGTGTGACGAAGATTTAATACATAGAGTCATGGCTGGGTGTCTGGTCGCGAATCTGGGGAACCAGGTTTAATTTTGACCGACGCCAAAGTTACTTAATTCAAATTTCATGGTTTTTGACAGCACAAATTATAAACAAGGTACAGATAAAACATCGCTGATAGATCGACCAAGACCCGTATATAGTTTAATTATACTTCAGAGATGGCGATACATCATTATTTAATCAATTATAGTGCTGCACAAAAGTTGTTATAAAATTCCACGAGGTGAAAGGAATACTGCGCAGCGACATCTCCCAATTACGCAACAATACTCACTCACACTCATGCAAAAATGGCTACACCAGCACACCTCACGACCTTGAAATATATCCAAAACATACCTTGGTTCTTCTCAGTTCCCACACCCTTTGTCTGGGCAAGAACCGACCTGTTTTGCTTTTTCTCCATCGTAAGAATTGTAATAGGAGCTAGCCCCTCCGAACAGAGTTTTCACCTCAGTCTTGTATTGCGACATTTTAATAAGCCATGTTTATTATTATCACAAAACAAGAAAAACCGAAATCGGTAATTCAAGTTATAGATTTTATCTCTCGGGAAGGGTTGGAGAAAGAATTCGTGAACTCTTCAGGGAGCAGCAACTCCCAGTCGTCGAAAACGACGATAATTTAGCACAAACACAATCACAACTACGTCGCAGAAATGGCGACGGAGAACTGAACTTCTGCGCAAAATTTTCTACGCACGACGGTACGATATCCGGTGGTAGGATCCCATAAAAGCGAGGGAATTTATTCAAATTTGAATTTTATATATTTGGTAACTTGTCTGCCAAAACTACTTTTCAAACGGGCAGGCGAACTAGATTGTTTACAGAAGTCAATGCCGGAATGACTGAAATTTGTTTATTGAAGTCTAACCATAGCTTGTTGATGACTTAGTGACAAAAATGTCACTTTTTTAATGTCATTTTGTGCAAAACTTTCATAACGATACGTCATAAAAACCTTTAATCATTATCCGAAATAAACTAAAACCGGTTTTTTAAACCAGTTTAACGGATAGAAAATATTTAACTATTAATAAAATAACAAATAAACCTTTCCAGCTCTTCCCAGTAATATCCGATTGAGAAATACGTAGTTAAACAAATTAAATATTATACAGACACATACATCCACACACATACACACGCACACACACACACACAAAACTCTAGCGTAAAAACTTCTAGGAGTTCCTGAAAAATACCATTTTTAAGGTCTCCTAAAATAATGTATATAATTTAACGTGCGCCCCTGGCTTAAGTGTATTCGGGCGCCGCTACTGGTAGAATATTCCCGAGCGATGACACACACACACACAGACATCATCGTAAAAATATTAAAATCGGAATGTAGTTACCTTAAAACGTGCTTGATTATTAAAATCTGGATATGCGATTTTTAGCATGAATCCAATACCTCTCTTAGCGAGAGATAAAAAAAGTAAAGTTCGTACAATAATTTTTACAAATTACCAACTATATATTATAAAACTATATAGCCTGGGTAAGCCCTGACGATTTCGAATAATTTTAAATAAAAAATATTAGTATATTTTGAACAAATATTTATTTAAATACAACAATTATCTATTAGCAACAAATGTAATGTTAAATATGTTTCATTTGTTATATATTTTATGATATTTATCTACTTATACATAATGTAGTGTTAATGTTCATATTTCAAAAAGAAATGTATTAAATATTAAATTCGTAATAACATTTATAAGTCTTTGAAATTGGCTGATATTTTTTTTATTAACTAAATATAGTATTAGTAATGTTTAGATTAACAATATGTTAACATTTAACTTATCAAAATATATATTTCAAATAAATTTACAGCAAACATCAATATTTATGTCTAAATTTGTATATCCTTGAATCATCAAAATTTATTTCCATAATTAAAATACAATAACTCAAAATTCTAAAAATACATGTTGTAAACCACATAATTTACATAAATCTTCTCGTATTTAGGGCCGTTTTCTTAATATAACTTTAGCATTTTTAAAGTCTTAAAGTGCGTCTGATTATGAAAACAGCCCTAATCATGAACATTCATGATAAGTACGTTTTAAATGTTAAAATCCCCTACATCTAAAACTGTTTCTCTCTATACAATGAGATGGGAGACATCAGTGGCGTAGGTCGGAACATATCTAGGGGCCGGCTGCACGCCTATATCGTCCATACGGCGTTGACGTACGTCACTGTCTCCCGGCCATGCCCGTTCAGGGACACCGCGTTGAAATTTATCCACAGCCAAGCTGATTGTAGCAGGGTCGTTGACTCCGTTCGATTTTATTCGTCGCTGAGCAGCGATAGATGCTCGTAGGGTTTTTCGTTTCTAAAATATAATAATATTTTTTTATTTAGTTTACATTGTTGTAATCAAGAAAAAAATTGTTTCTCACCTCTACACAGCCGCGCCATTTATCGGCAGCATGTCTGGCCAATTCCATCCGCTTCTGTTTTCGTATTTGATGCTTTTTATAAGCCATTTCTATAACAATAAGCCCTATACCACCTACAATCCCAGCGCCCACTAAGATGAAAACACCAGCCATATTTTTCAACCCCAAAGTATTCGGAGTTTTTTCAAATTGTTCACATTGTTGTACGTTGCCTTGGAGGATCCATTGGTTATCCAGACTTTCCATAAACCCGCCTGGAAAGAAAGATAAATAAATAAGTTAACAAAATTATGAAAAATATTTACTTTCGTGGAAGTCTAATATGGCTAAAGTGACCGCATCTGCCCATGGAGAACCTTTTTGGAGTCCTATACCATATCCAGATCTTCCAAAAAGTTCTCCAGCTGTTACCAATTCACAGTCTTGAGCTGCCTCGAATTCCAGTCGAGAGCTGTCCCATATGAACGCCATAAGTTTTCTGGAAAAACAGAACCCTATTTTAAGAATATACATATTTTCTTAATTTCCTGCTCCCCTAATTATTTTAGGTAAAAACGCTTCAAATAAAAGTTGTAGAGCATAAAATTCTGCATCTAAATCAATAAGCAACATTAATTAGGTATGAAGTTGAAACTTACCCATTTTTAACATCAGTTATAGCGTCTTCCGCGGTATTATAGTTATTAGCTTCCATAGTTCTATACATATTTGACAGTTCCACTTGCCTCCTGAAATACATATCAACAGCCGAGCCCTTTACTGTTGCACAAGTCAAATTTTCCATCGTATTTCGAAGCTAAAATCAAATTTAGTTGAAACAAATTGCCCCCAACAGAAATGGTCAAAAAATTTCACCCTGGCATCATTAATTCCAGTAAGTTTCGTTTTTGGTCTTTCCAATACGAGAAAGGCAGCCAAATTGGCAGTATATGAAGCGACGATTATCATAGCAAAACCTGCCCAAACCATGCCCAGAACTCTAGCGGAAAAACTTCTAGGAGTCCCTGAAAAATACCACTTTTAAGATCTCCTAAAATAATGTATAATAATATACATCAAAATGGTATATAAGTACAACCATTTTAAGGGAGCTGTAGTTTAAACCAGTGATTCTCGAAATGGGCAATGCCCCCCCAAGAGGGATGGTGTCCACTGACATTTCTATTTATTAATTTATCAATTACTTTTTTATTAATTATCGAAATTTACAGATAAAATCAATATGATACGTCCAATTCATTGTCAGGATTGACAGTATTTTTGAAGGGTATATGTAATATACCTATAATTTTAAATATTTAACTATTAATATAATAAGAAATAATATAATTTATGTACTTTCCAGAAAAAAATCTTTGACACTGACAGTTACAAATATTTTAATGTCAATTGGTTTCCATGACATTATTTGGGCTGTGAGATTTATTACAACAGATTATTATATACCTTATATTTCTTTATCTCTAAATCTATAAAAGATATAATAAAATATTTATATGTATCAGATAGAGAATTTACTCTTCTTTAATACTAGTAAGAACAAAAATTATCAAAAAATAATATTTAGATTTTTTTTAAGAATCTGTTACTTCCGGTTGTCCAATTATTAATCAAAACCTTTACAGCTCTTCTCAGTAATGTTCAATTGAGAAATACGTAGTTAAACAGATATTAAGTATTATAGTTTCCAACCGACTCACACACACACATACATTAAATATATAATTAATAATACAATAAGAAATATCGTTCCCAGAAAAAGCCTTCAGTACTATCTCTGAATTTTTGACACTGACATTAGTGACATTTATCTATTAATTACAGACATTTTAATTTCTCAAGTAGTTACCATGGAGATGTTTGGGCTGTGAGCAGGCTGTGAGATTCACTACCACAGATTATTTTATATTATATCTATATATTTAAATCTATAGAAGATATAATATTTTTTTTAAATATGTCGGATAGAGAATTTTGTATTTTAATATTTGTAATAATATAAATTTTCAAAAAATAATATTTAGAAGATTTTTGTTAAAACACTACAACTTCCGGTTGTCCAATTGTTACCAGGATCTATTCAACTCTTCCCATTACTGTTAGATTGAGGAATCCGTAGTTACACAGGTCTTTAGTCTTATAGAATTTGAGACGCAGACAGACATCGTAAAGATATTAAAATCGGATTGTAGGGACCTTAAAACGTGCTTAATCAATAAAATCTGGATATGCGATTTTTAGCATGAATCCAATACCTCTCTTAGCGACAGGTAAAAAGGGGGCGCTGATCCAATAAGTTTGAAAATCACTGGTTTAAACTATTTCAACAGTACCATTTTGTCATCTTACCTTCTCCAATACCACTGTTGAGTAATACTCCCCAAGCAAACCATATGGCACTGGATAAGTTCAAAGCGTCTTCTTCTGTACCATCTGTATTTGCCACTTTAAATCGACCAAATGGTGAAAATCGATCCAATAGGTATAGAACTAATGCAACTACATGTACAGAGACCATTACCAAAATCCATAAAGTGTTACTGAATGGTTGCAAGAAAGATACCAATGTTGAGGACCTCGAAGGCTTTAAATAAATTATTGTTAATATTTTTGTCAACTTCTTACTCAAAAAAATCCATTTGCTATTGTGACATGGCGTAATGCGTAGTTTCTATGGCATGATGTATTTGAATATACACTATTAAGAATTTTGAATCAGAATATTTCTTTTTATTATTTAAATTATCGATATAAATAGCACGGCGCCCAACAAATAAATATAATATATCTTTTTGTCGCTTATATTTTTGGACCATTCCATATTCGAGGCTAAGGCTAGCGACCCGGTAAATAAATCAGTAACAAGTATTGTATTTACCTTTTTCTCCAAAATGGTAATGCCTTGATATTTAAACGGCTTACTAAATTCGATAAATTCAGCCCTTTCAGGATTGATAGTCAACGGCGCTACAATCATATCAGCTTTTTCGCTTACAAGTTCTCCAATAAGCCCTGTCCACTCTTTTTTACCTCCCGCTAAAATTAATAAATAGATAATACGTTATTAATAATAAGAAAATCAGGTAAGCTGTGGAAAACAAATTTTTAAACAGTTGTTTATCTGTACTATATACCTGAATAGTTTTTGACTATATAGTTCCCAAACTGGCCATCAGGAGACAAAGCCAAACTGTAAGTAAAATTAATAGTTTTTGCCAATTGTTTCAACAAATCCATGCAGTAACCACGGCAACAGTACATCGCAGTTTCTATAATAAAACATTGTCAAAACTGTACCATTTGTAATTGCATGAATTATGGTACCGTCATCTGATGAATTAAAATGTGGACATTTAATTTCATCTGGTTTGCAAGACTCTTGATCATCTAGCAATCTTCTCGTATAGACAAATGGTTTCTCTTCAATTGTCAAAACTTTTAAATGTGTTGGAATCATAAATCCTTCAGGTTTCTCAGATAGACGCCCTGGCCATAAAATATTCTTTTCTTCAATAGTTAGATGCATTTTATTATGCTCCTACAAGAAAAATTATTTCAAACAAAAATTCTGGCAAGCCCAACCCCAAATGTATTCGTACCCTTTGAAATAAATATATTAACAGCAATAAAAATAAATTGGGCATTTTATTTTATGTATTAATAAAGTGTATTGGATTTAAATACAATGTTATTAACTAAATTTCTCATTTAAACAATAATCTACGGGCAAATATATGACAAAAGACAAGTCCCAACATTTTTCGTTCCAACAGTAAATAATATAATATTTATGTTAGTATTATTTATAAAACTGAGGGTAAAGGTAACTGACAATATACTCAATTAATTGCCATCTCAAATTTTATTACTTTAATAAATTTGCGAATTATTAAAGACGAAAACATTTGTCACATGCAAGACAATGGTTTATGTGCAAATAAATTATTATTAAACCTAAGAAATATTATTATAAGCAATGTATTCACGTTCTATACACTCTATTAATACACCATATCAAAATTTGTTTTTAATATAATTGTAGGTATGGTACTTTAATAAATAAATATCACTTTATAAATAATACTAACATAAATATTGTATTATTTAATGTTGGAATTAAAAAAATTAGTACGTGTCTGTTGTCATATATTTGCCCGTAGATTATTGTTAAAATTATTAATTTAGGTAATGAGATTATATTTAAATCCAGTACACTTTATTATTACATAAAATAAAAAATTGACCAAATATAATCTTAACTATTGTAATCTAAAGAATTATTTCTTCTTGCTGTTAATATATTTTTGTCAGAGGGTACGAATACATTTGGGGTTGGGCCCGTATTTCATGTAGATTATGGTACATACTCTATCGAAATAGTATCGACCGACTGGTACATGTTTTTGTGACATCTGTATATTAATAACATCATATTCTGCGTTAATTCTGTCGCCTTGGTCATCAAAAGCCACCTTTCCTGTAGAACCATTTAGAAGAACTTGGTTTTTGATGAAATTAAATAACACCTTTCCTGTTTCCCAAATTGATCCAGAGTTGTCACAGTCTTTAGGAGCTTCAGTAATTTCACTAGTTTGATTCATATCCCTCAAAGCAGAAGCCAAGACATATCTAGAAAAATATGTTATAATCTCTAAATTATCTATTTTTAAGACATGTAAAAGTTGTAGAGCATAAAATTCTGTATCTGAATCAATAAGCAAAATTATACAGATACAAGAGAGACAATTACATAGGTTTGAACAAGAATATATTGGAAGAAGAATGAATAGCTTAGTAAATAGAAGGTAGAAGAAAGAGAGGAAGACCAAAGATAAGATGGAAGGACTGTATTGCGGGAGATTTGAGAGAAAATGAACGAGGACGACACGCAAAACAAAAATGAGTGGAAGAAGAAAATAAAAAATAGCGACCCCTAACGAATGGGAAAAGCTAAAGGAAAAGATGTCAGTGTCAAGTGCAATTTGCACAGTGTGTTTATGAAATAATTTTACTGGAAATATAGAATCTGTTCAAATTTGTGCTAAAACATTTGGATACATACATGCTGTCTCTAATATGGGCCCTTTCGTCTGTAGCATTGACCAATTTCAACCCCAAAAGTCCTTCCGGGGCATTTTTGGCATCCAAAGCTTGTTCGGTAACTATCCAAACATATCCCGCTTCCGTCATATTCATAAGGGCAGCATCTCGAAATATTATACATGCGTCCTGTTTTCTATAAAACATATATACATGTGCACTCTCCACAATAACTTGAGTGCCTGTTAACTCACCCTGCATACATTAAATACACCCTAGCTTGAGCGCTTTTCATAATTTGAAGCTGCTCCATAAAGCTCTCTAACCCTGGTTCAAATTCTATAACCGATTCGACCTGTGGTAAAATTTACAATTATTAAAAAGTGTTGAATTGAGAAAGGGCGAAATGTATGGCACATACTTGTACTTTTATTTCTACGTCGTCTTCCAAGCTTTGAGAAGTCGTTTGGAACCTTCCCAATATAGCCCGTCCATCTGTATCGGAACTATGAATGAATATAACTTTCATATAGTTGAAATGGTTTAATAAGTCCACCCACACATCAGCTTGATGAGAATAGGGGGGTACTGTTCGTAAAAATGATACATGGATGTTCTAGAACAAGAATTTTTTTTTATCTAAATACGCTCTAGAATATTTCTAATATTTCTATAAATTTGCTCACTGTTAGTAACTTTTTTATTTGGTACGAGATTGGTTCAATGAGCAAAATTGTAACAAAATATATATTTTTTAAATGGAACCATATATCTTTTATTCCTTTATTGGAAAGAGTATTTTTAAATCTATAGAAGGTATTTTGTTTTTTACCTTCCATCACCTTTACGTAAGGAAGGTATTGTCTTTGGTCAAAAAATTCAATGATGAGTTTTTACTGAATAAGCACGTTTTAGGGTCCATATAATACGATTTTGCCATTTTTACGATGATGTCTGTATGTATGTGTGTCTGTGTGTGTGTGTGGCAAAAGTTCCGGATTCCATAACTTCAATACCACGATTCCAAAAATTATAATTTTTTCGTATTCCTCAAGTTTACATCCAGAAGAACAACTGATTAGATTTTGGTTATAATTGGTCAACCGGAAGTAGTCTCATTTGAAGATTTAACAGTTAAATTTGATTTATTGACATTTAACGTTATTATAACTTAAAGCATATATTATTCTCTATACGATTTGATTACAATTTATACTTCATATTCAATAGATACAGAGTTAAAGAATTTTATAGAAATTAAATTTTATAATTCAGCCAGCTATGCCAAACTTGGGAACTAGTAATAAATATATTCACATAATTCAAATTGACAGATGTCAGTATCAATAAAAATTAAATTAATGTGGCAGATATGAGGATGTTGAAGTAGATATTGGGGAATACACGGAAAGATACGGTAAGAAAATAACTCTAGTGTTACAAGTTTTTAGAAAGATACAAGAAAGACGATTACATTGGTTTGAACATGTCATGAGGAGAAATGAAGAATTATATTGGAACAAGAATGAATAGTTTAGTAATAGGACGTTAAAGAAACAGAGGAAGACCAAAGATAAGATGGAAGGACTGTATTGCGGAAGATTTGAGAGAAAAAGAACTGATGAGAATGTCATGCAAAAATAGCGACCCCTAACGAATGGGAAAAGCTAACGAAGAAGAAGATGCCAGTGTCAAGTGCAATTTGAATAGTGTGTTTATGAAATTACTGGAAATTTAGAATCTTTTGTAAGAAAAATTATGGAATTTATACATTATACACGAGAATGATGGAAGGTATTGTGCTGGCCACAACAGATTTTTTAAATAAATTTTCAAAAAATAATATTTAGATTTTTGTTAAAATACTATTATTTCGGTTGTCCAATTGTTACCAGAATCTATTCAACTCTTTCCATTACTGTTAGATTGAGGAATCCGTAGTTACACAGGTCTTTAGTCTTATAGAATTTGAGAAATCATACATACAACAACTTCTCTTACAGACACAGACATCATCGTAAAAATATTAAAATCGCAGTGTAGGGACCTTAAAACGTGCCTAATCATTAACATCTGGATATGCGATTTTTAGCATGAATCAAATACCTTTCTTAGCGAGAGGTAAAAAAAACATTGTATATATATTTATTATTTATACTCGTATTTATTGAAATAGCATTTTTTTGGTTGTTAATTTTAGAAAAATGGTTAATCCGGCCCTGAACGCATGGTACACTTATATGTTACCTTGTCTGAGAATGCAGAATCTCTACTCGAAATACCTATTACAGGAATATGATAAAATCCACTCGTATAAGAAACAGCAGCAGGAGATAAATCTCCCGTTAATGGGTGCGATACTATAACTGCATACACCCTTTTAGCTATAAGCTCATTGCATACATTAAGGGCTGTTCTTATGGGGTTCGGGTCCATGGGAATCGCTTTATCATAATATGTAACACCTCTCGGAACGTATTGTTGATCAAAGTTCAAATGCTGAAATGAATTAAATATATTTACACAAATCTTGAGACAAACTAATATGATATACTTACAGCAATTATTTCTTTGAAATAAAATTGACTAGAATTGCTACTAAGTACACCTCCTATGTTAAAATAGTTAGGATTGGCTCCTAACACTATCTCATGACAGAAAAGTAACAATAGTATTTTTGATATAGTCTTCATTTTGATTTATTCAATTCCTGAAAAATTTGTATTAGAATAGTTATCGATAATATAAAAGGCGTTGTTATGAAATAGTTTAGGACTGAAAGCTGAAACCTTACAGCTTCTCGTTGCTAGGCAACGAGATGTATTGATCCTGAAATGTGAAGCTGAAGATATAAAAAAAAAATAGAAATCACATCAACCTTAATTTGTATTATATTTGCTATAAAAATAATATACAGGGTGAACACGAGAATGCGCGACGCACATTTTATTAAATATTACTCGGTCATTAAAGCCATATTTTTTTATTTTATTCTGTAAAATTGTTTTACAGGAAAAAGACGCAATTAATTTTGCGAATTTCCAAAATAGTCATTTGCCACTCATTGCTGCCGTGGAGAGTGTAACACACTATTATTGTGCCATTTAAAATTCGAAATATTTAGCGTCGGTCGGAATCGAACCTGGTATTTAAATTTAATTTTAAGTATTTACATTAATAAAAATTCAAATAAACGGGAGGTATTGTGTTGGCCACATCAGATTCGTATTAGTTCGACCAAACAAATTATAAAAGCTATTGTCATCATTTATTTGGCAAACAGTTTTTTAAAGTTTTAAGTCTATATTTAAAGTAGCCGAAAGAATTTTGTAAAAAAAATTAAACATTTGTGTAGATTTTATAAATTGCTGAAAATGTATGAGTTTGGGCTTGTATCTAGATTCAACGAATACATAGACATTCCCTCTATATATTATGTAGATATAATAAGCAATTATTCTATTAAATACTTTATAATAGTAATGATTTTGACATTGACATATTTAGTTACTTGAACTTGGTTTAAAATATGAAAAAAATGGAAAGTTAAATCATTTATTTATTTATTTACATTTGTTTAAGTATACTTTTTCAAATTAGTTTTATTTATTCGCAAAAGAAATATTTGATCTACTTATTTTTTAAAGTTAAAAAGAGATTTATAAAAATATAAATTACGTTTTTCTTCTTCTATATACAATATTTCTTATTATACAACATAAGTAATTGGTTTATTTTATAAAGGCTCAATACTGAATTATTATTTTTTATTTATTTATATAAATATATTATATATAAACGTATAAACCATACCTTGTTTCTTATAGCAATTCCTATATTTATTCACATATTCACTATTTACTTATGAAATTTTGAAAAATCCTCCTACATTTTCAGGAGTTCTGCTCACGCCCGTTATCAGAGCAATACTGGTCCTGCATCCTGCAGGATAGCAGGATGAATTGACCTATATTTTATCCTGAAGGACATGCGTGCATATAGGTAAACATAATTACGATGTAATTTTGGTGTCGGTCACGATCGAACCTGGGTCTCAACCAGACACTCAAAATGATAAAAAGAATAAAACATTTTTTTTAAATACATATATTTTTCTTTTTTATACAAAAACAATATAATACATTCTATAATTAACCTTCACCTTCTTTGTTTGTCTTGATCAGTCATTATCCTTATAACTAATGCCAATATTTGTGCTGAGGTTGATGGCCGTTTTGGGCGGCTTGGTTGGCTTGTTGGACGGCTTGGACGGCAGCCGTCGCGGCGTTCAATGAGGCGTCTTTTGCCGCGTTGGCGTGCTGTAAAGCGGCAGCTGCTTCCGACTGCTGAAGGGCTGAAATTTTAGCTGCTTGTTCTTCTAAAAATATAAATAAGAATTAAAAATTAATCCTAACGATTTTATTTTATTTTTTGGTTCTCGGAATTTTGGAATAAACAAATTTATGATTCGAAAATAAATAAAATAACAACCCCCACCTGTCCGTTGTATCTCTTGCGCCGCATGACTAGCACTCTTATGAATAACATGTGCTGCTAATTGCTCCTTCTCAGCTGCAACCCTTTGAGCCCTTGCAACTTCAGCCTTAGCAGCTGCAAGCCTGTTCTGCGCCTGCAAAACTGCATTAGATGCAGATGCGCTAGCCTGTCGTGCTGCTGCAGCTGCCGCTTCGCTTCTCGCTTGAGCCAAATTTGCTTGGCGTTCTTTGTTAGCAGCAGATTCCTGCTGTTCGACTAAAGCTTGCTTGGCGTCTTGAACGCGGGATTGAAGGTATTGAACCTGCATTGAGGCGTCTTGAGCCGCTGTGAGGGCGGAGGCGATGAGGCTAGGGGGAACTGGAGGGCTATAAGGAGGCAAAGATTTTTGGAGCTGAAAAAATTGAAATACATTACAGTAGGGTTCTTTATTACGAGCCCAACCCCAAATGTATTTGTACCCTCGGAAATAAATATATTAACAGCAATAAAAAATCAATTTTTAGGTTACAATAATTAAGACTATATTTGGGCTTTTATTTTATGTATTAATAAAGTGTTGAGAGGAATCTTTTCACAAAGTTTCATGCAAATCGGAGGTGAAGTAGTTCTCCTATTGTAATCTAAAAAATTATTTCTTCTTGCTGTTAATATATTTTTTTCAGAGGGTACGAATACATTTGGGGTTGGGCACGTACAAATAGATACTTACTACTATGGGCACTGGTATGGGAAGCGGTTCCGCAGACAAACCGGGAAATCCAATGCTGTTCCAACCGCTGAGGCCGTATTCAACACCTCGCTTCACTGCCCCATGGGTGGGAGAGAGACAGAACGCAAGGGCGCATACAAACACCTGCAACTAACAAGGATAGACATACATAACGGGGTAAGTGAACTTAAAGTGGATATATTCATACTCATGTTTCGATGTTATGGTTTGGTTATTACAATAAATAAAACATTTATGACAGGTTAAAAATACGCGTCGGAAATATAAACAAGCCTGAATTTTGGACCCATTTAATAAATGAATAGCAAAATGTACCTCAAGACTATTACAAATTTAATTAAATTAATTAAAGAAATGACGTTAATCTATTATATATGGAGGACAAAATCTTTATAGCATATTTTTGGCTAAGAGAGGTATTGGATTTATGCTAAAAATCGTATATTCGCATTTTATTGAATAAGCACGTTTTAAGGTCCCTACAATCCGATTTTAATATTTTTATGATGATGACTGTGTCTGCGTATGTGTGTAGAGATGTTATAGGTACGATTTCTTAAATTCTATACAAATAAAGACCTGTTTAACTACGGATTCCTCAATCTAACATTAATGGGAAGAATTGAATAGGTTTTGGTAACAATTGGACAACCGGAAGTGGTAGTTTCGTGAAGACAATCTTTTAAATATTAATTTTAAAAATTTATGTTAATACAATAATAAAGATTTTTAAATTCTCAATCTGATATATTTTAAAAAAATATTATATCTTCTATAGATTTAGAGATATATTATATAAGAGTATAGAATAATTTATATGTTTATAATTGACAGATAAATGCAAAATGTCAGTGTCAAGAATCAACAGTTTTATTAACATTACAGAAAGCTTTTTCTAGGAAGTAAATTTAAAATTTCTTATTGTATTATTAATTAAATACCGTCAGTGAATATAAATAATTTTGAATATATTAGAAGAGTCGGAGAAAATTCCTCATAGAACGAAAAAATTGATACAATTTGAATTATTTGTATGTACAAGATATGTTAAATTCGGGTTCGATACCGTTCGACACCAAAATTTACTTCGAATTTTAATGGCACAAAATTGACCCACACGGTACAAATATTTCATCATTGGCGTACAAAGCAGATTGGCACACCCAGCAATGGGTAATATGCCGTGATGATATATTTATTTTTGTAACATAAAATGGAAATGGCGACAGGTCATGTGTTGGCCACATCTTTTGCACAGCACGATAAATTATTTTATTACATAATTTTATTTTTATAGTTTCTGGTTTATAATATGCAAATATTTTATGGACATATGCACAGCTGTTTGATTTTTGTGTCACCTTCACAATATATGATATAATTTTAAAATCTGTTTGGGTACTATAATAATGGAATTTTGATATCATACCGTTATGGCGTGAATAGTTTTTGATAAAACTATGAACAAAAGTTTTATTTCTATCACCCGGCACTTGGTCCAGAGTTTTTATAAATTTAAATAGCCGAAAGAATTTTATAGAAATTTGTCGTCATGTATGTACGTAATTTATTGAATGACTCTGGGCGAATATATGAGATACTTATTTATTGTATAATCAAAATCTATCTTACCACGGTGGAAGACATCTTCAGATATTGGTAATCTTCGTAGACTGATACTCTTCAAAGATCTTCTGGACTTTATATACACCTTTCGACATATTCCTTCTAAAATCCATCTTTTCTGAATTATTATTATTATAGTAGAAGGTGCAATTATTTACACAGTCTTGAAGAAAGATAGTTCAGACTTATAATTATTTAAACAACGAGAAAGGGATACAAAAGATTATTTTTTACTCTGATTTAATAAGATAGAGTATTCGGTCAGTAGCTCTACTTTACAGTGTGAAAGGATAAATAAGTATGAATTTGTAAACCATATGTGTTATTTGATAAATGCATAAATGTATACTTAGTAAAAATAATATATAATTCATACATCCATTAAATGTATGTACAAGGATCAGATATAAACAGGACATTTTTTTTAATTCTGGGTTTATTTTAAAAAGTATACAAAAACATTGTTTTTCTACATTATTTCCCGCCATAGAAACGCACTTTTCCTAACAGATTAGGAGCTTTTTAATCCCTTAATCGTAGAAACTAGCGGGATCTTCACATCATCCACCGCACGGTCGTCGTCGAATCGATGGTCTCCCATTACATGGTGACAAGTCGGGATTGTAGCATGGATGTTCCAACGTTTCCCAGCCAATTCTGTTCAATTTCTGCCTCGTAGTGTTTGCTGTGTAGGGCTTGGCATTAAATGTGCGATGATCATTATTCGTTTGTCAGTTTTCAACCGCTTCGATGTTGACTTTAGTGACGCTCATCCTTTGGCGGAAATCGTAGCTCTGATTCTCCTTATGCCAAGCAAAGACACGAGTCCTTAAAAACGTGTTGTCCCCGCATTGGGCTTCAACCTTCGCAAAATTTCGGTTGGACTTGGCCTTCCTTGGCCACAAACTTGATAATAATCCGTTGCTCTACGGAGACATGCCCTTCTTGTTCGCTTATGGTTTTCTTTAATACTAACGAGACCTAAGCGAATTGGGGTCATGTCTACCCCCTCATGTTTTGCGTGTCGTCATCATTCAGTTCCTTTTCTCTCAAGTCTTCCGCGATACAGTCCTTTTATCTTATCTTTGGTCTTCCTCTGTTTCTTTTACCAATATATTCTTCGTCTCTCTTGTATTTTTCTACAAACTTCAATCGGTTCATTTCCCTTATGCTTTAATTGCTATCTGCCACATTAATATTCTTTTCATTGATACTAACATCTGTCAATTTGAATTATCTGAATATATTTGCAGTTTCCATGGTTAGCATAGCTGGCTGATTCATTTAATTTAATATCTTTATAATTCGTTAACTTTATATCTATTGAATATGAAGTATAAAATGCAATCAAATCGCATAGAGAATAATATATTCTTTAAAATTTATTTCCAGAAAAAATGTTAAAAGTTGTAAATAAGGGTACTTCCGGTGGACCAATTATAACCAAAATCTAATCATGTCTTCATATAGTTTTAAACTCGAGGAATACGAAAAAATTATAATATTTGGAATTGTGGTATTGGAGTTATGCGATCCGAAACGATCGTCACATACACACTCACACACAGACGCACACACACATACATACATACATCATCATAAAAATAGTAAATTTGTATTCTATGGACCTCAAAACGTGCTTTTTCATTGAAAAATCACCATCTAATTTTTTGACCAACGAAATTTGTAGAAATTTCTGACCAGTTTTCTAAGTTTTATAATTTGTTTGTTAAAAAAATAAACAGGCCGAACTATAATGAACCCGCTGGGCACATTAAAACATATTTGTTTCACGATCTAGTTTACAAATTTAAAATATTTTTTCCCAAAATGTTTTAAATTATTGTTGAAGTGAAGGTATATCAAATCAGCTAGAACAGGTGAATTTTTTAACTTTTTCGAAAACATTCTCCTACTTTCTCCATCTGATAAAAAATACCATACATCTGTAATCCTAATAAGTACGAGATTAATCGCTAAAATTAATTAATACTGACAATAATATGAACATATTTCTTGCTAGACTTTTACTTGCTACTATTGCGAATTTTTAAAATCTAGTTCCGTATTCTCTCAAAGCCGCAGTTTCCTATATTGTCAAGTTTTTGTATAAATTCTTTGTGGTTTCCGAAAATAAAAAATTGTTATGAAATTTATATAATAAATCGATTAAAATTCCTATTTTACATAAATAATATTTATGTGGAAAATTGGTTTTCAAATAAAAACAGCAAATATTTGAAATATTTTACGAGTTTCTAATTTTCTATTGGAATAATTTGAAAGCGTTGAGAATATGAATTTAATTAATTATTTTTATAAATCAATCAGTATTGTACGTATTAATTTAAATAGACAAGCATATAGTTCGTTTTTACCTCTCGCTAAAAGAGGTATTGGATTTATGCTAAAAATCGCATATCCAGATTTTAATGATTAATATTTTTACGATGATGTCTGTGTGTGTGTGTATGTGTGTGGGACGTTGGAAGGACGTATTTCTCAATCGGACATTACTGGGAAAAGCTGAAAAGGTTTTGGTAATAATTAGACAACCGGAAGTAGCAGATTCTTAAAGAAATTCTTCTAAATATTATTTTTTGTTTTTGTTCTTCATATAAATATTATATCTTTTATAGATTTAGAGATAAAGAAATATAAGGTGTATAATAATCTGTTGTAATAAATCTCACAGCCCAAATACTGTCATGGAAATTGAAATGTTTGTAATGTCAGTGTCAAAAATCCAGATACATTACTGTAGAGTGTAGGTATACAAGAAAGGTTAAATATGATAGGATGCGAGCAGTCATGTGACTTTGTTGGCCTTGACAAGCAGATATGGAGGCCCGTGTCAGAATGATAGCTAGTAATTATGTACATATATGTCAAATATAGTTTTTCATTCTAAATTTAGTGATTTTTCAAATTTATGTGGTTTATTTTTCTCGACATATAAATTCCACAGTCCTTGTGAATTTAGAGAGGTATTGTGCTGCTAGAAAATTCTAATTGACAGATGTCAGTGTGAAGTATAATTTAGATAGTATGTTTATGTTGTAATTTTACTGAAAATATGTAAAAAAAATTGCAAGAAACTCTGTATGGAATTTGTACAAGATACATAGAACTGACGGAAGGTATTGTGCTGGCTACATTAATTTTTTTTTAAATTTGAGATAATAAAAAAAAATAAACATTGTTGAACAATTACTTAATAATTAAACATTTTTATAGGACGTTTTTGTAGAAAGGCTCTAATTTAAAATGTAATAACTTGTTTTACCAAACTGTTTGGCGTCCTTGAAAGTATTTTTAGAATATTTGGACTATGGTTGTTTTTGCCGCTCCAAAATTGTATAGGACCCAGGTTTATCAATAAATAAACTGTTCAATATGGTTTTATATAAAAATTTATTAATACAAAAATATAAAATCTATATATAAAATCAACAATCATTCATCCGACATATCACTAGTTTTTGAAATAACCCAACTCTCTTTTTGAAATTTTTGATTGTGTTGCACCACAGGTACATTAACAGATTCTTTCCTATCTATAAAGTCCCTCCGTTCAGGGTTTTGCGAGGACTTAGAATATTTAAACATTTTAATTTCAACTTTGGGTTCCGTGAAACTCCTAAAACTATCAAAATCTGTATCGTGCTGGAAAGGTTCATAAAAATACTTTTTATAGTTTGTAGGTTTTTTATTGAATTCGTAATCTGTTGTGTATTTTGTTCTTGATTCTTCGTGTTCTTCTTCCTTCGGGTGGTTCTCTTCTTGGAGGAATTTTTCATGGTCGTCTTTGAAGTTACCGAAAAAGCGATCAGGATGGAAGTTTTCAGATTCTTGGATGATGTCTTGGTTTTCCCTTTCGTCTGATTCGTTGAGCTCTTCTTTGTCGTCTTCTTCTTCTCGTTGGTCTTCATTTTGTTGTTCATTTTGTTCTTCGTTCTCATCTTCATTTTGTTCCTCATTTTGTTCCTCGTTTTGTTCTTCGTTCTGTTCCTCGTTTTCTTCCTCCTGTTGTTCTTCATTCTTTTTGTTTTCTTCATTTTGTGCAGGAATTTGTTGAGCTGGGACGGGCTGACGTATTGCAGCAGGATTTTCATGAACAGGAGCAGGATTTTTTTGAATAATAGGACGGAAGTTTCTGTAGATTTTAGCAGGCGTTGGAGGTAATTGTTTTTGTTGTTGCACAGGCAATTGTTGTATTTGTTGTTGTCGAGGTTGGTACTGAATTTGTTTTTGTACTTTCAATTGTTTTGGCTGATACACCAATTGTTTTTGGGGGTTATTTTGTGGTTGGTACAACTGTTGTTTAGGTGTGTGAATATTGGTATGTAATGGGTGGTACACATGAGTTTGGAAACCTATGTTGTGGACTTCGCCCACTTTGGGGCCAAGACCATTTATGGGCTGACTAACTGCTACATTTTTGGTAAAGTCTGCATTTATCTGATTTGGTAATTGTTGATAATTATTCAATCCTAATAATAAATTTTGATAAGGTTGGTTGTTATATTGATTGTTGTACTGATTGGTATTATAAGGTAAAACATATTGAGAATATGGAACTTGGGCATTGGCTTGAAGGTACTGTGTACCTTCATTATTTGGGAATTGGTGATTTAGTTGATAATTAGAGGGTAAAGAAATTACTACGGGGTTTTCTTTAAAGGTTTCTGCAGAGGGTTGTTGCAAAAGAGGTGGTTTTTGGTGAATAGGGTAGTTTGATTCGATCACTCCTCTTTTCTGGAGGCATTCCGAATCGTAGAAAAAAGTTAGAAATAGGAAAACAATCTGTAACATAAAGAAAAATATATTAGAGAGAACATTTAATAAATACACTGATCGTTAGTATGAATAAGTGTTTAAAGAGGTTAGGAAACAGTTCATTAGAATTCTTTGTAATTTTTTATCTTCCGCCACCTTTGGTTAAAAAAATCGATGATGAGTTTTTAATGAATAAGCAAGTTTTAAGGTCCCCATAATACGATTTTACTATTTTACGATATCTGTATCTACGTGTGTGTGCCTGTATGTGGATATGTGTTTATGTGTCTCCTTCGGTAACTCCAATACTACAATTCGAAAAATTATAATTCTTTCATATTCTTTTGTATGTCCATATGAAGAGTTAACCAAAATTACCCTAATTTGAAGATTTTAAAAGTAGTTCTTGAAAAAACGCTGTTATATATATAATTTTTTGACGTTTTATGTTATAAATATTTTATTTTCCATTCGATTTAATTATTTTTTTCTTCATATTCAATGATTTAGAGATAAAAAAATCTGATGTGGCCAGCACATAACCTTTCGTCTATCCTGTGTATTATGTACAAATTCCATACATAGTCTTGCAAAAGATCTTATATTTGCAGTAAAATTATTTCATAAACAAATTATGCAAATTGCACTTGACACTGATATCTTCTTCTTTAGCTTTTCTCATTCGTTAGGGGTTGCTGTTTTTTATTTTCTTTTTCCACTCATTGCGTGTCGTCCTCTTTCAGTTCCTTTCACTTATCACTCGAGCCATTTCCATTACCCTGTCAATTTGAATTATCTGAATATATTAGCAGTGTCCATGGTTAGCATAGCTGGTTGATTTATGAAATTTAATATCTTTATAATTCTTTAACTGTATATCTATTGAATACGAAGTATAAAATGCAATCAAAGAAGACCAAAGTTAAGATGGAAGGACTGTATTGCGGAAGATTGATAGAAAAGGAACCCCAACGAATGGGAAAAGCTAAAGAATAAGATGTCAGTGTCAAGTGCAATTTGTATAGTTTGTTTATGAAATAATTTTACTGAAAATATAGGATCTTTTGCAAGAAATGGAATTTGTATATAATACACAGGATTGACGGAAGGTAATGTGCTGGCCACATCAGATTATTTTAAATCGATACGTTTGTTGTAGATTACTAGAAATTAATTATTATAAGTTTGGAGAAGGGGTATAGTGACGTCACTATGTCACGTGATAGACAAAGATAGACAATATTTTCGACTATTAGATGTATAAAAAAATTCCGCACTATTGGATTGTATAAAAAGGGACAAAAGAACCCCTAAACATAGTGAACGTAATCACTTATTTTGTCACTAAACCAAAAACACTGTTCACTTTTATTCAAACACTTCCGCCTTTTTTCAAAACACATATCCGTTTCCTCGACCAATAGCAATGTACCTACCAAACGTCCCATGTTGTCTGTAGAACAACGATTGGTTGACTGACCTAGACATTGTCGTAATCAGTCTTTTATAGCAACAGATCTCGCAAAAAGTTCGTCGTGGTGATTTTGTCATTCAATTACTAATAGATTTTGTTTTTTGCCAAGAGAGCGCTTGTGAAACTGTCTTTGTTGAAGCGGAAAATAGCAACTAATAATTTATTGAAGAAAAAGATGATGTTGAATGACAGGCATAATATAGACTTTTACTTTTAATTTGACGGAGTGTATATCTAAAGTTGAAATGCATATATTTTGTAATTTTGGGTGTGTCCTTTTTTGTTCCCAAAATAATTTGTTACGGAATAAGTGTCCCACATAATTTTGTAACAATACTTTTACTAGATTTTGAATGTAAAATATCCGTATCCCAAAAAAATCTGGTGTGGTCAGCACAATACCTTTCGCCACTTCCGTTTTTAGTTACATAAGTATATAGGGCCCCCATATATGCCAACAAGGTCACATGACTGCTCCCGCCCTATTGTATTTAACATTTTTATTATCTATATATTTTGTCCTATTTTGGGGTCTCGTGGCCGTGTGCCTGAGTGTCTGGTCGCGAATCTAGGGGATCCGGGTTCGATCCTGACCGACGCCAAAAATTACATCGCATTTTAATGGCACAAAATTGACCCCTGTGGCGCACTCTACGCCAGCAATGAGTGCCCGTGAGGTGACGCCTGGTAAGCGCCCGCACGGTACAAATATTCCATCATTACCGATATCTGTGTATGAAGCAGATTGGCACACCCAGCAATGGGTAATATGCCGTAATGAAATATTTATTTATTTGTTCTACTCTTCTAATTTTTCGAAATGTTTCCAATTCATTATCGGGATTGACAGTATTTTTGATGGGTATATGTAATATACCTATAATTTTAAATGTTTAACTATTAATACAATAAGAAATAATATAATGTATGTACTTCCCAGAAAAAATCTTCAGTAATGTTTCTGGATTTTTGACACTGACATTTACCTGTCAGTTACAAACATACAAATAATAGATTATTAAATAAAATAAATATTTTATTGTAGGGATCTTAAAACGTGCTTAATCATTAAAATCTGGATCTCTCTTAGCGAGAGGTAAAAATCTGATGTGGCCAGCACATTATTGACGTAATTGTCTCGTACACAAAACTGTTTGAGATCTGCTGATATATGGTTTCCATCACTACACTATCAATACCATTTGATTCATACGACCAAACTATGACGTAAAGTGAAAAAATCTGTATTGAATTGTTTTGAAACGCTCCAAATAATCGTTTGATGCGTTTTTGATTACAGCCGAAACTTTTTCATACCTAATTGCAGCGTATCACGGTTATCTTACCCGAAAATAATAACTAAGTAAACGCTCAGCTCATCAACATTCTTACTAACCGTAACCGTGCATCTTCATACAGCAAATATTCTTCCGTTAGGGTTTGGTATGTTTGCTTGAAGGAGAACGCGCACCTTGTAGCATATAAAGAGAAATTCAAACAAGCATTGAAAGCAAGATTATATCTAGTATTGATCTTGTGGAAGTTTGAACAGTTACCACAGCAATTTCTTCGCATCATCTTCGGGATCAAATACAACATAAGCAAATCACGCCAAAAATAGAAACAGACCCCGGCTTTCTGCTAATGTCGGCATCCAATGGATCACTTGCCGGCATTTTCTTGATGCCCCTCAAAATTAGGCACTACCAATAGCATTAGTATGGTATTGTATCACTTGTATCCGTTGTTTTTACATCAGTGGTTGGAAGTCAATAACCTTAGGAACAAGAAACCGTCCTTTCCTTAGTTTTTAGTTTAAGCTTAAGTCGATCACTTTTTAATTATTGCAATCAAAAAATTAATTATAATAATCACAATCTAAGATTAAAGATTAACTTTTGTTATTCCTTTAGGATTACCTTTTTAGGCCGATAAAATGTGACAACAAAGGAAAGGGACTTTCATTTCAAATGTGATTGTTGTAATCAACAAAATCAATACTTTGTATTGTATTCATTATTTCTGAGTGTCGGTACACATATTTGCATAATAATTCTAGAACATTTTATGTAGATTATATTTGTACGAATATGTTAAGGTGAAGTATTAACCATATTTTCTACATATTTTTAGAGTATTGCATAATGTGTTGTACCATCCGTATTGCTATGTTAAATCGGGCACATGTTTTTACGCAATAATTGCGCTTACAAATGGAAACAAATTCTACTATATACTTCCAGGGTATTTTGGTTCAAGACTACTGATTGATCTATTTAGTTATCTAGTATCTAGTACGTAGTAGATACATCGATTTGTATTGTTCTTACTACTGTAGTATTGCTAAATGCTACGTTAAGATGGGCACACATTTTACGGTCTGGACTCTAGAGGAAATCTACTCGTATATTTTGTATTTTTTGGTGTATTTAAAGTATAACAATTGTAATTTTATCGTGGGTATAGTTAGTAGACGCAATAGTTCACCGCATACTGCTACCTTAAATTGGGCATAGACATTTTACGTTTCCCTGGGGAAAATAATAATCTACATTTTTTTTCGTGTATTTGATGTAAATTATTAATATAATATGTAGTAAATACATATTGCTTGCTGAATGCTGTATTAAGCTGGGTACAGATTTTTCGCATATTTTGGGGGAAAGCCAAATGTTTCGTTGCGTATATGGGGTATTAAAATTATTATTAGAGTAATTAGAACTACTGCTACATTAAATTGGGCATATATTTTACGCTCTGGAGGACTAGGAAATTTTAGTCGATTCTATACACCTAGTAAACGCATAGTAGACACATTTGTTAGTATATCGGATCATTTCCGTACTGCTGCGGTTAGTAGGATATATTTTACGTTTTGATGAAATAAATTTTGGTCTACACTTTTTTTGTAATGTATTTAGGGCATTAAAATTATTATTAGACTACTTTACCCCCAAAAGATACACATTTACCGTACTGCTGCATTAATTTACGCTTTGAAGACGTAAATAGGTATAGTTTTGCTTTTCTTGCCTACGGCAAGATGACAAACGAAAATAAATATGTTTTTTCGATAAAATACACCTTTTATTTTATCAAAGAGATTACACAGGCGGACACAGATATCTATACCCTTAAGGGGATACAAATTTAGGACTTCCAAAACATGGGACTTTAACGGAAACAATACCAGACAAAAAATAGTCAACAATATAATAAGACTATTGTTGTAATCAACATTGACATTATATTGTTGCAGTATTATCATCAAACTATTGTTTTTAAGATGATCCTTTATATGTATCATCATTTTGTCTATCCCTTTCAACTCCTTTAATCTTCAGGTCCTTACGAAAAGTCTATCAATCTTTCCAAACGTTATCAAACAAAAAACACCTTCTTTTGTTCTTTCTATGGCCTCCCACCGTATCATAATCCCTGGTCAGCGATTCCGTAACATCCCAAAAGATGACAAAATCAATAAACGTCCTTCACGTCCAAACAATCTTTTGTTAACGCGGCAAGTTCAAAAACAGCAACAATTAACCCCAGGTTTGGTTTAGGAGGAATGTCCGAGCATTTTGTTGATAAATTAACGCCGTGGGGGTAATTTATTGGAAATTATTGTCCCAGGGAAGTCTAACGGACTTAACTCGTCAGTCGTAACGACCGGAGAACAGCATGTTTAGGAGTACTCCGCGGAAGAAAATAGGCCACGCCTTGGAAAGTAGTTTTGAGGTGTGTTATGGTTATTTAGTATTGATTTGTTATTAGTTTATACCGTTTTTCCATTAGTATTACATTTTAGAATGTTTAATTAATAGTTTACAGTTATTGTACAATAGATTATTGCAATAATTTTAGCGGAAATTACAAGAAAACTTTTGTAGGAGGAGTCTATGCATGTTGTCTCACTTGTATAATAATTTTACTTAATTTTTTTGCTGGAGTTTGTGCAAATATCTATGAAATATTGAACATATATTGTTTAAACAACAATATATTTATATATCATACATTAAATTTGTTGTGAATTGTTAAAACAACTATTTTTCTTTGTTCTTGAAATCGTGGCGCTTATATTTTCATCTCTCTTACACATAAATCTTTATTCATATGTTTCTAGGTATATTTTAAATAAAATTAATGTTTATATACATATATAACAAAGAATATATTGTAACAAACAATATTTAAATATATTTTACAATAGTTTTCGTATTAAAAATGATTTTTCTGCAAAAATCCAACCATCTCTTTCTAGCTTTATTAATTGTGTATAGTGTTATCCTTGTCTTACGGTCATAGCACTCTAGAATGTAAAGACATAAATAAGTTTATTACTTTATTATTATTTTTACCTTCTGTCTGAGTTTTTAATGAATAAGCACGTTTACGATCCCGAGAATACAATCTTAATATTTTTACGATGATATATGAAGAGCTAATTAGATTTTAGTTATAATTGGTCAACTGGATGTACCCTCATTTGAAGGTTTTAACAGTTTTTCTTGAAAAAACGCTGTTAAATATAATTTTTTCACATTTAATGTTATTATAAATATTTAAGAATATTCTATTATCTACACGATTTGATTGCATTTTATACTTCATATTCAATGGATATACTCGTAGAGTAAAAATATAAAGAAATTATGTTTTATAAATCAGCCAGCTGTGCTCATGGAAACGACTACTATTTTAAGAAAATTCTAATTGATAAGATGTCAGTGTCAAGTGCAATTTATATAGTATGTAGAATCTTTTTCAATAATTTTTCTGTATGGAATTTATACAAGATATATTGAACTGACGGAAGTTATTGTATTATTGTATATTATTATAAGTTATATTTAATACAACCTATTTCTAGGTGTACCTAGCAATGAATTTAATATTTGTAGCTATACTTCGTCACAAAACATGCCCTGAATTTTGGGCACTCGTTGCTGCCGTGGAGAGTGCAAGACAGGGCTATATTTTGGTTGTCATCTCACGGCACTTAATTGGTGAGGAAAGAGCAAAAAAATGGAAAACAATTTTGATTACAACAATAAATAGTCTACTTTTACATCCTCTATAAGCTCAAAACTAATTTCCACATATCTTCTACAATTAAATTTAGATACACAACATACAATAGTCCTAATCGCTCACAGAATCACTCATGAAATCATTCATAACAATATACTACAATTTCTGCAAAAAATGCCTCATATTGATTTTGTTGCTTTTTCCAGCTTTCTTTTCAAATTTCTCTTTTCCATTTCTGTTCTCTTGGTGTCCATGCCCTCAGAATTATGAATTATGGCATTATTAATATGAACAAAAGGGGCAGAAATATTTTCATAACAATTTTATGCTCTCCTGATAACGCGATATCGGATATGATACAATTTTCGCATTTTTTTCTTGATGACAACAATTGGCTTCAACAATACGTTATAATATCAAATGGGTGACTGTTTAATTACTTAAATGGTTTACATAGCAATTAAATTTGTTTACCATGTCTGGCAAGCATCAAATTGTCAACTAAACGATTGTAGTATTAGGATAACACGATGGCTAAGAGTTTGCTTCGTTTTGAGCAGACTCGTTGGGACGTGTTCTCCTGATATAAAGACCGCCAAATTCGCGCCTAGGCAGCATGTAGACTAGTCACGTGGTGTTGAATGCGTTGCTATGGCAACGAGTAAACAGTTCAGATGTTTTCCTGGCGGCAATTTGAAATGAAGTTCTAGAATGTTTTCATTTATAAAATTTTAAATTTGGCGGGCTATAACTAATGAACGGTGAAAGATAGAAGAACGGATGTTGCGCCATTCGATTCTTTGGACTTTTCTATACATCTGTACCACTTTTCAATTTTCGTGTCCAGCTGATACAATATTAGAAACTAAATAACTAAAAAATGGTAACTTGAAATTGTTCGGAGTCTATGAATACTATAATAAAAATATAACAACAATTGTACAACAATATAAATGAGAAAATATATTTAATATATTCTTGTTAGTACATTATTTTATTTTGTGTAGACAAAAGATTATTATATAATATATTTATTTCAACTAAAATTAAAGTTTAATACCTCTATGTATTACGAAACTATTATTAATTAACAATTATTTTTTGTACGAGCATACCTGGCTCATTCATATTTAGTAGTTCGTAGCGTTCGGATGTATGTATCCGAAGCTACGCCGTATCGCCAAAATTTTGCAAATTATAATAATTTATTATTTGCAAAATTTTCTTTAAAAGTAACTTTTAAATTGAGGCGATTTTGCTTTTGAATTTAAACAAATTCTACCAAACATCAACCAGCAACCAACAACCAACCAGAAGACGAGGGGACATCTTGAAGAAGGACCAAGGACGGATATTTTTCACGGTATTTATTTGTAAAGGTTCTATGAACCAAAAACAAGGTATTTATTTGGTATATAGGTTCTTTGAACCAAAATAAAGGTATTTATTTATTTAATAAGGTCTAACTTTCCAGCAAATATAATAACGATTTTTTATTTTAAATTTGCAGTAAAAATAAAAATAAATTATAATTTTATAATAAATTGTTACATAATATTTTGAACTAATATTATAATTTTATTTTTTATCCCAATATTATTTTAAATTTAATTGTTTCAATAATTTTTGTAAATTAAAATATTTTCTAAATTTTAATAGGTCAATGAACTTACACTTTATTCTTTGTAAAGGGTTCAAATCCCAAATTCATTTTGCTAAGGTTGTAGCCTGACAACAGTATTATTTAAAATACAAGTAAAATACGAAACATATCTTAAAATTCATATAGTAGAATATACATACATTTATATTTATTTAAACAATATATAATACAAATAATTTAAACACATACAATATTTATATTATTAAACTATATTTTTAATAATTTTCTAATTTATCTTCAAAATTTGTAAAGCAAACATACATTTTCTAAATGTTTCATTGATTGTTGACAGATTTTTCCAATTTCTTATGTACAATAGACATTTAGTCTATTTTAAAATTTAAATACTAAACTATTTAATACAATAACATAATTCCAAAGTACATAACTGGGTATAAGGTGGCACAAAAGCGCTATGCGTAGATATAAGGGTATGGCAGTGTGTGAGTGATTGGGTAAGCGAAATCTCTGTTGTAAAATTGCCCGGGAAATTTTATAATAGAGACTAGCTTTAATTAAGGTAGCTTACTATAGTTAGTTATAAGTAGTTTTAAGATAGGTAGTGCCACATTTGTACCTAGTTTTTTTTTTTGCTCGGTTATTACAATTTTTGTAATATAATAAACAATTTTCATTGCAATAATAAATACGTTAATTTTTAAACAATATTATCAATAATATATGAATAAAGTTACAATTTTAGTATTATTTCTAATAATATTTGGAAAATTCTGTCTGCATGACATGTTTCATTTGAAGCTGTATTGTTTTGCTTTACATATACGCCTAAACCTATTTTGGTTATGGCATTTTTAATAATTAATAAACATTATCTTCAATTATTTCTACACGAGCAGGGGGTGCTCTATTTAGCTTCATACACAAAGATAAAGTGTTAAGTTCTGGCTTATATCCAAAATACTTTTACTAATTCTTTATTTTTTAAAGTGTTATATGTTTGAACACTTTTTTTTCAAGCTACTAATAATAAGTTTGCTGGAAAGTACGCTGTATAGTGCAATGAACGTATTCTTTAAATAAATATTGCCAATAATATATAACAATAATATATGAAAACATAGATAGAAATTTGAAATTGAACTATTAGATGAGTGAATGTTTGTGTATTGTATGATTGTGTGTGTGCAAATAAAAATACGATGTGTTTGTGTATTGTATGAATGTGTTAGGGTTCCTATATTTAAAATATTTTTCAATATAAAATTGAAATTTTAATGCACAAAAGCAATATAGAAGAATAATAATATAAATAAGAAAATGTTGCTATTCATTTAGCAACAATATATTAGGGACTTCAGGAAACATGGAATTTAGGTTATAATATATTTTACCAAATAAAGGATTTACAGATGTTACGTCCCAGGCACTCTGAGCTTGCATGGAGAGTGCATCACACAAAAAACATACATTTATGCTCAATACAATTAACAAGAAATGTACAATAAATAATAATTGAAGCAATATACCAGAATAGAAAATAATTTTGAATACATTTTCAATTACAGTAATGAATAAATAAAAACGTTCATTGCCGTACAGCTAGGTTAAGTTAGATTCAAATAAGGGGGCGCGTCGTTATCATAACTTTAACTTCGCGATACCTGACATAAGGTTCGGGTCGATAGCTCGCGTAACCGGCATAAGGTCCGGATCGTTTTCGTTCCGTTTATATTAGCTCGTGTAATTCGGCATAAGGTCCGGATCGATTAGGCCAGGAACCAAGGACCTGGACAACGCGAGACAACGTGGGACGCCGCGGGAAGGAGCGAAAAGGACCCGCGAGTTAAAATCGCGAATATATAGACGATATTTTTGTCCGAAAAACCGCGAACGCGAAAATTTTGTTAGGGAAGAAATTATTGTTTTGCATAGATATTTTTTATTTAAATAAATTTTGAAGTCAAGTATAGTAACTGCGAATATTTTTTTTATTAATTAAATTTAAAGTAACTATTAGTATACACAGTAGTTCCGCGTTTCGTAGTACACAGATGATACTTGGGGTAAGATTTTGGGGTTGTATCAAACAGAATAAATACAAATGTATTTATTTATTCTTGATAGAGTATTTGTAGTTGGTTCTTGGTGAACATATTTTTATTAGTATTTATTCTGTTTGTATATATTTTGTGTCTTTTTTCTAGGTGGCTCTGAACATTTCAACCTGTATTCCGCGGGTGAATTTTTACCACGATTTAAAATATATGAACATATATTTTACGTCGTGAAGTTTCACTTTATTTTGCCATTCACCCGTGACATAATACTGTTGAGATTTTCATCCAATTTACATAAGGGGGCGCGTCGTTATCCTATATTTAATTTCGCGATCCCCGGCATAAGGTCCGGGCCGTTAGCTCGCGTGCCCGGCATAAGGTCCGGATCGTTTCCGTTCCGTTTAAATTAGCTCGGGTAATCCGGCATAAGGTCCGGATCGTTTAGGCCAGGAACCAAGGACCTGGACAACGCGAGACATCGTGGGACACCGTGGGATTGAGAAACGAACAAGGCCTTGAGGGCTTTGTTAGTCTCGAGGCCATGCAGATAATCCCGCGAATTAAAATCGCGAATATAGTCGATATTTTTGTCCGTTAAACCGCGAACGCGAATATTTTGATAGGTTTTGGTATAGGTAATATGTTTCGTCAAGCATAATATTTAAAGTAATCGCGAATATTTTGTTGTTTAAATAAATTTAAAATAAAATTTATTATACACAGTAATTTGGGGTTTGCAGGGTTAATTTTTTGCCAGAAATTCGTTCCGCGTTCCGTAATACACAAATAAGTGGGGTGGGATTTTGGGGATTGTTGCATCAAACAGATAAATACACATGTATTTATTCTGTTTGATTGTATATATTTTGTGTTTCTTTTTCTAGGTGGCTCTGAATTTGTCAACCTGTATTCCACGGGTGAATTTTTACCACGGTTTAAAGTATATGTAAATATATTTTACATCGTGAAGTCTCACGTAAACTTTTGTTAAATTCACTATTTTGCCATTCACCTGTGACACAATACTAGTTGAGATTTTCATCCGAACTCCCTATAGTCTCCCACAAATTGTCTGGGGCCTATAGGGGGCACCCCCCTGTCCTTAGGCTGCGAGAACCCTACCCTATAATGTAATATTCTACTGGCCCAAAGTATGTCATAAGGACTGGCTGGTGTGAGTATTATGTTAATAAGGGCGTGCACTGGGCCAGCCTTGTTGGGCGGGGGTTGGGCAAGTCGTAGTGTTCTATGAACAACATCACATCGAAGTGTAACAGCTATGGTGTGCATGGGGTTTATAGGACCGCTGGTCCTGAGCCGGCTTCGCCCTCCCATCCTTTTCCTACCCAACTGATAGGATCATTCATTGTTAGGCCATTTCGTATCATGATCGCGGGCGATTCTTTAGCTAATATGAGTTCGTTAGGGTTAGGTATTAGGGTTTTCCGTGACATCCTAGTCGTGGTTTAGACCGGGGTGGCCCTGTCTTCAACTCCTTTGAATCGCAGGAGGTTTGGACAGGGTTCCCTGCCCATGTGGAGAGACCTTGGCGTGGTGGCAGGGCTTAACCATTCCCCAAATTTTGGGGATGGGACCAACGTCTCCACAATTAATAAAAAGAATATTTTTACAAAATAATTGCTTTGACAAATATCAAAATTTCGGTTCATATTTAAATTAACACAACAATTTTATATTTGTTTATTGATATAAATTTTATTTAACTGCGACAATTATTATTTGAATAATTGAATTAATTTAAAATACAATATAAAACATTTATGAAAATTTTAAAAGTCTCGAACTTTAAATACATGTTTATTTTACCAAAATGCACTAATTTTTATTTATTTTTGATTGTTACAGAGTTCAAGTCTGACCGATCACAAAAATGCTGAAAATACTTTCATGAAGATTTCATCCAATTTCATCGTTGGAGGGAGTTTCCCAAGACGTGAAGAAGAATATCCCGGGAGGAAAGCACCCTTATGCCCGCCCCATATACCCCATATTAAATATGTGCCCATTGCCCCCTATACTTGTAAGTAAAATAAAATTCACTTATAAAAATTCTTATGGTTATTCTTTATGTTTAATTTTGGATAAAAATGGACGTATGCTTCTGTATGATGAATTTAAGTTACAAATTATTATTTAGGAATTTAAATTAATACATATTTTCAAATGCAGAATTTATAGGATTTTATATTTTATCCTGAGTTTTTACTTTATTATTCACCAATCACAAGCTTCGTTATTATAACCAATCACGTGCGACCACATTAACATTGTTTATTGCGTGTGTGCAAGCTAGGAAGATCGCCGAAGATGGCACGTGGTTTTACGTTTTTGTGATATATTTGTGGTTAAAACTGTGTATTTATGTGTTATATTTGTGAAATGGAACTGGAGCAGTTGAATTTGAATACCTAGCTGTAGTTTGAAAGGTAAATTACTTCGTTTTCTAATAAATTTAAGGACAAAAATCATATCGAAATATCTTATGAAATGACGCTAACTATATCTTAAAGTTATAAATATATATTTGTATATTGAATTCATCATAAAGCAGCCGTAATACGTATAATATATTGTTGCATTTAATATTGTTTTACATTATTAAGAATTAATACATTGTTATACCCATAATGTCTAACCTTGCTTTTTGAAGGTTATACGTACTTTGCAATTCTTTCGATATATCTTTTTACGAACTTATACGTAAAAGTGTGTGGTGTGTCTCAAGCTGGCAATGTTATTTGTGTATACAATTGCGTTTTTGATATATATTTTGGTGTTTAAATTAATAAGATGTATTTGTTTATTATATTTTTGAAATGGAACTGAAGCATTTGAACTGGATTCCTCTAGCTATAGTTTGAAGGTAAATTCCATGATTTTATAATAAATATAATGATGAAAATCCTATTGAAATATCTGAAGACCCTACCTACATCTTTAAATTCTAAATGTGTATTTGTATATGTATCATACTTATCATAAAACTGCGGCTAACACATTTATACTCAAGAGTATTTCTAAACTGGCTTTTTGAATATCATATGCATTTATTTTATCGAAATATGTCAAATAGATATTCTACTTCGTAAAAAATCTGCTGTGGCCAGCACAATACCTCTCGCCACTTTCATTTTTGGTTACATAATTAACGAATTTAACAATTCTTGTACACATAATTTCAATTGTATATTGTATCTATTCTTTCGTTCCATGAGGAATTTTGTCCTACTCTTCTAATATGTTCAAAATTATTCATATTCATTGACGGTATTAGCGGTATTTCTTAAAAAATAAATGTACCTACTTCCCAGAAAAAAGCTTTCAGTATTGCCAGTAAAACTGTTGATTCTTGACAATGACTTTTGTATTTGTCAAATACAAACATTTAAATATCTTAACTATGGTTTCCATGGAGTTGTTTAGATAGCGAGATTATATTATTATATATTATGTCTCTAAATCTATAGAAAATATAACAAATTTTCAACAAATAATATTTAGATGATCGTTTTTAAAGAAACTACCACTTCATGTTGTCCAGTTGTTGTCAAAACTTTATCAGCCCTTCCCATTAATGTTAGTTTGAGGTATTCGTAGTTAAACATGTCCCAAGTCTTTTATGGTATTTGAGAAACCATATTTCCTACATACACACACACACACACACACATTTACATACCCGCACAAACATCATCGTAAAAATGTTATAATCGGATTCTAAGGACCTTCAAACGTGCTTATTCATTAAAATCTTAGCGAGAGGTTTCACCCGGACAATCTAATAGCGAAGTTGCCAGCTATATATCTCCACCCATTTTTGGGTTCCTGCCTTATTTAAACTTATTCAACAAAAAGTGTTTTAGACGAAACAATAATAATAGCTGCAACTTCTTTTATTAATATTTTTATCCTTAAAATATTGATTTGGAAAGATTTATTGAAACATTTTAATTCGAAGAGATCTAAGTGCCATATTTATATTTAAAATTATTCAACAAGAAGCTCTGTGCGCGAAACAATAACGATAGGTGCGTTAATATTTGTATTTTTATATATTTTATTTAAATATATGCTAAATACTTATAATCTTTCGTCGTATCATTCAGAAAATGTTAGTACTTGTACCATACATGTGTAATAAGTGTTATTAGGTGAAAAATACAACTTAATATGTGATAGTGTAAATACCTGATATATTTATTAGTAGTTAATCCTGTATTATACTATACTTACTGTCGAAACAGTTTTTTTCTAAGACTTATTATCATTACACTCTAGTAGTTGGCATTTTAATATTGAACATACATTTGTTTAAAAAACTATGTTAAAATATTGATCTATTTTTAATTGTATCTCTGTTTATAAATCCTTACAAAAGTATTATTCATTTCAAGGGACATATTCATATTAAAAATCTATAACTCGATAAGTCTTAGAATAAAAATGTTATATATTATACTCGCAGAAATCTGCAATATTATGTAATATCTTGTACGATACAATTTAATATATATTTGACGACATATATTTGATTATTTATTTCTAAGTCCTCATAGAATAATATCATTATAATATGTAGCACAAATAAAATGACCAATAAATACTTTATAATAAATACAATTTCTCAATTCAAAAACCTATTTTCCCATCCTCAAAATTTGAATTCCAGCAATCAGCAATTCACCAAAATACAAACTAGATCATCAAAACGCGATCAACAGGATACGAACGATTTATAACCTATAGGTAAGCAACCAGCAAAATCCGATACAAGAGCACCCCAAAGCGATCCACGGTACGATCGCTGATCTACAACCCGCATGAATAATTTTAACGCCAAAATGCCAGCCTAGTGCACAACAGATAATAAAAGCATGTAGCCTACGACAAAATTTTTACCAAGCAAAATTCGAGCCGCGAGCAAGGCTTCTGGTCGACAAAATCCAAAAATCGTGTAAAATCGACGATTTAAGGCCGGAGCGGCCGAAATGTAGCACTTTACGGCCGCTACGAGCATTTTTCAGCTCTCTGGCAGAAATTCAGCCGATACCAAGGCATTCACCCACCAAAATTTAAAAATTCAGCCATCGAAAGCCTATAGCAAGGATTCTGCCCGTAAAAAATTAAAAATCGTTCAGAATCGGTGATTTACAGCCTATAGCACGCCAAAAATAGCATTTTACTCACCGTTGAATCATTTTCGAGCTGCCAGACGTCTATATGGCCGATAGCAAGCCTACTACCTACAAAATGTTTAAATCGAAACGCCATAGCAAGGCTAGTACTCATCAAAACACAAATCTCAGAGTCAGAAGGCTTGTAGCAAGGTATTTATTCATAAAAATTAAATTCCAACCGATCAAAATCCCACAGCAAGGCTTTTGTACGCCGAATCGTCAGATATACCCCTTCTACCAAGAATTTCTGGCTATATACTGCTGTCTGATAGAATTTCAGCCATTCAGCGTGGGTGATGGAATCGAACCGGCCGGTCTGCTTCGTGAATCTCGATAATTCGGCTATATCTAGCTATATACAGCTTTTTATCGGATTTCTAGCTGGACCCCCAGGATTCGTACTGCAGACCGCAGGCTGCAGTACGCCCTGGTGGGCTGGCTAGGCTGGGATGCTCGGGTGGTTGCTGGGGCTGGAACGCTCGGGCGGTTGCTGGCTACAGGTAGCTGGTGTGAATCGAACCTGGATCTTTGATTTGCAAGATTTTGTAGCTCGTCGCTCTGGTTTCAGATTGACGGGCTACAGGATCATTGCTAGCTATCGGGATATGAACCTAGATCTTTGGAATGTGATTTTTTGGTAGTTGTATTGGAATGAAATATATTGTTATTTTACAAGGATTTATTGATCGATATATTACATAATAATGATACATATATAATACATGAAATACAATATTTAATATGTTAATCTTTGTGTTTGTGATGCATTACAAAACGGTCGCAGTTTCACAAATACAAATATTGTGATAAGTGCTCTAAATACGTGAAATTTGACTTTGAAAGAATAGTCTATCTTATACATATATACATGAGGGATGATAGTTTTGTGTATCAGAAGATATAGTGTAATTTTTGGTAAAGATAATTTTATTTCGACATGTACATTTATTTATTAAGATATGAATATTGAATGAAATAATTACATAACAGCGTAAAAGTATATCATTTTCTTTACATATGAATAAGAAAATACTACTTTTAAAAGATAACAATATCTGGAGGATTTACTAAAGTAGAAAAAAATGTTTTTCGAAGTATAAGAGAGTATTATGTTTTATAAAGGGTAACATATGATTTTTTTTCTATTAAGGAAAATATATATTAGTACATATAATATAAATATTGTTATCTATTAATTTTATAGTATTTATAACAGAATTTTTCATAATATTAGATTACAAGTCAGTAGGTATTTATAAATGTATGTATCTGCGTTAGGGGATGAAACGTTGGTACAGAAAAATCAAAGCTAAATCATAATTTTCATATTTTATATCGTAAAATATCTAAATGTTTATTGAGTATATTAAGTTTCAGGCATTCGAATTGCTGAAAAAGTATTCATTTATTGAACATATTAAGTTAAAAGTAAAATATTCAAAAACTAAGTGAGATAGCGCCTTGCGGTGTTCAAATTTGAATTCAGGGGATTGTTTTCTATATATACGCTAAGTTTCAGGAATTCGAATTGCTGAAAGAAATTCAGTAATGCTTGTTTCAAAATATAACTAAATGTCTATTGTATATATTAAGTTAAAAATAAAATATTCAAAAACTAAGTGAGATAGCGACTTGCGATGTTCAAATTTGGATTCAGGGGATTGTTTTCTATATATTCGGTAAGTTTCAGGCATTCGAATGCTGAAAAATATTTCAGTGATGATTGTTTCAAAATATAACTAAATGTCTATTGAATATATTAAGTTAAAAATAAAATATTCAAAAACTAAGTGAGATAGAGACTTGCGGTGTTCAAATTTGGATTCAGGGGGTTGTTTTCTATATATACGCTAAGTTTCAGGAATTCGAATGCTGAAAAAATTTCAGTAATGCTTGTTTCAAAATATAACTAAATGTCTATTGAATATATGAAGTTAATAATAAAATATTCAAAAACTAAGTGAGATAGCGACTTGCGGTGTTCAAAATTTGAATTCAGGGGATTGTTTTCTATATATACGATAAGTTTCAGGAATTCGAATGCTGAAAAAATTTCAGTAATGCTTGTTTCAAAATATAACTAAATGTCTATTGAATATATGAAGTTAATAATAAAATATTCAAAAACTAAGTGAGATAGCGACTTGCGGTGTTCAAAATTTAAATTCAGGGGATTGTTTTCTATATATACGATAAGTTTCAGGAATTCGAATGCTGAAAAAATTTCAGTAATGCTTGTTTCAAAATATAACTAAATGTCTATTGAATATATGAAGTTAATAATAAAATATTCAAAAACTAGGTGAGATAGCGACTTGCGGTGTTCAAAATTTAAATTCAGGGGATTGTTTTCTATATATACGTTAAGTTTCAGGAATTCGAATGCTGAAAAAATTTCAGTAATGCTTGTTTCAAAATATAACTAAATGTCTATTGAATATATGAAGTTAATAATAAAATATTCAAAAACTAGGTGAGATAGCGCCTTGCGGTGTTCAAATTTGAATTCAGGGGATTGTTTTCTATATATACGCTAAGTTTCAGGAATTCGAATTGCTGAAAGAAATTCAGTAATGCTTGTTTCAAAATATAACTAAATGTCTATTGTATATATTAAGTTAAAAATAAAAATATTCAAAAACTAAGTGAGATAGCGACTTGCGATGTTCAAATTTGGATTCAGGGGATTGTTTTCTATATATACGCTAAGTTTCAGGCATTCGAATGCTGAAAAATATTTCAGTGATGATTGTTTCAAAATATAACTAAATGTCTATTGAATATATTAAGTTAAAAATAAAATATTCAAAAACTAAGTGAGATAGAGACTTGCGGTGTTCAAATTTGGATTCAGGGGGTTGTTTTCTATATATACGCTAAGTTTCAGGAATTCGAATGCTGAAAAATATTTCAGTGATGATTGTTTCAAAATATAACTAAATGTCTATTGAATATATTAAGTTTAAAATAAAATATTCAAAAACTAAGTGAGATAGAGACTTGTGGTGTTCAAATTTGGATTCAGGGAGTTGTTTTCTATATATATGTTAGGTTTCAGGCATTCGAATCGCTGAAAATAAAATTCAGTGATGATTGTTTAAAAATATAAGTAAATGTCTGTTGAATATATTCAGTTAAAAATAAAATACTGAAAAACTAAGTGAGATAGCGACTTGCGGTGTCCAAATTAGGATTCAGGGGTTTGTTTTCTACATATAGGCAAAGTTTCAGGCATTCGAATTGCTGAAAAAATTCAGTGATGATTGTTTAAAAATATAAGTAAATGTCTGTTGCATGTATTAAGTTTATAATTAAATACTCAAAAACTAACTAAAATTGCAACTTGCGGTTTTCAAATTTGGTTTCAGGGGGTTGTTTTCTATATGTATATAACGTTTTAGGAATTGTAATCGCTGAATACGGAGTTAATTTTTAATGCGTAATATTTGAATTTAGCTTTTTGTTTTCTGTACCCTTTAAAAAGTATGTATGTATATGTGCGCTTGTATGTATTGTATGTGAATTTATTATGTAGATGTTGTTTAATGATATGAATTGGTTATGTATTTTGCGATATATTTATTTTATATACGAGTACTTAATGATTAGAAGAATAAGTTTTATTTATTAATTTACATAAATCTTATAAATATATCTTGAGGGATCCAAATACATGTTGGGTGATGTTTTGCGATGTCCTGTAGCAGTGTGACTATCTCCAAAGCTGAAATCTGGATTCATGTCCTTCTGCAACTCACTCATATCCTTCCACGGCTCGTCCAGGACCATAGCTCATTTCTCTGTTACATGGTTCTGTAACAATAAAAATATAGTCGAAATTAACATTTGAATAGTTGAGTAGTTATAGATAATAATATGAACTGTGATATTTTTGTAACGTTTGTTACTACAAAAAAAGATATATAAAAGAAAGTGCGGGAAATGTAATACTTAAAAAAATATTTAAGTATTGTAATTAATTTCTGAAGTATTGATTGTATTGTATTATGTGTACATTTATATAGGCAATTATTTATTGAGACCTATATTACGCAATTACGTTAGTGGTGTCCTATTATAATATTACCAATAAAAAATGGAAAAATATCTATTTAATGTTATACATATTCATAATTATTTAAATATAAAATAAAATATATGTAGTAAAATACATATATAACATGTACAATAATATATGATATGAGTATACGGCACTAAATAATTCTAAATAAATTCAAATTATTATTGAAATGTTAAGTATATCTACATCAAAAATAATCCTTAGAAATAATGGCTGGTATACCCAATAATGGGTACAACTATTCAGTAGTTAAAAATAATAAAAAAAATAATACTTACTATAAATAAATTATTTCCCTAAGTATATATCCAAGTCCTGAAGGTGTCCATATGTCTTCTCCAAGCACCAGGAAGTCGTCCTCGAAGGCACACTACACGAGCACACCACATACACGTCTGTTCACTAGCACTGTAACAATGAAACTGACAAAATTAATGTATATAACAGTTGAGCCATTAGATAACAATAAAAAAAATTGTTAAAATAATGACTAACAAAAATTATAATGACTGTCTAAGTATTATGTAACTTGTTGACTACCGCATAAGATTTTTGTAAATTTTGTTAAGGGTAATGAACTACCAGCGAAATATATTAAGGGTTGCCTAAAAGGGAGATATTTATTACTGAAAAATTTATTATATATGCTTGTTTAAGGACAAATACTTTTCTAAAGGATTCAAGGGGTTCTTATCTATACATATGCTATGTTTCAGGAATTCGAATTACTGAAAAAAAATCAGCTATGATTGTTCAAAAATATAGGTAAATGTCTATTGAATATATTAAGTTAAAAATAAAATAGTCAAAAACTAAGTGAAATAGCGGCGTGCGGTTTTCAAATTTGGATTCAGGGTTTTTTTCTATATATATGCTATGTTTCAGGAATTCGAATTGCTGAAAAAAAATCAGCTGTGATTGTTGAAATATATAGGTAAATGTCTATTGAATATATTAAGTTAAAAATAAAATACTCAAAAACTAAGTGAAATAGCGGCGTGCGGTTTTCAAATTTGGATTCAGGAGGTTCTTTTCTATATATATGTTATGTTTCAGGAATTCGAATTGCTGAAAAAAAAATCAGTTGATTGTTGAAAAATATAGGTAAATGTCTATTGAATATACTAAGTAAAAAATAAAATACTCAAAAACTAAGTGAGATAGACTTGCGGTTTTCAAATTTGGATTCAGAGGATTGTTTTCTATATAATGCTATGTTTCAGGAATTCGAATTGCTGAAAAAAAATCCGTCATGTTTTTTTTAAATATAACTAAATGTCTGTTTTGTATATTAAGTTTATAATTAAATACTCAAAAACTAAGTAAGATTGCGACTTGCGGTTTTCAAATTTGGTTTCAGGGGGTTGCTTTCTATATTATATATATATATACAGGGTGTCCCTTAACTTCGAGCAAAAACTTTAAGGGCATATAGTACTGACCAAAATGAATAAAAAAGCTTCATCAACATAGGAATGATCTTCAACTGTTTCCGAGAAAAGCGAAAAATCTAAGAAAAACTGACAAAGATAACGATCGAATAAAATTTTGTCTATGTCAGTAAAAAGACTATAAAAAACAATAAAATTTTATATGAAACATTTTTCTCAATTTCTTATAGTTACGTAGTTATATGAAAATTAAATATTGACCAAGGTCGCCACAACATTTCACTTTTGATTTTTATAAAATAACAAAAGGCCATCTAAGATTACCTCTCAAAGGTAAACAAAAAGTCTCAATTAATCAAAATCGTAATTCTTATAGTTTTTGAGATAGCAAAGGTAAATCTCGTAAAAACTCATTTTTCACTGCGTTATATCTGGGAAACTATTAAAGATCGGACACATTTTGACTGAGCTTTTTTTACTCATTTTGATCAGTATTATATGCCCTTAAAGTTTGTGCACCAAGTTAAGGGACACCCTGTATATATATATATATATATATATATATATATATATATATATATATATATATATATATATATATTACATGAATAAATTATGTACCGATGTTTCTTGCCATATATTAATTTTATGAAAAGAATACTTAATGTTTAGGAGGATAAGTTTTATTTATTTATTTACATAAATAATATACATAAGTGTTGACAAGCCCAAATATAAGTTTGGGGATGTTTTGCGATGTTTTGCAACAGTGTGACCATTTCCAAAGCTGAAATCTGGATTCATATTCTTCTGAAACTCACATCCTTCTACGGCTCCTGGACCATGTTCTGTAACAATGAAAACATATTCGAAATTATCATTTGAATTAGTTGTTTTACAACAATATATTATATTTGTATACGGAAGTACCATTACCATTAAATATTTCTAAATAAATTATTTTCGATACAACATTAACAATTATTATTGAAATGTAAAGTATATCTACATCAAAAATAATCCTTAGAAATAATGGCTGATATACCCAATAATGGGTACAACTATTCAATAGCACAAAAGTAATAAAAAAATGTTACTTGCTATAAATAAATTATTTCCCTAAGTATAACTCCATGTCCTGAAGGTGTCCATATGTCTTCTCCAAGCGCTGGGAAGTCGTCCTCGAAGACACACTACACGAGCACACCACACACACGTCTATTCACTAATATAAGCAAAGTTTTAACATCGTTTAAATGTTGACAAATAGTTTTCTACAGGAAATTTTAACTTTAGATATTAATATAAAAAGGTGTATTATTAGTACAGATAAACACAAATAATTGCAGATACAATAAATAAGTTATTACAAATCTTATATTTTTTTACAGCTGATCTGATCGACGTTCCAGTGGTAAGAGATGCAGACATCGCGACTTGGAGAACCCATTCGTGCTTCTACAGTATCCTGGGGGGCTTCCCTCCGACCCTGGTGGACTTCATTTCGATGCCAGCATCAGGAAACCATCTCCAGACGTCAAAGTCTATGCAAAATAAATGTAAGTTAAACTGTATATTTCACTAATTTTTGTCATGCTTTTTTATTTCACATTTTTATTTATTACTCCTACATAATTAAAGATAGCAACTTGCACGATGAATATTTGGAATCTACATAAAATTCTCTATAAGATTATAATTTTTAACTTTGATTGGTTAAGGAGTTACGGGGCATTAAAATAAAATGTGTTTTAATTAAATTTTCTCTGAACTTTGTCATGTGCACTTGATTCATATTTTCTTTTATCATTGCTACACGAATAAAGATAATAAATAGGGACGTAAAAATTTAGATTTTGTATAAAATTCACTATTAGGATACGGCAGGCACATAGTTTTGAGTTAAACAGTTTAGAGAAGAAAGGGAAAGGTAATACCAAAAGGTTCATACTTACATGTATTTGTGATGACAGCGAATTTTCTTAATATATCATCCGGTGTTTTATCATCACAGTAATATATCATCATCGGCGATTCTCACGGAGCAGTACACATTACGGAACACTCACACCAATTAGAATAACATGTTTATAACACTTGATATTACCACACTTTTACGAACAATTATAGTTATTTTAATAGCACTAAAGACATTTTATTTTTAAATATACAAGAACCGTATAGCAAACTAACATTTACAACAATAAAATTTTGACTGAGGATTAAATAATAAACACCAACGGGCAAACAGAGACTTATGCAACATTTTAAATTAAAATTATAATAATTAAATACACATAGCGAAAGTTAAAAATGAATCTGGAATATTTAGATTTTATTGTAAATAATAATAATTAAACGTTTAAAAATAGTTCACTATTAACTTATTAAATTTAGATTATTTTTACAAAATTTAAAAAAAATTAAAACTATTTAGCGTTATTTAAATAATTGTAAGAAGGTTACAGGGTAAATCTAGTATTTTGAAAATATATCGCGAACTATAAGTTAATAAGTTGTAGTAGAGAACGATTGCAATAAAAATTCGTAAGTTTTTCGTTTGTTATTTACACTACACGATTATTCAAAAGCACACACCATGTTCACTTCACCGAAGCCCAATAGGAACTGAAGTCTTTATTTTAAAAACATAATATTAATATTACCACGTAATACCCCCACTATAATTAAGTGTTTATTTGTTATATCTTTTGTACTTTGCCGCTCAAAATAAATAATGTTTATGTTTGTTTTCAGGTTCCGCGAAGGGCCGGACTACACCCCGAGATAGGATACGGTAACTACGACACTGGCTGAAGATAATAGATGATATTTTTATAAGAATAAATAAATAAAAGAGTTGTTTATTTACCTTTCCTATGTAATAACAAAAGAGACAGGGAAATATCCTATTTTTTAAGGTTTTTACGAATTTTCCTATCCTATCCTTTAGTATTAAGTTCTCTAGGTACGAAAACAACCATCCGACAGGAGTCCGCCCTTTTTCAAAGGGCTTAGGGCTTATTTGAGCCCTTCGGGAAAATCTGACCACGGATTTCAATTATGCAGGTCCAAGTAAGTTTAAAAAAACTTGTCCGGCCCTTCTAGCCCTTTTAGTTCCGGAATTAGCACATGCCCTTCGCCATGAACTTGAAGGGTAAATATATTATTATGCGGGTCCAAAGAAACCTAATAAAACTTGTCCGGCCCTTCTAGCCCTTTTAGTTCCGGAATTAGCGCATGCCCTTCGCAATGAACTTGAAGGGTCAATATATTATTATGCGGGTCCAAAGAAACCTAATAAAACTTATCCGGCCCTTCTAGCCCTTTTAGTTCCGGAGTTAGCGTAGGCCCTTCGCCACATACTTGAAGGGCAAATATATTGTAAATCTAATGGTTTTCGTCAATTCTGCGTAAGCCAATGGAAAGGGCGGGTTCAAATTCTCCCGATACGCTATTTTCCGACCTTTTAGCCCTTTTAATTAACGTATTTAAGTATTAAACCCTTTGAAAACTTCAAGGGCTCGTATCTCGGAAACGGTTGGGTTTTCAGCGATTTCCTTGAAATTTCGCGTTCCCTTAGCATCCTTTGAAATGTCGGGGTCGTAGAACAACATATTTAAGTTTCAAGGGCGTAGGGCCAAGGGTTTAAAAATGCGCTAATTGAAATTTGACAGCTTCGTTCTTTCAAAAATATGAATAAAATTCCAATTTTTTTGTCATGTTTTCGTTAATGTATTTAAAATTTTTAAAAATTCATTAATTCATACTGCTACGGACTTATTGAATCCTTGGGGAAAATATGAGCACGGATTTCAATTATACAGGTCCAGGTAAATTTAAAAAAAAGTCCGGCCCTACTAGCTTTTTTTTAGTTCCGTAGTTAGCGCAAGCCCTGCGTCACAAACTTGAAGGGCAAATATATTGTAAACCAAAGGGTTTTCATCAATTCTGCGTAAGCCAGTGGAAAGGGCGGGTTCAAATCCTCCCTATACGCTATTTTCCGACCTTTTTGCCCTTTTAATTAACGTATTCAAGTATTAAACCCTTCGGAAAACTTTAAGGGTGCGTATCTCGGAAACGGCTGGGTTTTCAGCAATTTCCTTGAAATTTCGCGTTCCCTTAGCATCCTTTGAAATGTCGGGGTCGTAGAACAACATATTTAAGTTTCAAGGGCGTAGGGCCAAGGGTTTAAAAATGCGCTAATTGAAATTTGACAGCTTTTTTTTAAAAAAGTTGAACAAATTCTAATTTTTTTTTATATCACTTGTTTTTGTTAGAATAGAACTCGTAGATGTTATTTCAAATAAAATTAGCTATGTTTTAAGGGTAAGTTGCAAATCGTTTCAGCTTAATTTTTCTGTAATATTTCTTTAGTTTTAAAATGGCATTTTACAACATTATTAATACATAATAGTTCTCATACTACCCTGTTGTTATAATTAAGCGGAATTAACTGTACATACTTCCCTGTCTCTTTGTTGTGGTATTTTCCCCTGGAATAAATAAGGGGTTGTTAAATAAAAACTTGTATTAGTTTAAGTAATTTTTATTGTTTATTTGTAATACATTGTTGCCTTTATTATGTTCACAGCTTAAATTGTATTTTTAATTCTTCTTCTTTGTATTTTATATATAAATATACTTACCCTTGTCTTAAAAAATTAGAAATAGGGATGTTTAAATAATAGTTTGTATAAATTTTACTTGTATTTATTGTTTATTTGTATCTTACATACTTGTATTTCATGTAAACTACCCTAATCTCCAATATTTTATACAATAAAATATAAATTAAAATATAATTTGTCTATTTCTTTTTAATTCCTTTTCCTTAGGGGATGAATTCTGTAAGATTTTGTTCCTATACGTATATAGTTCTCAAAATGACCGCTAGATGGCAGCACCTGTCGAAAATCATTACGCCTAAAATATAGGCAACCAGAAATAACACCGTGTTTATGAATAGTTCCAAAAATGGCCGTTTGGGGGCAGCACATGAGACGTATACCTATTGGGAATTTGTACTTAGTGAAAATGGGACGTATACCTATTGGGAATTTGTACTTAGGGGATGGGACGTATACCTATTGGGAATTTGTACTTAGTGAATATGGGACGTAACCTATAGTTCTCAAAATGACCGCTAGATGGCACGACCTGTCGGAAATCATTGCGCCTAAAATATAGGCAACCAGAAATAACACTAGGTTTATGAATAGTTCTGAAAATGGCCGTTAGGGGACAGCACATGAGACGTATACCTATTGGGAATTTGTACTTAGTGAATATGGGACGTACACCTATAGTTCTAAAAATGACCGCTAGAGGACAGCACCTGTCGGAAATCATTGAGCTTAAAATGTAGGCAACCAGAAATAACATCGTGTTTATGAATAGTTCCGAAAATGGCCGTTAGGCGGCAGCACATGGGACGTATACCTATTGAGAATTGGAACTTATTTAAAATGGGACGTATACCTATTGAGAATTTGTACTCAGTGAATATGGGACGTATACCTATTGGGAATTTGTACTCAGTGAATTTGGGACGTATACCTATTGGGAATTTAAACTTATTGAAAATGGGACGTATACCTATTGGGAATTTAAACTTATTGAAAATGGGACGTATACCTATTGGGAATTTATACTTTGTGAAAATGGGACGTATACCTATTGGGAATTTGTACTCAGTGAATATGGGACGTATACCTATTGGGAATTTGTACTCAGTGAAAATGGGACGTATACCTATTGAGAATTTGTACTCAGTGAATATGAGACGCATACCTATTGGGAATTTATACTCAGTGAAAATGGGACGTATAACTTTGAAAATTTTGGACAGAATAAAAATTTTTTTTGTAGCTAATACTCTAGTTGAATTCTTTATCGACAAGTGCGGACGTTTTAAAAACTACACACATATAGGGACTTAGAAAATAAATCAAATTTTTAACATAAAAAATATATATTTGTATTATAAGAATAAGAAATTACAAAAAATTTAACATAAAAATATATTTGTATTATAAGAACAACAATTCAACTTATAAAAAATAAAGTTTATTGCCATTATTACAAAAGACTATTTGACAGTCATACATTGTTAATAGATTTGTTATCAAATTTAGTGACAAATATGAACAGAAATATAACAAATGAATCGTAAAATATTTTAAGTTTAAAAATTCTGTTCATAATTATTTCCTACTAAATTTGTTAACAAAACTATTAACAATTTATAACAATGTCACACAGGGTTGTTATAAAACTAAAACATTTGTTACCGTATAAATTGTCATTATTATGGTTATTTTATTTGTTGTTAGTTATTTTGCATCTTTATTCTGCACATAAAAGTTTATCTGGAGATTTAACTTTTATTTGCAGAATAAAGATGCAAAATAACTAACAACAAATAAAATAGCCATAATAATGACAATTTATACAGTAACAAATGTTTTAGTTTTATAACTGATACGAAACTCTAAATAAATATTATATATTTTGACTAAAACCGCCCAAATATATATTACATTAGAGTTCCGTTTACAATACTTATTTAACAAACTAAAACTTGGTGTCCCCAAATAAGATTCCTTGTTCCCATTGTTAAAGGTACAAGATTTCTTATTCAGTTTAAGACCGTTTGCGAACCTTTATATTAACTATATTATATATTTTTGGTGTTACCACCTCAACCGCCCACTCACCAAAATATATAATATTTATTAATATAAAGCTTCGTTTACAATAAATACTTAAAATCTAACTTTGCCCTGAACGCGTAAATATACTTAATAATAATTACAATTTTTACTAAAACTACCTAACTTTAAAACTAATGTGATGGGTTTAAATTAAAATAAACACAAAATATTATTTTATTGTACATACATTTTAAACAAGTCATTATGCAGAGGAAGCCATGAAGACGCATCCCAATCGGCACTGCAATGTCGGAGACGGCGGCGGTTGGGAATTTTTTAACTTATAACTATCTTAAAACTATAAATGAAACGTTTTATATAATAAATGATGTGTATAGGGAGACACCACCCTCATACCAAACCCACGCTCCCTATATATACCATTTATTAGATAAATACAGTTCCGTATACAATAGTACCTTATAATCTAACTTAAACTATTGTAGTTCCCCCCAAATTAAGTTTATGAAGTGCACAAAAAAAGCCTATCTTACGTTAATATCTTTTTCAAACAAAAGCAAATCTAAAAGTGGTAAGTTACGTTAATTTTCTCTCTCTCAAAAAGCAAAAACAACCCCTGCCTATCTTATAATCTAAGCTATCTTATGTCTACGCAAGCTATCTTATATCTCTAGACTATGTTAAGCTACGGTGAAGTGAGAGAGAGATATACGAGAGCTAAGACAAAAAGTGAGAATGCCGATGGGTGATTCTCACAGTAGTTTACGTGAGGGTTAAGCCGACCCCAGTCGCGACCACTAAAGGTTTACGGCCTACACACGCGAGCCAATTAAGGACAAGGGAAGCAATTAAGTGATATTCCGCGGCTTGGATGCAATAAAGAGCTACTCCCGATGGCATCGCCCGGCCATTCCCGAAACACCTAACACCGAACGCGGACAACCCGTGTGCTCAAACAAATAAGTTATAAATCAAAACAAAAACTTTTATTTTGTCTTTAATAATTCGTTGCCATTAAAAGTTAAACGATGATTACGTTGCCTCCGGATGAGGAGAGCACATACGGCCATAAGAGAATTTCCTGTGTAAGCATTCAGGTTTGTTTAAAACTTTTCTCATTTGAGTCTAGCGGTTTTAAAGCGTCCAAACTAGAGCAGCGGCCAGTACGAACGATGGTCAGCACTGGTACAAAAGAATTAAACTGTCCCTAGAAACATTCACACAAGTGTGAAGCGATCCACCAGAATAAACAACTGGTTTCACATGGCGTTGCGAATTACTATACATATCAGTCCACTCAATTATGGAAATCGCGCACGAACCCTACCTAACCGTCCCACTAACCGTCAATGTTAATAATAATAAAACAGAAATAAGGAAACCCGAACCCACAAACAAGTTTCGAATCTCACACCCCCTACTTCCTGATTCTCTCACCATTCGACAGCAAGCATGCCCCGACACACCAATTCATACAATTTTTTTTTTCACATTCACTCTCCCTAGATGCCGTCTGGGCAATCAAAACGCACGATTTTAGGATGAATTATCGGTAGGGAATGCACTTCAACTTTATCAATTTATTTTTAATATTTAAAGAAAACGCGTGTTTGCTCAACGGCGCGATGAGCCAAAGTTTTTAATATTGAAGACCTGAAAATACATTTCAAAGAACTTAAAACTAAACTACTCAAAAGTGAATAGATATATCACAAAAAGTTTTATTATGATAGCGAACTATTGCTTATGTTTATTTGTATCAATATTTAAACGAAAAAGTAATTTTAAATCCCTATTCACTTTTGAGTAGTACAATTTATAATCTAATATTATTTTAGTCTTCTTGATGTCCAATTCCTGAAAAATATATGCTAATCATATGTTCCCAGATATTTATTTTATTGATAAACAGTCGACATTTCAATTTTAAATTGTTTGAATATTATAAAGACATTCATGAAAGTTATATTTCTTTCAATGTAGTACTCAAAATCGAATTTGAGTACAAGATAATATTTAGACATTTATAATATTTATTTTATTGATAAACAGTCGACATTTCAATTTTAAATTGTTTGAATATTATAAAGACATTCATGAAAGTTATATTTCTTTCAATGTAGTACTCAAAATCGAATTTGAGTACAAGATAATATTTAGACATTTATAATATTTATTTTATTGATAAACAGTCGACATTTCAATTTTAAATTGTTTGAATATTATAAAGACATTCATGAAAGTTATATTTCTTTCAATGTAGTACTCAAAATCGAATTTGAGTACAAGATAATATTTAGACATTTATAATATTTATTTTATTGATAAACAGTCGACATTTCAATTTTAAATTGTTTGAATATTATAAAGACATTCATGAAAGTTATATTTCTTTCAATGTAGTACTCAAAATCGAATTTGAGTACAAGATAATATTTAGACATTTATAATATTTATTTTATTGATAAACAGTCGACATTTCAATTTTAAATTGTTTGAATATTATAAAGACATTCATGAAAGTTATATTTCTTTCAATGTAGTACTCAAAATCGAATTTGAGTACAAGATAATATTTAGACATTTATAATATTTATTTTATTGATAAACAGTCGACATTTCAATTTTAAATTGTTTGAATATTATAAAGACATTCATGAAAGTTATATTTCTTTCAATGTAGTACTCAAAATCGAATTTGAGTACAAGATAATATTTAGACATTTATAATATTTATTTTATTGATAAACAGTCGACATTTCAATTTTAAATTGTTTGAATATTATAAAGACATTCATGAAAGTTATATTTCTTTCAATGTAATACTCAAAATCGAATTTGAGTACAAGATAATATTTAGACATTTATAATATTTATTTTATTGATAAACAGTAGACATTTCAATTTGAAATTATTTGAATATTATACAAACATTCATGAAAGTTATATTTCTTTCAATGTAATACTCAAAATCGAATTCGAGTACAAGATAATATTTAGACATTTATAATAGTCATATTTCATTGACTAAGTTCTCATGGTTGAATATGAGAACAAGTTAATAATTAGGCATATAGTCATAATCCTTTGACTATAAGTTCTCATGGTTGAGTATGAGAACAAAACATTTTATAAAAAAATAAAGATTCCTACCAGTTCATCCATTAATGGACCGGCTACGTCGTAGATTTGTCTGGTGCTCAGCTATCCCTTCCAATATCTACAGTGTTGAAATCCAAAGCTCGGAATCTGCATCCAAATTCTCCGAGTTTCTTGATGTCTCAGACCGCCTATTAAATAATAATTATTAGTTTGTGATCTTTAAACGACTTTAAAAACTATAGGATAAAATTTCGTATGACAAAAGTGTCTTCATTACACAAGATACTTGAGGAAAGTAATGTTTTTCTCAATTAATTTATATAAATACACGCGTACCATGCAATATTTTATCCAACAGTTTTTAAATATCCATTTGCAATCAGCGGGAGGTGTTGTTGGTAAAAAATCTGATGTTATTTTTTATTTTGATTTAGTTGGCGGGAGGTACTGTTGTTTTTATCCTGATTTGTAATTAGCGAGAGGTATTGTTGTTAATAAAAATCTACTATCACCTTTATACTTTGATTTAGTTGGCGGGAGGTATTGTAAAGTATTAAATATCACTTTAGCCAGCCTGCGATTGGTTGTTTTTACCTCCCGTCACCTTTAGGTAAGGAAGGTATTGTCTTTGGTCAAAAAATTCAATGATAAGTTGTATACTTCATATTCAATATATATATATGTTAAAAAATTATAAAGATATTAAATTTCATAAATCAGCCAGCTATGTTAAGCATGGAAACTACTAATATATTCAGATAATTCAAATTGACAGATGTGAGCATCAATGAAAAGTAAATGAATGTGGCTGAGATGAGGATGTTGAAAAAGATGTTAGGGAAGACACGGAAAAATACGGCAAGGAATGAAAGAATAAGGGAAATATATTCTAGTGTTAGAAGTTTGTAGAAAGATACAAAAGAGACGATTACATTGGTTTGAAAATGTCATGAGGAGATGAAGAATATATTGGAAGAAGAATGAACGACACGCAAAAAAATGAGTGGAAGAAAATAAAAAATAGCGACCCCTAATGAATGGGAAAAGCTAAAGAAGAAGAAGATAATATGTGTCAAGTGCAATATGCATAGTTTATGAAATAATTTTACTGGAAATTTAGAATCTCTTGCAAGAAAATTTATGTATGTATTTATGTGTATTTATACATAATACACAAGATTGACGGAAGGTATTGTGCTGGCCACATCAGATTTTTTTATTTAAAAGTATAGCTCTCCAATGGATAAAATGTAACTTTACAGGGCATAGCAGAGGGGAGGTTCAATTGACGGGAGGTACTACTGCTCTATTTATATTTGCAATTCGTGAGAGGTATTGTTGTTAAAAAATCTAATGCCATCTTTACACTTTGATTTATTTGCGGGAGATACTGTTCTATCCTCATTTACAATTAGCGACAGGTATTGTTAAATAAAAATCTACTGGCATCTTTACACTTTGATTTAGTTGGCGGGAGGTACTGTTGTTCTATCATTTGTAATAAAAGAGAGGTATTGTTGTTAAATAAATATCTATTGCCCTTTCCCACTATATCTTGTAAGACAGGCCAAACACGACATAGAATAACAAAAACAGGAATGAACACTCACTCGCAAATTTTGTTTTTTGTAAGACAGAGAGGGAAATATATAACTATTTCATTCTAATTAACTCTTCTTCTTAATGTAATTTTTTTTGGGAAACAAAGTGTTAAGTCCGTACGTCTACATATCTATGGAACCATAGAGTAATATACAATAGAGGATTGTACACTCACTCAACAAATAATGATTTTTGTAAGACAGAGAGACAAATATACAACTATTTCATTCTATTGAATTCTTCTTTTTACTGTAATTTTTTTTGGAAAATATGGTGTTAAGTCCTTAGCATATCTCGGTGACAACACGATGTATTATACATGTAGTTAGGGATATAGGGTACTTTGTAGAAAATCATATGTATTAAAACTATTTAATATCTCGGGAGGGGTTAAACATATTTCAATTTTTATTTTAAATATAAACACAATAATGGTGAGTGTATTTGTACATAGGGGAAGGGGGTTAAATAGTCGTTCAAAAAATAAACAAACTCGAGTTCAAATCTGAAATTACTATTTAATGTTTTGGGAGGGGGGTTGAAAATATTTCAATTTTTATTTTAAATATAAACACAATAATGGTGAGTGTATTTGTACATAGGGGAAGGGGGTTAAATAGTCGTTCAAAAAATAAACAAACTCGAGTTCAAATCTGAAATTACTATTTAATGTTTTGGGAGGGGGGTTGAAAATATTTCAATTTTTATTTTAAATATAAACACAATAATGGTGAGTGTATTTGTACATAGGGGAAGGGGGTTAAATAGTCGTTCAAAAAATAAACAAACTCGAGTTCAAATCTGAAATTACTATTTAATATTTTGGGAGGGGGGTTGAAAATATTTCAATTTTTATTTTAAATATAAACACAATAATGGTGAGTGTATTTGTACATAGGGGAAGGGGGTTAAATAGTCGTTCAAAAAATAAACAAACTCGAGTTCAAATCTGAAATTACTATTTAATATTTTGGGAGGGGGGTTGAAAATATTTCAATTTTTATTTTAAATATAAACACAATAATGGTGAGTGTATTTGTACATAGGGGAAGGGGGTTAAATAGTCGTTCAAAAAATAAACAAACTCGAGTTCAAATCTGAAATTACTATTTAATATTTTGGGAGGGGGGTTGAAAATATTTCAATTTTTATTTTAAATATAAACACAATAATGGTGAGTGTATTTGTACATAGGGGAAGGGGGTTAAATAGTCGTTCAAAAAATAAACAAACTCGAGTTCAAATCTGAAATTACTATTTAATATTTTGGGAGGGGGGTTGAAAATATTTCAATTTTTATTTTAAATATAAACACAATAATGGTGAGTGTATTTGTACATAGGGGAAGGGGGTTAAATAGTCGTTCAAAAAATAAACAAACTCGAGTTCAAATCTGAAATTACTATTTAATGTTTTGGGAGGGGGGTTGAAAATATTTCAATTTTTATTTTAAATATAAACACAATAATGGTGAGTGTATTTGTACATAGGGGAAGGGGGTTAAATAGTCGTTCAAAAAATAAACAAACTCGAGTTCAAATCTGAAATTACTATTTAATATTTTGGGAGGGGGGTTGAAAATATTTCAATTTTTATTTTAAATATAAACACAATAATGGTGAGTGTATTTGTACATAGGGGAAGGGGGTTAAATAGTCGTTCAAAAAATAAACAAACTCGAGTTCAAATCTGAAATTACTATTTAATATTTTGGGAGGGGGGTTGAAAATATTTCAATTTTTATTTTAAATATAAACACAATAATGGTGAGTGTATTTGTACATAGGGGAAGGGGGTTAAATAGTCGTTCAAAAAATAAACAAACTCGAGTTCAAATCTGAAATTACTATTTAATGTTTTGGGAGGGGGGTTGAAAATATTTCAATTTTTATTTTAAATATAAACACAATAATGGTGAGTGTATTTGTACATAGGGGAAGGGGGTTAAATAGTCGTTCAAAAAATAAACAAACTCGAGTTCAAATCTGAAATTACTATTTAATATTTTGGGAGGGGGGTTGAAAATATTTCAATTTTTATTTTAAATATAAACACAATAATGGTGAGTGTATTTGTACATAGGGGAAGGGGGTTAAATAGTCGTTCAAAAAATAAACAAACTCGAGTTCAAATCTGAAATTACTATTTAATATTTTGGGAGGGGGGTTGAAAATATTTCAATTTTTATTTTAAATATAAACACAATAATGGTGAGTGTATTTGTACATAGGGGAAGGGGGTTAAATAGTCGTTCAAAAAATAAACAAACTCGAGTTCAAATCTGAAATTACTATTTAATGTTTTGGGAGGGGGGTTGAAAATATTTCAATTTTTATTTTAAATATAAACACAATAATGGTGAGTGTATTTGTACATAGGGGAAGGGGGTTAAATAGTCGTTCAAAAAATAAACAAACTCGAGTTCAAATCTGAAATTACTATTTAATATTTTGGGAGGGGGGTTGAAAATATTTCAATTTTTATTTTAAATATAAACACAATAATGGTGAGTGTATTTGTACATAGGGGAAGGGGGTTAAATAGTCGTTCAAAAAATAAACAAACTCGAGTTCAAATCTGAAATTACTATTTAATGTTTTGGGAGGGGGGTTGAAAATATTTCAATTTTTATTTTAAATATAAACACAATAATGGTGAGTGTATTTGTACATAGGGGAAGGGGGTTAAATAGTCGTTCAAAAAATAAACAAACTCGAGTTCAAATCTGAAATTACTATTTGATATTTTGGGAGGGGGGTTGAAAATATTTCAATTTTTATTTTAAATATAAACACAATAATGGTGAGTGTATTTGTACATAGGGGAAGGGGGTTAAATAGTCGTTCAAAAAATAAACAAACTCGAGTTCAAATCTGAAATTACTATTTAATGTTTTGGGAGGGGGGTTGAAAATATTTCAATTTTTATTTTAAATATAAACACAATAATGGTGAGTGTATTTGTACATAGGGGAAGGGGGTTAAATAGTCGTTCAAAAAATAAACAAACTCGAGTTCAAATCTGAAATTACTATTTAATATTTTGGGAGGGGGGTTGAAAATATTTCAATTTTTATTTTAAATATAAACACAATAATGGTGAGTGTATTTGTACATAGGGGAAGGGGGTTAAATAGTCGTTCAAAAAATAAACAAACTCGAGTTCAAATCTGAAATTACTATTTAATGTTTTGGGAGGGGGGTTGAAAATATTTCAATTTTTATTTTAAATATAAACACAATAATGGTGAGTGTATTTGTACATAGGGGAAGGGGGTTAAATAGTCGTTCAAAAAATAAACAAACTCGAGTTCAAATCTGAAATTACTATTTAATATTTTGGGAGGGGGGTTGAAAATATTTCAATTTTTATTTTAAATATAAACACAATAATGGTGAGTGTATTTGTACATAGGGGAAGGGGGTTAAATAGTCGTTCAAAAAATAAACAAACTCGAGTTCAAATCTGAAATTACTATTTAATATTTTGGGAGGGGGGTTGAAAATATTTCAATTTTTATTTTAAATATAAACACAATAATGGTGAGTGTATTTGTACATAGGGGAAGGGGGTTAAATAGTCGTTCAAAAAATAAACAAACTCGAGTTCAAATCTGAAATTACTATTTAATATTTTGGGAGGGGGGTTGAAAATATTTCAATTTTTATTTTAAATATAAACACAATAATGGTGAGTGTATTTGTACATAGGGGAAGGGGGTTAAATAGTCGTTCAAAAAATAAACAAACTCGAGTTCAAATCTGAAATTACTATTTAATATTTTGGGAGGGGGGTTGAAAATATTTCAATTTTTATTTTAAATATAAACACAATAATGGTGAGTGTATTTGTACATAGGGGAAGGGGGTTAAATAGTCGTTCAAAAAATAAACAAACTCGAGTTCAAATCTGAAATTACTATTTAATATTTTGGGAGGGGGGTTGAAAATATTTCAATTTTTATTTTAAATATAAACACAATAATGGTGAGTGTATTTGTACATAGGGGAAGGGGGTTAAATAGTCGTTCAAAAAATAAACAAACTCGAGTTCAAATCTGAAATTACTATTTAATGTTTTGGGAGGGGGGTTGAAAATATTTCAATTTTTATTTTAAATATAAACACAATAATGGTGAGTGTATTTGTACATAGGGGAAGGGGGTTAAATAGTCGTTCAAAAAATAAACAAACTCGAGTTCAAATCTGAAATTACTATTTAATATTTTGGGAGGGGGGTTGAAAATATTTCAATTTTTATTTTAAATATAAACACAATAATGGTGAGTGTATTTGTACATAGGGGAAGGGGGTTAAATAGTCGTTCAAAAAATAAACAAACTCGAGTTCAAATCTGAAATTACTATTTAATATTTTGGGAGGGGGGTTGAAAATATTTCAATTTTTATTTTAAATATAAACACAATAATGGTGAGTGTATTTGTACATAGGGGAAGGGGGTTAAATAGTCGTTCAAAAAATAAACAAACTCGAGTTCAAATCTGAAATTACTATTTAATGTTTTGGGAGGGGGGTTGAAAATATTTCAATTTTTATTTTAAATATAAACACAATAATGGTGAGTGTATTTGTACATAGGGGAAGGGGGTTAAATAGTCGTTCAAAAAATAAACAAACTCGAGTTCAAATCTGAAATTACTATTTAATATTTTGGGAGGGGGGTTGAAAATATTTCAATTTTTATTTTAAATATAAACACAATAATGGTGAGTGTATTTGTACATAGGGGAAGGGGGTTAAATAGTCGTTCAAAAAATAAACAAACTCGAGTTCAAATCTGAAATTACTATTTAATGTTTTGGGAGGGGGGTTGAAAATATTTCAATTTTTATTTTAAATATAAACACAATAATGGTGAGTGTATTTGTACATAGGGGAAGGGGGTTAAATAGTCGTTCAAAAAATAAACAAACTCGAGTTCAAATCTGAAATTACTATTTAATATTTTGGGAGGGGGGTTGAAAATATTTCAATTTTTATTTTAAATATAAACACAATAATGGTGAGTGTATTTGTACATAGGGGAAGGGGGTTAAATAGTCGTTCAAAAAATAAACAAACTCGAGTTCAAATCTGAAATTACTATTTAATATTTTGGGAGGGGGGTTGAAAATATTTCAATTTTTATTTTAAATATAAACACAATAATGGTGAGTGTATTTGTACATAGGGGAAGGGGGTTAAATAGTCGTTCAAAAAATAAACAAACTCGAGTTCAAATCTGAAATTACTATTTAATGTTTTGGGAGGGGGGTTGAAAATATTTCAATTTTTATTTTAAATATAAACACAATAATGGTGAGTGTATTTGTACATAGGGGAAGGGGGTTAAATAGTCGTTCAAAAAATAAACAAACTCGAGTTCAAATCTGAAATTACTATTTAATATTTTGGGAGGGGGGTTGAAAATATTTCAATTTTTATTTTAAATATAAACACAATAATGGTGAGTGTATTTGTACATAGGGGAAGGGGGTTAAATAGTCGTTCAAAAAATAAACAAACTCGAGTTCAAATCTGAAATTACTATTTAATATTTTGGGAGGGGGGTTGAAAATATTTCAATTTTTATTTTAAATATAAACACAATAATGGTGAGTGTATTTGTACATAGGGGAAGGGGGTTAAATAGTCGTTCAAAAAATAAACAAACTCGAGTTCAAATCTGAAATTACTATTTAATGTTTTGGGAGGGGGGTTGAAAATATTTCAATTTTTATTTTAAATATAAACACAATAATGGTGAGTGTATTTGTACATAGGGGAAGGGGGTTAAATAGTCGTTCAAAAAATAAACAAACTCGAGTTCAAATCTGAAATTACTATTTAATATTTTGGGAGGGGGGGTTGAAAATATTTCAATTTTTATTTTAAATATAAACACAATAATGGTGAGTGTATTTGTACATAGGGGAAGGGGGTTAAATAGTCGTTCAAAAAATAAACAAACTCGAGTTCAAATCTGAAATTACTATTTAATGTTTTGGGAGGGGGGTTGAAAATATTTCAATTTTTATTTTAAATATAAACACAATAATGGTGAGTGTATTTGTACATAGGGGAAGGGGGTTAAATAGTCGTTCAAAAAATAAACAAACTCGAGTTCAAATCTGAAATTACTATTTAATGTTTTGGGAGGGGGGTTGAAAATATTTCAATTTTTATTTTAAATATAAACACAATAATGGTGAGTGTATTTGTACATAGGGGAAGGGGGTTAAATAGTCGTTCAAAAAATAAACAAACTCGAGTTCAAATCTGAAATTACTATTTAATATTTTGGGAGGGGGGTTGAAAATATTTCAATTTTTATTTTAAATATAAACACAATAATGGTGAGTGTATTTGTACATAGGGGAAGGGGGTTAAATAGTCGTTCAAAAAATAAACAAACTCGAGTTCAAATCTGAAATTACTATTTAATATTTTGGGAGGGGGGTTGAAAATATTTCAATTTTTATTTTAAATATAAACACAATAATGGTGAGTGTATTTGTACATAGGGGAAGGGGGTTAAATAGTCGTTCAAAAAATAAACAAACTCGAGTTCAAATCTGAAATTACTATTTAATGTTTTGGGAGGGGGGTTGAAAATATTTCAATTTTTATTTTAAATATAAACACAATAATGGTGAGTGTATTTGTACATAGGGGAAGGGGGTTAAATAGTCGTTCAAAAAATAAACAAACTCGAGTTCAAATCTGAAATTACTATTTAATATTTTGGGAGGGGGGTTGAAAATATTTCAATTTTTATTTTAAATATAAACACAATAATGGTGAGTGTATTTGTACATAGGGGAAGGGGGTTAAATAGTCGTTCAAAAAATAAACAAACTCGAGTTCAAATCTGAAATTACTATTTAATGTTTTGGGAGGGGGGGTTGAAAATATTTCAATTTTTATTTTAAATATAAACACAATAATGGTGAGTGTATTTGTACATAGGGGAAGGGGGTTAAATAGTCGTTCAAAAAATAAACAAACTCGAGTTCAAATCTGAAATTACTATTTAATATTTTGGGAGGGGGGTTGAAAATATTTCAATTTTTATTTTAAATATAAACACAATAATGGTGAGTGTATTTGTACATAGGGGAAGGGGGTTAAATAGTCGTTCAAAAAATAAACAAACTCGAGTTCAAATCTGAAATTACTATTTAATATTTTGGGAGGGGGGTTGAAAATATTTCAATTTTTATTTTAAATATAAACACAATAATGGTGAGTGTATTTGTACATAGGGGAAGGGGGTTAAATAGTCGTTCAAAAAATAAACAAACTCGAGTTCAAATCTGAAATTACTATTTAATGATTTTGGGAGGGGGGTTGAAAATATTTCAATTTTTATTTTAAATATAAACACAATAATGGTGAGTGTATTTGTACATAGGGGAAGGGGGTTAAATAGTCGTTCAAAAAATAAACAAACTCGAGTTCAAATCTGAAATTACTATTTAATATTTTGGGAGGGGGGGTTGAAAATATTTCAATTTTTATTTTAAATATAAACACAATAATGGTGAGTGTATTTGTACATAGGGGAAGGGGGTTAAATAGTCGTTCAAAAAATAAACAAACTCGAGTTCAAATCTGAAATTACTATTTAATAGTTTTGGGAGGGGGGTTGAAAATATTTCAATTTTTATTTTAAATATAAACACAATAATGGTGAGTGTATTTGTACATAGGGGAAGGGGGTTAAATAGTCGTTCAAAAAATAAACAAACTCGAGTTCAAATCTGAAATTACTATTTAATATTTTGGGAGGGGGGTTGAAAATATTTCAATTTTTATTTTAAATATAAACACAATATTGGTGAGTGTATTTGTACATAGGGGAAGGGGGTTAAATAGTCGTTCAAAAAATAAACAAACTCGAGTTCAAATCTGAAATTACTATTTAATATTTTGGGAGGGGGGTTGAAAATATTTCAATTTTTATTTTAAATATAAACACAATAATGGTGAGTGTATTTGTACATAGGGGAAGGGGGTTAAATAGTCGTTCAAAAAATAAACAAACTCGAGTTCAAATCTGAAATTACTATTTAATATTTTGGGAGGGGGGTTGAAAATATTTCAATTTTTATTTTAAATATAAACACAATAATGGTGAGTGTATTTGTACATAGGGGAAGGGGGTTAAATAGTCGTTCAAAAAATAAACAAACTCGAGTTCAAATCTGAAATTACTATTTAATGATTTTGGGAGGGGGGTTGAAAATATTTCAATTTTTATTTTAAATATAAACACAATAATGGTGAGTGTATTTGTACATAGGGGAAAAGGGTTAAATAGTCGTTCAAAAAATAAACAAACTCGAGTTCAAATCTGAAATTACTATTTAATATTTTGGGAGGGGGGTTGAAAATATTTCAATTTTTATTTTAAATATAAACACAATAATGGTGAGTGTATTTGTACATAGGGGAAGGGGGTTAAATAGTCCGTTCAAAAAATAAACAAACTCGAGTTCAAATCTGAAATTACTATTTAATATTTTGGGAGGGGGGTTGAAAATATTTCAATTTTTATTTTAAATATAAACACAATAATGGTGAGTGTATTTGTACATAGGGGAAGGGGGTTAAATAGT